>JACEFZ010004511.1:0-139384 GCA_014155875.1 Cepaea nemoralis
TGGGGTAAAAACGGGCCCATTACGAGGTTAAAAACCCCAAGGGGAAAAACCTCTCTTTCAATATCGAATAATTTTTCTCTGCCGGTAGACGTTTCTTACTGGCATAAGCTACAGGTTTCAAAACTGAAGCATCGTCTTTTCCCTTCTTGTAATAAGGTTGCTCCAATTCCGATCCCACTTGCATCTGTTCTTAGCACAAATGGCTTTGTGAGGTCTGGGAGTTGTAGAACTGGCTTGTTCACCAACGCCTCCTTTAATTGACTGTAGGCCTCCTCACATTCTGGCGTCCATATAACTGTATCTGGAAGTCCCTTTTTTAAGGTTTCTTTTAAATGGATTTCCCATTCGGTAAAATGAGGAATGAACTTTTGATAAAATCCACACAATGATAGGAAAGATCTTATATCTTTCTTTGTTTTAGGCCTCGAAGCTCGTCTGACTTTTTCCAGGTTCTTCTCCCCCGGGGAAAATTTTTCCCGGGAGTGATGGTATGACCTAGAAATTCAAGAGTTTGGTAACCAATCATGCACTTGGTTGGTCGCGCGGTAAGCCCTGTTTCCCCGGGAGCCTATCGAAATCTCTCTCAAAGGGATCCCAAATGGTCATCTAATCTGTCACGGGCAATCAGTATATCATCCATGAATGAGATAAGGGCCCGGGGTCACGTAGAGGATCCAACAATGCTCTCATCATGCGAGTAAACACACTAGGCGCAATACTGAGTCCAAAAGGCATGACATTGAACTCATAGTGTCCATTAGGTATACTGAAACCCAGCAGAGTCGAACTTCTGGTTTGACCGGGATCTGATAATAACCCCTACTCAATCTACTTTAGAGAAGTATTTGGCCTTATGGAGCCTGGCGAACAACTGGGTTGGATTCGGCAACGGTTCCACTTGGAAACTTGGTATGACTATTCAAAAGTCTATAGTCAATACACAATCGGTGTTCTCCACTCGGTTTGCGTAACAACACCACTCCAGCATTATATGGGGATGTGGATGGTGCAATCACCTCATCCTCCAACAGTTTCTGTATCTCCTCCTCCAAAGCCTTCTCTTTAGCAAAGGGCACTGGGTAGATTTTTTGGCGGCCCGGGATCCTTGGGGTTTAAAGGTCATCTCGAACTCGACCAGCTCCGTCCGTCCTGGTTTATCCATGAGGATCTGTTTATGGGATTTGAGAACCTGGGCAATCTTTTCCCCTCTCTTGGAGAGTCAGATCGGGGTTCACCTGTACTTCCCGATAAGTTTCCGGGTTTATTAGAGGATACTCCCTCCCCTCATCTGGTCCGGTTTCAGTCTCCACTGCTACCGCCTTTGCCATGGATGGGCTGCCCCTTTCCCCCGGGTTCTTTCTTCATATTTTCTCAAAAATTAATATGAAAAATCTTCGATTTTCCCCCGGGATCCGTATTTGAGCTCTTATTACTAATTTTGAATGGCGGTAGACATCTTTCAGTTCCTTTTTTTTTTTTTTTTTTTTGGGCATATCTTTTTTACAGGACATCGGTGTCAACACCAGAATTTTACTGCTGTTGTTGATGTCCTTGGCAAGTTTACGTTCAGTAGTTTGCCATTACTTTCTGAACGACCGGTTCCCATAACAACTCGTATTAACCCAGCGCAATGCTGCCTGCTGCCAGATCGGTGGCCGCTGTGTTTCGAGCGTGGGTAAGCGGGCTTACGAATCCGTCCGTAGTGATTTTGTCACGGAGACTGGTAGATTTCCTATTGCTAATTTTAATACACCAGGAGATGTCTTTCGGTGTCGTATATTTCTATTGCTAAGTTTGATTCAACAATATATATCTTTCTTTTCGGCGTGTTCTTTTGACTAAGTCTGGCATACCAGTAGACACCCTTCATTTTCGCGTGTTCTTCTAAGTTGTTAATATAAGTGGACAGGCTACATTGCCGTAAGTGCTTATTAATAAATTTGACATACCAGGGGCTAGCCTCCACCTCATCTCATTTTGTTCCTCATGTACCTTGCGGTGTCGAGGTGAAGTATAAACAGCGGAAGCGTGCCCGATTATGGGCTTCATATATCGATATTCCCATGGACTCTGCTATTCCCTCTGTCCATCGTTTACGTGGTCGGCCTCTTCGTTTGCTTTCATTCGGTCTGTACATCATTGCTTGTTGTGGTATACTGTCAGTTGGTAACCCAGTTGCATGGTCAAACCATTTAACTTGCTGCTTTCTAATAAAATCTAGCGCTGCTATAACCCCGAATTTAGTCATAATTTCTTCATTTCTGGTTTTCTGTCTTCCCGATACATTGGGTATTCTCAGGAATTCCAATACCAGTAGACATCCTCTATTAATGTCCTGTGTGAAGTGATGTCGGTTCTTGACGCAATTCAAGTCAACCTACTTCCTCCGAAGTCGGAGAGTGTCTGCCTGTATGGCGAGGAACCACCAGTCTGCACACCAATAAGCCAGACATGGGACAACGGATACTCACGCAAACCTCAGGTCCTGTATGACATCACACTGATGTTGGACAACAGGATGCCTTCATCCGACATACAGGACTTTGCGTTGGAGCTCAAGCCAATGAACACAAGCAAGCAAGCAAGTCAACCTACCAGTTTTCATCCTCCATTTACTAAGATTGACACATCAGTAAACATTCCATAATACTTATGGTGAAATATTAGTTAATATTGCTAAGCTTGATATATTTGTAGAATCTTCAATTTCCCCTTGTTCCTATTACTAAGTTTGACACACCAGTAGATACCCTAAAAACTCGAGTGTTCTTCTGTTTGACATCCCAGTATATATGCTCCATTTAAGCGTGTTTTTATTACTAAACTTGATGTAGCAGTAGACGTCTTCCATTTCCATGCGTTCTTATTACTGAGTTTGATATACCAACAGTCATCTACATTTTCCTGTGCTCTTATTACTAAGTTTGCTGCCTTACATTTCCATGTGTTCTTCTTCTTCTTCTTCTTCTTCTTCTTCTTCTTCTTCTTCTTCTTCTTCTTCTTCTTCTTCTTCTTCTTCTTCTTCTTCTTCTTCTTCTTCTTCTTCTTCTTCTTTTTCGGCGTTCCGAGCCATTGAGGTTCTTTGCTGCAGATACAATCCGTCTCCATTTGTCTCTCTGGTTGACCTTCTCTTGCCAGTCGTTAATTCCAAGTGCTTGTAGGTCTGTATATATATTATCTCTCTACCGTCTTCTTGGTCTACCTCGGGGTCTACGGTCATTTATTTCCTGAGTGTAAGCGAGTTTTGTTTCCCTATTATCTTCCATTCTTTCTATATGCCCCAGCCATTGTAGTCTATTAGACTTCACGATACCAGTGATTAACGGGGACTTAAACAGATCATAAATGTCTTTGTTACTTTTTCTTTTCCACTCTCCACTTTGTGTATCCCTAATGGGCCCAAAGATGCGTCTTAAAACTTTGTTCTCAATGGTTTGTAGCAAGGCTTCGTCTCCTTTCGTTGTACTTCAGGTATCAGAGCCATACAGCACAACTGGTCTGATCAGTGTTTTGTATATTGTGATCTTGGTGTTACGAGATAGCGCCTTTGATTTTAGTAGATGTTGTAGTGCATAGTATATCTTATTTCCAGAATTGATTCTAGTTTGTATTTCTTCGCTTATGATGTTGGAGCAGTTGAAGATTGTACCCAGGTATTTGTATGTTTCCGTTCTTTTAATGGTCATATTATCTATTTGTATGTGGCCAGAGTTTTTAGCCATTCCTTCTCTTGAAATTACCATATATTCTTGAAATTACCATATATATATATATATAACCAGCCCCATCTGTTGGGCTTTTTTCCTTTAAGTGAGTCAATATTTCCAATGTCTTTTGTTCATTTTCCCCTATAATATCTATATCATCTGCATAATCAAGCAGCTTGGATGTTCCTCCAATATCACATTCCTCCGTTACCCTCCTTACAACTTTCTCTAGAGCCAGATTGAAGGGTAGCGGCGATAGTACATCACCCTGTTTCAAGCCAGATGTTATTTGGAAAGGGTCTGATTTCCTGCCTTTATATATTACTCATCATCATTGGCACCTTGCCGTCTTGACAGACGATAGTTTGTGCTTTAAAAAGGCATAATAACTTTTACCTATGGCGGTAGCGAATGTGACTGATAAGGCCAATTTGCGCTGTAAATGTCCGTTCACAGTGGGTGCATGTGAACACGTGGTCATATCCACCATCATGCAATATTACTATATTATAAGTATCTTCCATGCATAGTCTCGTCATGTTGATTAACTTCCTTGGTATTCCAAATTCTCGCATAGCATTCTATAGACTATTCCTATGGACACTATCATAAGCATGTTTACAATCCACAAAAATGTTATGGAGATCTCTTTTATATTCCCAATTTTTCTCGGCTATTTGTCGAAAGATAAATATCTGATCTATTGTTGATCTTTTTTGTCTAAAACCCGCCTGGTAGTCGCCTAATATGTATTCTGAATATGGTTTTAGTCTATGTAGTAGTACTGCGGATAGTATCTGATAGCTTATGGACAGTAGTGAT
The DNA here is from genome assembly GCA_014155875.1 of Cepaea nemoralis. NCBI lineage: Eukaryota > Metazoa > Mollusca > Gastropoda > Stylommatophora > Helicidae > Cepaea > Cepaea nemoralis. The sequence goes on from JACEFZ010004511.1 coordinate 4,530, forward strand.
ATTCCTCTATTATTTTCACACTGGAACTTGTCTCCTTTCTTAAAAATAGGTATCAATAATGACTCTTTTCAGTCATGGGGTAATTCTTCAGTCCTCCAGATTTTTATTATTAGTTCGTATAGCTTTCGATGTAATGCATGGCTGCCCGCATTTATAAATTCAGCAGCAATTCCATCAGCCCCAGTTTCCTTATTGTTTTTAAGTCGTGTGATTACATATAGGATTTCCTCAAATGCAGGTTCTTCAATTTGTGGTTCACACGTTAGAACCTCTTCCTGTGGGAAAGTGTTACTTGGAGCTTCACAATTTAGTAATTCAACAAAGTATTCTTTCCATGTGTTGCACATTTCCTTATTGGTGTAGCTCGTTGTCCTTGGAGGAAAGTGGACTCCACAAGCACACCCTATATATCCCTTCTACTTCTATTATATTGCCTGACATATGTCTACACTCCTCCGTTCTGTCTACTCTTCACAATATCTCACTTTCACTTATCCCCCCCCCCCCCCTTCACATACTCCGACAACATTTCTTTCCACAATTAATAAAAGATTTATTAATTAAAGGTATGTATGGTGTAGGTATGGATAGCGTCTATGTAGTTGGTATGTTCTTCTAGTGTGGATGCCAGATAAGATGTTGATAGATAGTCTCCGTGTCTTCTCTCGTCTCTTCTCTCGGCTAAAGTACAGGACAGTACATAGATACAAGGAACGCTCTCACCCTGAATGCTCCGTCTGCTTGAGTCTGTAGATATATCAGTTTTTTGTAATGAAAAATGTTCACCACTGTATCAATGTACTTAAACCGATCACTATATGCTGTCAGCTTAGACTGAATGTTCTTTGCTTTTTTATAGCGTTCCTAATTCCATCCTGGAAAACACATCGATTTTCTAGTATTTTCTATTTTGTCCTGTAAAAGTTCTACACTGGATAGTTCTTAATTGGTATAGACACTTGGTATGCGCCTTGCAACTCTTCGAGACTGAGTCATTTGAGTCTTTCTATTATGTTACAGGGTCTCTATTTTCCGTTCTCTGTCATCCTTACTTTTTACGATGACACTTCTTTTCTCTACTTTCTTATACACAAGTGTCGTGCTTTCTTATTTGAAAGTGCTTTCTTTGGGGTTATCAACACTGATTGATCTTTACCACAGCTATCTGTGTTATATCTTAGTTGATATGTCCCGCCCTGGTATTGGAACCTGTGTAATAAAGATTTAATAATGAGAGCTGTGTCTGCTTCATATTCTTTCTTATGTGATTGTCTTTTCCTCCAGCCGAAATGAAAAGGCTTCCGAAAAAACCCACTCTGACATAATATAGAAGATTACCTAACGTCTATACTATTCCTACTAGTATTTACTTGTACACGCTAAGCATCATCTATTCCCCTATGCTAGAAGATTACTTCACTGTGATTTTACCTTATAATTATCCTTGTCTGAATTGGGAGTACTAATGCACAATAGATACACAAACGTTCCTCCGAACGCAGCACCACCCTTTTCATACTCCCTTGTCTCATGGAAATCAAGAATCACACTAAACTTCCACAAAGAAGTGGCCACTCTTTATAGGTCACTTTTGCCGCATAGTCCTTGACCTGTCTGGACACCTCAAGTCAATACCTCAATATCACCGTTAGTGGAAATTTACTGATCTGAAACTTTTCCGTTATTTCTAAAACCCTCATTGTTTTGTTCCTTCACTCTGAGTCATCTAGACCGCAATATGCTGTGGAAATTTTCCTCAGTAACCAATCTCCCCACCTCCTTATCAGCCCCAACTCTGGCGGCTCTTTTAACTCTGTTCCCGGTAGTTCACCATCCGCGTAATCAGCGCTGACTCCCTCTCCACACCCACCTGACACTATCTGGTTTTTCAATCCTGTCTTTATCACCTGACCGCGATACTGTCCAATCGTGCTGTCTGCCTTTGTCGCAAACCTATTTGTCCACTCGACAGTTTACCTGTGCTGTCTGCGGGCACTTCCGTATCTAGACCTATAAACACACGCGCCTGGTCCCTCAACCCGACATTTCGTGATGTTTGTGACCAGTGACTTAACCTCGTCATCCTACACTCTCGTTGACCTGTGCCGCTGTTATTTCTACGTTAACACTTCAATCCGTTAACAATTGGGGGGAGGGGGGGGGGGTCATTGACTCCGGTCACACCGTGGTTGGTTATCCTTACTGTTTTGTTTGTTAACCCTTCTCCTACCTGGTTAGTCGTTTTATAAGGTCGTCTATCTGGGAATCATTAACTCTCAGTATTCCACGACATAGGCCCCCTCTTAAGAGATTAGACCGCGTTGAATCTTTCTCACTGTAGGTTTGATTTCCTTGATCCACAACCCTAGTCTTCTTCCTCTGGAGCTGGATGTCTGGATAGGAAATCCGCTCCTACATTCTCCTTTCCAGGGATATATTCCACTGTGAAGTGGTATGGTTGCAGCAACAATGACCATCTCATCAACCTGGCATTGAGTTTCTGCGATGTAGCTAGGAACATCAAGGGTTGATGATCTGACTGGACCGTAAACTGTACTCCGTACAAGTATGGTTGAAATTTTTGTACGGCCCATACGAGTGACAAGCACTCTCTTTCAATAGTCGAATAATTTTTCTCTGCCGGTAGACGTTTCTTACTGGCATAAGCTACAGGTTTCAAAACTGAAGCATCGTCTATTCCTTCTTGTAATAAGGTTGCTCCAATTCCGATCCCACTTGCATCTGTTCTTAGCACAAATGGCTTTGTGAGGTCTGGGAGTTGTAGAACTGGCTTGTTCACCAACGCCTCCTTTAATTGACTGTAGGCCTCCTCACATTCTGGCGTCCATATAACTGTATCTGGAAGTCCCTTTTTTAAGGTTTCTGTTAATGGATTTCCCAGTTCGGTAAAATGAGGAATGAACTTTTGATAAAATCCACACAATGATAGGAAAGATCTTATATCTTTCTTTGTTTTAGGCCTCGAAGCTCGTCTGACTTTTTCCAGGTTCTTCTCCTCCGGGACAATTTTCCCGGGAGTGATGGTATGACCTAGAAATTCAAGAGTTTGGTAACCAATCATGCACTTGGTTGGTCGCGCGGTAAGCCCTGCTTCCCGGAGCCTATCGAAATCTCTCTCTAAGGATCCCAAATGGTCATCTAATCTGTCACTGGCAATCAGTATATCATCCATGAATGAGATAATGGCCGGGTCACGTAGAGGATCCAACAATGCTCTCATCATGCGAGTAAACACACTAGGCGCAATACTGAGTCCAAAAGGCATGACATTGAACTCATAGTGTCCATTAGGTATACTGAAAGCCAGCAGAGGTCGAACTTCTGGTTTGACCGGGATCTGATAATAACCCCTACTCAGATCTACTTTAGAGAAGTACTTGGCCTTATGGAGCCTGGCGAACAACTGGGTTGGATTCGGCAACGGTTCCACTTGGAACTGGGTATGACTATTCAAAAGTCTATAGTCAATACACAATCGGTGTTCTCCACTCGGTTTGCGTAACAACACCACTCCAGCATTATATGGGGATGTGGATGGTGCAATCACCTCATCCTCCAACAGTTTCTGTATCTCCTCCTCCAAAGCCTTCTCTTTAGCAAAGGGCACTGGGTAGATTTTTTGGCGGACCGGATCCTGTGTGGTTAAGGTCATCTCGAACTCGACCAGCTCCGTCCGTCCTGGTTTATCCATGAGGATCTGCTTATGGGATTTGAGAACCTGGGCAATCTCTTCCCTCTCTTGGAGAGTCAGATCGGGGTTCACCTGTACTTCCCGATAAGTTTCCTGGTTTATTAGAGGATACTCCCTCCCCTCATCTGGTCCGGTTTCAGTCTCCACTGCTACCGCCATTGCCATGAGATGGGCTGCTCCTTCCCCGGTTCTTTCTTCATATTTTCTCAAGAGATTAATATGAAAAATCTTCGACTTTCCCCGGATCCGTATTTGAGCTCTTATTACTAATTTTGAATGGCGGTAGACATCTTTCAGTTCCTTTTTTTTTTTTTTTTTTTTTTTGGGCATATCTTTTTTACAGGACATCGGTGTCAACACCAGAATTTTACTGCTGTTGTTGATGTCTTGGCAAGTTTACGTTCAGTAGTTTGCCATTACTTTCTGAACGACTGGTTTCCATAACAACTCGTATTAACCCAGCGCAACGCTGCCTGCTGCCAGATCGGTGGCCGCTGTGTTTCGAGCGTGGGTAAGCGGGCTTACGAATCCGTCCGTAGTGATTTTGTCACGGAGACTGGTAGATTTCCTATTGCTAATTTTAATACACCAGGAGATGTCTTTCGGTGTCGTATATTTCTATTGCTAAGTTTGATTCAACAATATATATCTTTCTTTTCGGCGTGTTCTTTTGACTAAGTCTGGCATACCAGTAGACACCCTTCATTTTCGCGTGTTCTTCTAAGTTGTTAATATAAGTGGACAGGCTACATTGCCGTAAGTGCTTATTAATAAATTTGACATACCAGGGGCTAGCCTCCACCTCATCTCATTTTGTTCCTCATGTACCTTGCGGTGTCGAGGTGAAGTATAAACAGCGGAAGCGTGCCCGATTATGGGCTTCATATATCGATATTCCCATGGACTCTGCTATTCCCTCTGTCCATCGTTTACGTGGTCGGCCTCTTCGTTTGCTTTCATTCGGTCTGTACATCATTGCTTGTTGTGGTATACTGTCAGTTGGTAACCCAGTTGCATGGTCAAACCATTTAACTTGCTGCTTTCTAATAAAATCTAGCGCTGCTATAACCCCGAATTTAGTCATAATTTCTTCATTTCTGGTTTTCTGTCTTCCCGATACATTGGGTATTCTCAGGAATTCCAATACCAGTAGACATCCTCTATTAATGTCCTGTGTGAAGTGATGTCGGTTCTTGACGCAATTCAAGTCAACCTACTTCCTCCGAAGTCGGAGAGTGTCTGCCTGTATGGCGAGGAACCACCAGTCTGCACACCAATAAGCCAGACATGGGACAACGGATACTCACGCAAACCTCAGGTCCTGTATGACATCACACTGATGTTGGACAACAGGATGCCTTCATCCGACATACAGGACTTTGCGTTGGAGCTCAAGCCAATGAACACAAGCAAGCAAGCAAGTCAACCTACCAGTTTTCATCCTCCATTTACTAAGATTGACACATCAGTAAACATTCCATAATACTTATGGTGAAATATTAGTTAATATTGCTAAGCTTGATATATTTGTAGAATCTTCAATTTCCCCTTGTTCCTATTACTAAGTTTGACACACCAGTAGATACCCTAAAAACTCGAGTGTTCTTCTGTTTGACATCCCAGTATATATGCTCCATTTAAGCGTGTTTTTATTACTAAACTTGATGTAGCAGTAGACGTCTTCCATTTCCATGCGTTCTTATTACTGAGTTTGATATACCAACAGTCATCTACATTTTCCTGTGCTCTTATTACTAAGTTTGCTGCCTTACATTTCCATTTCTTCTTCTTCTTCTTCTTCTTCTTCTTCTTCTTCTTCTTCTTCTTCTTCTTCTTCTTCTTCTTCTTCTTCTTCTTCTTCTTCTTCTTCTTCTTCTTCTTCTTCTTCTTCTTCGCGTTCCGAGCCATTGAGGTTCTTTGCTGCAGATACAATCCGTCTCCATTCGTCTCTCTGGTTGACCTTCTCTTGCCAGTCGTTGATTCCAAGTGCTTGTAGGTCTGTATATATATTATCTCTCCTACCGTCTTCTTGGTCTACCTCGGGGTCTACGGTCATTTATTTCCTGAGTGTAAGCGAGTTTTGTTTCCCTATTATCTTCCATTCTTTCTATATGCCCCAGCCATTGTAGTCTATTAGCCTTCATGATACCAGTGATTAGCGGGGACTTAAACAGATCATAAATGTCTTTGTTACTTTTCTTTTCCACTCTCCACTTTGTGTATCCCTAATGGGCCCAAAGATGCGTCTTAAAACTTTGTTCTCAATGGTTTGTAGCAAGGCTTCGTCTCCTTTCGTTGTACTCCAGGTATCAGAGCCATACAGCACAACTGGTCTGATCAGTGTTTTGTATATTGTGATCTTGGTGTTACGAGATAGCGCCTTTGATTTTAGTAGATGTTGTAGTGCATAGTATATCTTATTTCCAGAATTGATTCTAGTTTGTATTTCTTCGCTTATGATGTTGGAGCAGTTGAAGATTGTACCCAGGTATTTGTATGTTTCCGTTCTTTTAATGGTCATATTATCTATTTGTATGTGGCCAGAGTTTTTAGCCATTCCTTCTCTTGAAATTACCATATATTCTTGAAATTACCATATATATATATATATAACCAGCCCCATCTGTTGGGCTTTTTCCTTTAAGTGAGTCAATATTTCCAATGTCTTTTGTTCATTTTCCCCTATAATATCTATATCATCTGCATAATCAAGCAGCTTGGATGTTCCTCCAATATCACATTCCTCCGTTACCCTCCTTACAACTTTCTCTAGAGCCAGATTGAAGGGTAGCGGCGATAGTACATCACCCTGTTTCAAGCCAGATGTTATTTGGAAAGGGTCTGATTTCCTGCCTTTATATATTACTCATCATCATTGGCACCTTGCCGTCTTGACAGACGATAGTTTGTGCTTTAAAAAGGCATAATAACTTTTACCTATGGCGGTAGCGAATGTGACTGATAAGGCCAATTTGCGCTGTAAATGTCCGTTCACAGTGGGTGCATGTGAACACGTGGTCATATCCACCATCATGCAATATTACTATATTATAAGTATCTTCCATGCATAGTCTCGTCATGTTGATTAACTTCCTTGGTATTCCAAATTCTCGCATAGCATTCTATAGACTATTCCTATGGACACTATCATAAGCATGTTTACAATCCACAAAAATGTTATGGAGATCTCTTTTATATTCCCAATTTTTCTCGGCTATTTGTCGAAAGATAAATATCTGATCTATTGTTGATCTTTTTTGTCTAAAACCCGCCTGGTAGTCGCCTAATATGTATTCTGAATATGGTTTTAGTCTATGTAGTAGTACTGCGGATAGTATCTGATAGCTTATGGACAGTAGTGATATTCCTCTATTATTTTCACACTGGAACTTGTCTCCTTTCTTAAAAATAGGTATCAATAATGACTCTTTTCAGTCATGGGGTAATTCTTCAGTCCTCCAGATTTTTATTATTAGTTCGTATAGCTTTCGATGTAATGCATGGCTGCCCACATTTATAAATTCAGCAGCAATTCCATCAGCCCCAGTTTCCTTATTGTTTTTAAGTCGTGTGATTACATATAGGATTTCCTCAAATGCAAGTTCTTCAATTTGTGGTTCACACGTTAGAACCTCTTCCTGTGGGAAAGTGTTACTTGGAGCTTCACAATTTAGTAATTCAACAAAGTATTCTTTCCATGTGTTGCACATTTCCTTATTGGTGTAGCTCGTTGTCCTTGGAGGAAAGTGGACTCCACAAGCACACCCTATATATCCCTTCTACTTCTATTATATTGCCTGACATATGTCTACACTCCTCCGTTCTGTCTACTCTTCACAATATCTCACTTTCACTTATCCCCCCCCCCCCCCTTCACATACTCCGACAACATTTCTTTCCACAATTAATAAAAGATTTATTAATTAAAGGTATGTATGGTGTAGGTATGGATAGCGTCTATGTAGTTGGTATGTTCTTCTAGTGTGGATGCCAGATAAGATGTTGATAGATAGTCTCCGTGTCTTCTCTCGTCTCTTCTCTCGGCTAAAGTACAGGACAGTATATAGATACAAGGAACGCTCTCACCCTGAATGCTCCGTCTGCTTGAGTCTGTAGATATATCAGTTTTTTGTAATGAAAAATGTTCACCACTGTATCAATGTACTTAAACCGATCACTATATGCTGTCAGCTTAGACTGAATGTTCTTTGCTTTTTTATAGCGTTCCTAATTCCATCCTGGAAAACACATCGATTTTCTAGTATTTTCTATTTTGTCCTGTAAAAGTTCTACACTGGATAGTTCTTAATTGGTATAGACACTTGGTATGCGCCTTGCAACTCTTCGAGACTGAGTCATTTGAGTCTTTCTATTATGTTACAGGGTCTCTATTTTCCGTTCTCTGTCATCCTTACTTTTTACGATGACACTTCTTTTCTCTACTTTCTTATACACAAGTGTCGTGCTTTCTTATTTGAAAGTGCTTTCTTTGGGGTTATCAACACTGATTGATCTTTACCACAGCTATCTGTGTTATATCTTAGTTGATATGTCCCGCCCTGGTATTGGAACCTGTGTAATAAAGATTTAATAATGAGAGCTGTGTCTGCTTCATATTCTTTCTTATGTGAGTGTCTTTTCCTCCAGCCGAAATGAAAAGGCTTCCGAAAAAACCCACTCTGACATAATATAGAAGATTACCTAACGTCTATACTATTCCTACTAGTATTTACTTGTACACGCTAAGCATCATCTATTCCCCTATGCTAGAAGATTACTTCACTGTGATTTTACCTTATAATTATCCTTGTCTGAATTGGGAGTACTAATGCACAATAGATACACAAACGTTCCTCCGAACGCAGCACCACCCTTTTCATACTCCCTTGTCTCATGGAAATCAAGAATCACACTAAACTTCCACAAAGAAGTGGCCACTCTTTATAGGTCACTTTTGCCGCATATTCCTTGACCTGTCTGGACACCTCAAGTCAATACCTCATTATCACCGTTAGTGGAAATTTACTGATCTGAAACTTTTCCGTTATTTCTAAAACCCTCATTGTTTTGTTCCTTCACTCTGAGTCATCTAGACCGCAATATGCTGTGGAAATTTTCCTCAGTAACCAATCTCCCCACCTCCTTATCAGCCTCAACTCTGGCGGCTCTTTTAACTCTATTCCCGGTAGTTCACCATCCGCGTAATCAGCGCTGACTCCCTCTCCACACCCACCTGACACTATCTGGTTTTTCAATCCTGTCTTTATCACCTGACCGCGATACTGTCCAATCGTGCTGTCTGCCTTTGTCGTAAACCTATTTGTCCACTCGACAGTTTACCTGTGCTGTCTGCGGGCACTTCCGTATCTAGACCTATAAACACACGCGCCTGGTCCCTCAACCCGACATTTCATGATGTTTGTGACCAGTGACTTAACCTCGTCATCCTACACTCTCGTTGACCTGTGCCGCTGTTATTTCTACGTTAACACTTCAATCCGTTAACAATTGGGGGGGGAGGGGGGGGGGGTCATTGACTCCGGTCACACCGTGGTTGGTTATCCTTACTGTTTTGTTTGTTAACCCTTCTCCTACCTGGTTAGTCGTTTTATAAGGTCGTCTATCTGGGAATCATTAACTCTCAGTATTCCACGACATAGGCCCCCTCTTAAGAGATTAGACCGCGTCGAATCTTTCTCACTGTAGGTTTGATTCCCTTGATCCACAACCCTAGTCTTCTTCCTCTGGAGCTGGATGTCTGGATAGGAAATCCGCTCCTACATTCTCCTTTCCAGGGATATATTCCACTGTGAAGTGGTATGGTTGCAGCAACAATGACCATCTCATCAACCTGGCATTGAGTTTCTGCAACGTAGCTAGGAACATCAAGGGTTGATGATCTGACTGGACCGTAAACTGTACTCCGTACAAGTATGGTTGAAATTTTTGTACGGCCCATACGAGTGACAAGCACTCTCTTTCAATAGTCGAATAATTTTTCTCTGCCGGTAGAAGTTTCTTACTGGCATAAGCTACAGGTTTCAAAACTGAAGCATCGTCTATTCCTTCTTGTAATAAGGTTGCTCCAATTCCGATCCCACTTGCATCTGTTCTTAGCACAAATGGCTTTGTGAGGTCTGGGAGTTGTAGAACTGGCTTGTTCACCAACGCCTCCTTTAATTGACTGTAGGCCTCCTCACATTCTGGCGTCCATATAACTGTATCTGGAAGTCCCTTTTTTAAGGTTTCTGTTAATGGATTTCCCAGTTCGGTAAAATGAGGAATGAACTTTTGATAAAATCCACACAATGATAGGAAAGATCTTATATCTTTCTTTGTTTTAGGCCTCGAAGCTCGTCTGACTTTTTCCAGGTTCTTCTCCTCCGGGACAATTTTCCCGGGAGTGATGGTATGACCTAGAAATTCAAGAGTTTGGTAACCAATCATGCACTTGGTTGGTCGCGCGGTAAGCCCTGCTTCCCGGAGCCTATCGAAATCTCTCTCTAAGGATCCCAAATGGTCATCTAATCTGTCACTGGCAATCAGTATATCATCCATGAATGAGATAATGGCCGGGTCACGTAGAGGATCCAACAATGCTCTCATCATGCGAGTAAACACACTAGGCGCAATACTGAGTCCAAAAGGCATGACATTGAACTCATAGTGTCCATTAGGTGTACTGAAAGCCAGCAGAGGTCGAACTTCTGGTTTGACCGGGATCTGATAATAACCCCTACTCAGATCTACTTTAGAGAAGTACTTGGCCTTATGGAGCCTGGCGAACAACTGGGTTGGATTCGGCAACGGTTCCACTTGGAACTGGGTATGACTATTCAAAAGTCTATAGTCAATACACAATCGGTGTTCTCCACTCGGTTTGCGTAACAACACCACTCCAGCATTATATGGGGATGTGGATGGTGCAAACACCTCATCCTCCAACAGTTTCTGTATCTCCTCCTCCAAAGCCTTCTCTTTAGCAAAGGGCACTGGGTAGATTTTTTGGCGGACCGGATCCTGCGTGGTTAAGGTCATCTCGAACTCGACCAGCTCCGTCCGTCCTGGTTTATCTATGAGGATCTGCTTATGGGATTTGAGAACCTGGGCAATCTCTTCCCTCTCTTGGAGAGTCAGATCGGGGTTCACCTGTACTTCCCGATAAGTTTCCTGGTTTATTAGAGGATACTCCCTCCCCTCATCTGGTCCGGTTTCAGTCTCCACTGCTACCGCCATTGCCATGAGATGGGCTGCTCCTTCCCCGGTTCTTTCTTCATATTTTCTCAAGAGATTAATATGAAAAATCTTCGACTTTCTCCGGATCCGTATTTGATAGTTGGTTCTGGATACCATCCTTTCCACGGGAAATGGTCCTTGCCATCCTATCTCCAGTTTGTTGTTTCCCGTTGGGAGTAACAACAAGACTTTGTCTCCCACCTCAAGAGCTCTGTCTATAGACCTACGGTTATAGTACTCTGCATGTCTCTTTCTGGCCTTTCTCAAGTTTCGAGTCGCCAGAGCCCAGCCCGTGTGAAGTTTTTCCTTCAGTTCCTCCACGTATTTGTACGAGGAGATCACCTCTTCTGAAGTTTCTTCCTCCGTCCAACTCCTCAATAAAGCTTCCAATGGTCCCTTGATTGGTCGACCAAACAGCAGAGTTGCTGGCGGTACTCCTGTTGAGCCATGTGGCACTTCCCTATAAGCAAAAAGGGCTGCCGGGATGTATTCATCCCACCTATCAGGTTTTTCCTGGGCCAATTTCCTGAGCATTGTCATCAACGTGCCGTTGAAACGCTCTACTTGTCCATTAGCTTGAGGGTGGTAAGGACTGGTATGTATATGGTTGGAGTGGAACACCCCAAATACCTCCTCCATGAGTTTCCCACAAAACTGTGACCCATTATCCGTCAGAATCTGATTAGGGAAGCCTAATCTGGTAAAAGCCTCCATCAATGCATCAGCCACTCTTTTCGAGTCAATGGTTGACAATGGTATGGCTTCACTCCACATTGAACAGCAATCCACCATGGTGAGGATATACATGTTCCTCTTCTTGGCCCTAGGAAGAGGACCCACGATGTCGATAGCTACCCTCTCGAAAGGAGAGTTCATAATGGGCATTTCACCTAACACCACCGGCGCTGTCCAGTGTTTCGGTGCCACCCGCTGGCACTCTGGGCATGACTTTACATACCGACTCACATCTCCCGTCAATCCTGGCCAATAATAATGACAGGAAATCCGCTGCATGGTGGCGGCGATACCCATGTGTCCGCTGAACGAAATGGTATGCCCCATCTGAAGAATTTGGGAATGGTAGGCCTTTGGGACTACCAATTGACCGTGTAAGTTGTCTCCCCTTCCGGCTCTCCGGTAGAGTAGCCGATTCTTCATGTAGTACTGTCCTCGTTTGGGTGGAACAGCACTCTTCTGCAACTTCTTATAGCAAGGATGTAAATTATCATCCTCACTCTGGGCAGTTCGTAACTCCCCTGGCATTGGGTTTGAGATCCTTGTCTCTGCCTGATCCGTTTCCTTCTGAGAGCGTGTCTGCATAGCTCCCATGTGAATTGGTTCCTTTTGCATTCCCAAAAAGACATACCGGCAACCAAGGATGACTGGAAATATGGGATCAGTCAATACAGCAGCCTTGATTGTGCCGGTGACGTATCTTGACCGAATCTCCACTTGAGCAATGGGTAACTTCATGGCCACAGCACTCTTAGTCACAGGCTGTATCTCCATGGTCTCCCCTGTGAGTTGTTCTGGGGATACTAGATCCGCAGAAATCACCGCTTCCCCATTCAGTCCAGTATCGTATAAACATTGGACTGGTTGTCCATTCACCTCAATCAATTCCACCACCGAGGGTCTCCCTTGGTCCGGAATGTCTTCCTCCTCGACTTTTCCCTGGGAATCCTCGATGGGTTCCTCGAGGCGTGTGTCGAAGGGACCGTCATTTGCCTTGCCTCGGCATTCTGCCGTCGTATGTGCTTTCGACCTGCAGTGTGTGCACCATGTTCCCTTCCATGCTTTCCGGGTGCTCTCTTTTGTCCGAGCTTCTTCGCCGACCTCAGCCATGTCTGTGATCACCTTCTTATGATTCACTTGGCATGCCGCGAAGTAAGGGTTTTTCGGTTTCGATCTGCAGTCTTTAGTGTTGTGAGAGGGCGACTTGCAAAACGAGCACCACTTCTCCGACCACGGTCGTTTTGCGGGAGAATTCAAGGTGTTCTTGGTTCCTTCCTTCACCTTCTCGGAACTCTCCGTTGACGTCTTTTTATAAGGTTCCACTTTGGTTTCTTTTCCGTTCTTTGATTTCTTTCTGTCTTGTTTTTCCTGACCTTTTGTGGGCGTACTTAGTTCCGCAGCTTCACCATGTACTTCCACGAACCTTTCCGCCAGCTTAGTCACAGCCTCAATCCGTTCCGCCCCTTGTTCTCCCAAGAAGGTTCTGAGAGGTTTCGACATTTGCTTGCGCATCTGGTCGACTACCATCATCTCTTCCAGACTCTCATAGTCCCTCTTGAATTCAGCCAAATCTATCCATTTTTGGAGGTAGGCTTTCAGCCTTAAACTATAGGCAGCGAATAGCTCTCCCGGCTCTCGTCTGGACGATCTAAACTTCTTCCTATATGTTTGTGCTGTGATTTCGTAATGTTTCATTAACGCGGCTTTTAGCTCGTCGTAGTTGTTTTCCTGACCCGGTGGTAGGCGTGTGTACACTTCGAACCCCGACCCCCTGAGTCCCTGGGATATCTTAAGAGCCCATTTACTCCTATCCAGTCCCATAGCGATTGCCATTGTCTGAAAGCGTTGAAGATATTGATCAATTTTCTCTTTGCCCTCTTCGTAGATCGCTAGAGGGAACTTCATAGCATGGTAGCTATGTCCACCTACTGGTGTTGAGCCAGGGAGAGAGGAACCTCCCACTGCTCCCTCCGTTTCTCCACTAGATTGCATCTTGAGCTCAAGTTCCCGCATCCGGTACTCGTGCTCCCTTTTCTGAGCTTCTTGCTCTGCCTCCAATTTCTTAGCCGCTTGCTCAGATTCAAATTTCTTAGCCGCTTGCTCAGCTTCAAATTTCTTAGCCGCTTGCTCAGCTTCAAATTTCTTGGCCGCTTGCTCAGCTTCAAATTTCTTGGCCGCCTGCTCAGCTTCAAATTTCTTCAATTCTAACTCAGCTTTTCTATCCTCCCTTTCTGCTTGACGAAGCTCCCTCTCCACCTCCTGAACATAGTCCGTTAGGGCTGAACCCGCCAAACCTATTTCTTCTCCTTTGGCCCTAAGTTCTGCTGTAGTCAATTTAGGAGTGGCCATCGTTACAGAAAGTAAGTCAGCAGGTAGAATAAGGACACGACTCGACAGTAAAGAATTACTCCTAATATAAGTTAAATATATCTATATATATCACTTTCCTTATGTCTATCTAATAATTAACTATTTATCTACTATACCACACAGTACATCACAACCCCTCTCTCAACCATAAGAGGAGATATAGGATCTAGACTTATGTAGACGTGTAACTGTGTGACTTAGATAGGTAATGTGTCTTATCACCTATCCACATTCGCCCTGTCTGGATCTTTCACGCTGTAAGGTCCCCAACATAAAGGTAATACCACCATATACCCAGTGGCCGTCCTTCCAGTAAAAGTCAGCAATATGTATTTGAAGTACCTCGCTGGGTAGGTGTCCAGCTTGCACTCCAGTTAATGTAGGTATTATGTTATACCCCGCTGCCCCACCAATTAATGTAGCTCGTTGTCCTTGGAGGAAAGTGGACTCCACAAGCACACCCTATATATCCCTTCTACTTCTATTATATTGCCTGACATATGTCTACACTCCTCCGTTCTGTCTACTCTTCACAATATCTCACTTTCACTTATCCCCCCCCCCCCCCTCACATACTCCGACAACATTTCTTTCCACAATTAATAAAAGATTTATTAATTAAAGGTATGTATGGTGTAGGTATGGATAGCGTCTATGTAGTTGGTATGTTCTTCTAGTGTGGATGCCAGATAAGATGTTGATAGATAGTCTCCGTGTCTTCTCTCGTCTCTTCTCTCGGCTAAAGTACAGGACAGTATATAGATACAAGGAACGCTCTCACCCTGAATGCTCCGTCTGCTTGAGTCTGTAGATATATCCGTTGTTTGTAATGAAAAATGTTCACCACTGTATCAATGTACTTAAACCGATCACTATATGCTGTCAGCTTAGACTGAATGTTCTTTGCTTTTTTATAGCGTTCCTAATTCCATCCTGGAAAACACATCGATTTTCTAGTATTTTCTATTTTGTCCTGTAAAAGTTCTACACTGGATAGTTCTTAATTGGTATAGACACTTGGTATGCGCCTTGCAACTCTTCGAGACTGAGTCATTTGAGTCTTTCTATTATGTTACAGGGTCTCTATTTTCCGTTCTCTGTCATCCTTACTTTTTACGATGACACTTCTTTTCTCTACTTTCTTATACACAAGTGTCGTGCTTTCTTATTTGAAAGTGCTTTCTTTGGGGTTATCAACACTGATTGATCTTTACCACAGCTATCTGTGTTATATCTTAGTTGATATGTCCCGCCCTGGTATTGGAACCTGTGTAATAAAGATTTAATAATGAGAGCTGTGTCTGCTTCATATTCTTTCTTATGTGAGTGTCTTTTCCTCCAGCCGAAATGAAAAGGCTTCCGAAAAAACCCATTCTGACATAATATAGAAGATTACCTAACGTCTATACTATTCCTACTAGTATTTACTTGTACACGCTAAGCATCATCTATTCCCCTATGCTAGAAGATTACTTCACTGTGAGTTTACCTTATAATTATCCTTGTCTGAATTGGGAGTACTAATGCACAATAGATACACAAACGTTCCTCCGAACGCAGCACCACCCTTTTCATACTCCCTTGTCTCATGGAAATCAAGAATCACACTTAACTTCCACAAAGAAGTGGCCACTCTTTATAGGTCACTTTTGCCGCATAGTCCTTGACCTGTCTGGACACCTCAAGTCAATACCTCATTATCACCGTTAGTGGAAATTTACTGATCTGAAACTTTTCCGTTATTTCTAAAACCCTCATTGTTTTGTTCCTTCACTCTGAGTCATCTAGACCGCAATATGCTGTGGAAATTTTCCTCAGTAACCAATCTCCCCACCTCCTTATCAGCCCCAACTCTGGCGGCTCTTTTAACTCTGTTCCCGGTAGTTCACCATCCGCGTAATCAGCGCTGACTCCCTCTCCACACCCACCTGACACTATCTGGTTTTTCAATCCTGTCTTTATCACCTGACCGCGATACTGTCCAATCGTGCTGTCTGCCTTTGTCGCAAACCTATTTGTCCACTCGACAGTTTACCTGTGCTGTCTGCGGGCACTTCCTGTATCTAGACCTATAAACACACGCGCCTGGTCCCTCAACCCGACATTTCGTGATGTTTGTGACCAGTGACTTAACCTCGTCATCCTACACTCTCGTTGACCTGTGCCGCTGTTATTTCTACGTTAACACTTCAATCCGTTAACAATTGGGGGGGGGGGGGGAGGGGGGGGGGGGTCATTGACTCCGGTCACACCGTGGTTGGTTATCCTTACTGTTTTGTTTGTTAACCCATTCTCCTACCTGGTTAGTCGTTTTATGAGGTCGTCTATCTGGGAATCATTAACTCTCAGTATTCCACGACAATTGGTATTTATCATATTCCCATTTTTGTCTTTTAAACCATATGTGCTGTGTTGGTGCCCTCGTTTAATTGACTTCAGTTCTTTAAAAATCTTTCTGGATTCGTTTTTCTGGTGATTAGTTTCCATATCTTTGATTATATTACTCATATATTCTCGCTTCTGCTGTCGAACTATTTTTGTAGCTTCTTTACATTCATTTCTATATTGCTCTTTCTTTTGGATGATGTTGATGTCATTTAACCATAAATGTCTGGCATTCTTTTTCCTAATGATTGCTTCTTCACATTTTTGATTGAACCATCTGTTCTTTCTATGCATGGTTAACACTTCTAGACATTCTTCTGCGGTAGATTGAATTGTATTCTTGATGTTCAACCAAGTTTGTTCAACGTTTTCCTCCAAAGGGTTTTGCAGAGTTTCAAGTTTATATTTTATTTCATCTGTAAATTTCTCTTTGACTGTAATTTCTTGTAGTTTTTCTCTGTTATATGTTGGGTGTAATCTTTGTAATTTAGTATAGAAATCTCTCTTAAGTTTTATTTTAAATTTTGCTCCAGCGAGGAAGTGGTCTATTATATATTATTTTTAATTTTATTATTATTATTAAGGTTGACACAGCCGTAATAATTCTATTTCGGTGTTATTTTATTACTTAGTTTGAAGTATGAGTTGTTATTACTGAACTTGATATACCAAAAAATATCCTGCATTTGCGTGTTCTTAATACTAAGTTTGACACACCAGTAGATATCCTACATTTTCACGTGTTCTTAATACTAATTTTAACACAACAGTAGATATCCAACATTTTCACGTTCCTTAATACTAATTTTGACACAACAGTAGATTTCCAACGTGTTCACGTTTCTTAATACTAATTTTGACATAACAGTAGATATCCAACATTTTCACGTTTCTTAATACTACGTTTGACACAACTGTAGATATCCAACATTTTCACGTTTTTTAATACTAAGTTTGACACAACAGTAGATATCCAACATTTTCACGTGTTCTTAATACTAAGTTTGTCACACCAGTAGATATCTTACATTTTCACGTTTCTTAATACTAATTTTGACACAACAGTAGATATCCAACATTTTCACGTGTTCTTAATACTAAGTTTGACACAACAGTAGATATCCAACATTTTCACGTGTTCTTAATACTAAGTTTAACACACCAGTAGATATCCTACATTTTCACGTTTCTTAATACTAATTTTGACATAGCAGTAGTTATCCAACATTTTCACGTTTCTTAATACTAAGTTTAACACAACAGTAGATATCCAACATTTTCACGTGTTCTTAATACTAAGTTTGACACACCAGTAGATATCCTACATTTTCACATTTCTGAATACTAATTTTAACACAACAGTAGATATCCTACATTTTCACGTGTTCTTAATACTAAGTTTGACACACCAGTAGATATCTTACATTTTCACGTGTTCTTAATACTAAGCTTGAAACACCAGTAGATATCTTACATTTTCACGTGTTCTTAATACTAAGTTTGACACACCAGTAGATATCTTACATTTTCACGTGTTCTTAATACTAAGTTTGACACACCAGTAGATATCTTACATTTTCACGTGTTCTTAATACTAAGCTTGACACACCAGTAGATATCCAGTAGATCACACCAGCAGATATCCTACATTTCCGTGTTCTGCTAAGTTTGTCGTACCAGGAAGATATGCCCAATTTTCCCGTGTTCTTAAAACCACGTTTGAAATACCAGTAAATATCCTCAGTGTCCAGTTGTTCTTATTATACCGTTTGATATAAAAGTAGACAACCTAAATTGCCGCGTGTTCTTATTATACGGCGTGACATACCAATAGACATCCTACATTGTCGCGTGTTCTTATTATATCGTGTGACATACCAATAGACATCCTACTTGCCGCGTGTTCTTATTATTCCGTTTTGACATATCAGTAGACATCTAACATTGCCGCGTGTTCTTATTATTCCGTTTTGACATATCAGTAGACATCCTACATTGCCGCGTGTTCTTATTATTCCGTTTCAAATACCAGTAGACAACCCACATTGTCGCATTTTCGTATTACACCGTTTGACATACCAGTAAACATCCTACATTATCGCGTGTTCTTATTACACCGTTTGACATACCAATAGACAACCTACATTGTCGCGCGTGTTCTTTTTACACCATCTGACATACCAATTGACATCCTACGTTGCCTTGCGTGTTCTTTTTACATCGTTTGACACAACAGTAGATATCCTACATTTTCGCGTATTCTTAACACTAAGTTTCACACACCAGTAGATATCCAACGCCGGTCTCCCTGGTCGAGGTGTTAACGTCTTTCTCCGTAATCCCGTATATTCTCGTGAGTAACGTAACGTGCGTGAGAATCGGTAGCAGTTCTCGCCGCGTTGGTAACTTACGGGATATGGGAGCCGGCCGCTCAGAAAGCAGTGGCAAACTACTGAGCGTAATCTTGCATAGTACATCAATTGCAGCTGAAAATGCTGGTGTTTACTGCAACGTCCTGTCAGGGATATGCAACCAAAACAAATATCCAACATTTTCATATGTTCTTATTACTAAGTTTGATACCAGTAAGCATAATGTTTTTACTTGTGTTCTTATTACCAAGTTTGGCACATAAGTGGACATAATTCATTTTCATGTGTTCTTGTTACTGAGTTTAATATACCAGTTGACATTTTCCATCTCCGATTATTCTAATTACCAGTATTGATATATCGTTAAGTACCGTACACTTCCATGAGTTCTTATTATGTTTGACATAGTTCAGATTCTTACTTGTTGACCACTATCTTTGCGTCATCGCCACTATAAGTCTGTTTGACTTCAGTGTGGGTGTTTATTGGACCCGACCACTGACAACACAGTTGTGTGCCAGAAGGTATTGCTGTGGCAGCAGTGCAGCTAGCAACAGTTGATAAGTGAACCTTTTGTTTTGTGTTGGCATTCAGAACCTTGGCAAAGGGACTTTGAGAAAACGCCGTGAAAATAGCCAACGCTATTCATTGAACACTGCTGGCTTCGATCCCACGAATTGGCGAATTGACAGAGCTGTCACACTGTGTTCTGCGTGTGGGCTTTGAAACGGAGAGAATTCCACTCGCCTTTGGCGTGCGTTTTTTGCTTTTAACTTTCTGCTGAAGCAGCCAGTGCGCTGGCAATAGGCTTTCGTGTTTGGACGAAAATAAATACCAAAGAAAGCGAGAATCGGTTGACTGTAGTGTGATTACCACGGGGTTCTGACTGGGGTATCCGTCGAGGGGTGCACGTATAGTTTGATATATTTTCACTAGAAAAATAATTGAGGACTAATATATCAAGATGATTCATAATAGTTCACGGTGGTAATCGTAACCTGCAATTTATAGCATAGCATAATTCCGTGATCGGAACGTAATGTATAATAAGAGATCTATTAGTGTTTGACGTTTAAGCTAAGTAATTTGAATCAGAAGGTGAAAAGATTATAGTTGTGTGTCATTTATAAATCAAGCTAACGAAATAATTCACTAAAAGAGGCACTACTGTACTTGCGGTGTTTATCGCGTGTTGTATGTTTCATTATCTGCTGACATTTGTGTAATAATTCTACTGGATATACCTGGTTGTATATGATTGCCTAGTACATACAGGTATGAAGACCCAGGTGGAACTTCTAAGGCCATTTAAGTAAAGGAACTAATGCATTTATAGTTATTTAGAGGAATGGTGGTTAGTGCCCTTGTCTAACAAGGCAGTGGTCTAGGTTCGACTCGAACTGAGGCAATATTATTCTGCCCCACTAGTAGGGCTCTGGGTCGTCCAAGCCTCATCACACATGGATACTAGACAATCTTTCCCACTAGTAGGGCTCTGGGTCGTCCAAGCCTCATCACACATGGATACTAGACAATCTTTCCCACTAGTAGGGCTCTGGGTCGTCCAAGCTTCATCACACATGGATACTAGACAATCTTTCCCACTAGTAGGGCTCTGGGTCGTCCAAGCCTCATCACACATGGATACTAGACAATCTTTCCCACTAGTAGGGCTCTGGGTCGTCCAAGCCTCATCACACATGGATACTAGACAATCTTTCCCACTAGTAGGGCTCTGGGTCGTCCAAGCCTCATCACACATGGATACTAGACAATCTTTCCCACTAGTAGGGCTCTGGGTCGTCCAAGCCTCATCACACATGGATACTAGACAATCTTCCCACTAGTAGGGCTCTGGGTCGTCCAAGCCTCATCACACATGGATACTAGACAATCTTTCCCACTAGTAGGGCTCTGGGTCGTCCAAGCCTCATCACACATGGATACTAGACAATCTTTCCCACTAGTAGGGCTCTGGGTCGTCCAAGCTTCATCACACATGGATACTAGACAATCTTTCCCACTAGTAGGGCTCTGGGTCGTCCAAGCCTCATCACACATGGATACTAGACAATCTTTCCCACTAGTAGGGCTCTGGGTCGTCCAAGCCTCATCACACATGGATACTAGACAATCTTTCCCACTAGTAGGGCTCTGGGTCGTCCAAGCCTCATCACACATGGATACTAGACAATCTTTCCCACTAGTAGGGCTCTGGGTCGTCCAAGCCTCATCACACATGGATACTAGACATTCTTTCCCACTAGTAGGGCTCTGGGTCGTCCAAGCCTCATCACACATGGATACTAGACAATCTTTCCCACTAGTAGGGCTCTGGGTCGTCCAAGCCTCATCACACATGGATACTAGACAATCTTTCCCACTAGTAGGGCTCTGGGTCGTCCAAGCCTCATCACACATGGATACTAGACAATCTTTCCCACTAGTAGGGCTCTGGGTCGTCCAAGCCTCATCACACATGGATACTAGACAATCTTTCCCACTAGTAGGGCTCTGGGTCGTCCAAGCCTCATCACACATGGATACTAGACAATCTTTCCCACTAGTAGGGCTCTGGGTCGTCCAAGCCTCATCACACATGGATACTAGACAATCTTTCCCACTAGTAGGGCTCTGGGTCGTCCAAGCTTCATCACACATGGATACTAGACAATCTTTCCCACTAGTAGGGCTCTGGGTCGTCCAAGCCTCATCACACATGGATACTAGACAATCTTTCCCACTAGTAGGGCTCTGGGTCGTCCAAGCCTCATCATACATGGATACTAGACAATCGTTCCCACTAGTAGGGCTCTGGGTCGTCCAAGCCTCATCACACATGGATACTAGACATTCTTTCCCACTAGTAGGGCTCTGGGTCGTCCAAGCCTCATCACACATGGATACTAGACAATCTTTCCCACTAGTAGGACTCTGGGTCGTCCAAGCCTCATCACACATGGATACTAGACAATCTTTCCCACTAGTAGGGCTCTGGGTCGTCCAAGCCTCATCACACATGGATACTAGACAATCTTTCCCACTAGTAGGGCTCTGGGTCGTCCAAGCCTCATCACACATGGATACTAGACAATCTGTCCCACTAGTAGGGCTCTGGGTCGTCCAAGCCTCATCACACATGGATACTAGACAATCTGTCCCACTAGTAGGGCTCTGGGTCGTCCAAGCCTCATCACACATGGATACTAGACAATTTGTTTAGAATTTTCTGCCAACTGTGGGAAGGAAAAGCGACGAGGAAGGGAACTCAGCGTACCCTCTTCATATATCGTAGCCTAGAACATGTGAAGACCTAACACTTCAGACCCCAGAGGCAGAATATGCGGTGTGACTATCTTTACTTTTATAGGCTTTGATTTTTAACTTATTGAAGTCACGAGTAAAAGTAGATATCATGGCCCACTAAGCAATAGGACCATTGAAAGTCATGCCACATTTGATCCCATTATCTCCAACCGACTTCATCGCCCTGTTGAAGGCGACTAGATAGTTTAATGAAAGATACCACCATTGATCAGCTTGGTTTGAAAGAAATAGTCTGTCGACGCTGACTACCGTTGCTGACGTATGCCGGAATAGATTTGATACAGAGGAAATAAAGGCTAATTTTCCGGGCAGTCGCGACGCTTTGTTGAAGCTGAAGATGTTATATTTTACCTTTCAGATCTGTCATCCGATTGAATTCAATAATAGTTCTGAATTCAGCTTTATCAATTTTGGTTTAGTCTCAAATTGTCACCATCAAACACGCATGGACCAGTTGAGGTGTAGCAAGAACCGACGTCACAATACTCGGGGCATTCCCATTCGGGATTTGTACTCATCTTCAACAACCAGCGAAGAGTCCCAATACTAATGGACCAGTTGGAGTCTGATTATCTGTCCATCTGGCCTTTCCTCGGAGTAGTGAGTGTCGGCCAGATCTCCTGGTCATTGCCTATTGCACTATTTTCTCCAAGCTGTGATGATGTATGTGTTCTCCCACACTGTACACATGTTCTCAAAGTGCCTCAACCACGTCTACCTTATCGTTCATCAAAACATCTACCCAACGGTGCACACCCAGTCAATCTGTGCGCCTGCTGATTTCCTACCACAGCAACATGTCCTGGGAAGACAATCAACAGATGTCCCCTGTCTTTGATTTTTTAATTAAAGCGTGCCACAGTGCACGAAGATGCTTGTCTTCATCTTTCTGAGCGTGTTCTGTGAGTCCGTTACAATTACATGTGTTTGCATAGACCAAACAACCGACACAAACACACCCGCTAGTATATAGTGTTGTCATTCTGTAGCTCCTATAGGGGTACGGGTTCATCACTTAACTGTACGCTACTTTTAGGAGCCATTGCCAAAACACTATTATTGAATCTTTGGTTACAGTTTCTGTGGCAATGTGTTATGGCGTTCTAATCTGTGATTTCATCTGAATAACAGCAGACGATCGCATTTCATAGCTTGCCCAATCGCCTCACTTGCTACATCCGTGCTGCACTTCGATTACTTTGGTTTTATTTGCACAGCACAATTAAGCAATCGATCTGTTTTTATTTCAAGTCTGCTCAACTGTAATTTATTTACTGCTGTCTGTCTGCTGAAATCTGTCTCAACGAAAACGAAGTTTACTTCAGGCTTGCAAGGTTCCATTGCAGTTACCGTACGGTTTAATTATTTCTAATGTTTCCGATTTGTAACATAGTAACATTACTGCTAGTGCTTCTGATAAAGCAACAAGAATTCATACGCCTTTCTAGCATTGTAATTGTGTTACTGTGAAGTGTTTTTGATTGCGTAACATATTAACTGTACTTGTGTCTAACATTTATAGCGCAATGTCAACTGCCCTGATGACCTTACTTAGCTACTATACGTTTTCTTGGAATATATGGTGTAGTTCACATGGATCTAGCACCCCATTCCCTGGCCCCTAAGACGCCAAAGGGATCCTGAATACGGTGTAGTTATTGTCAGCAGTTCTGATGACATTACACACTTACTGTACATTTTTCTACCAATTAAGGTATACTCCTCTGGGACATTTGGGGATCTCTCGCTACCATTCCGTTTCACACATGGAGGACCATGGAAATGCTTCCAGATATTGTATGTCAAGTCAGATAAAAACTGGGACTCAATGAAGAATAGAACATCCGGCGTCTACACAGGACATCATGGGAAGAACATCAGAAAGGCTGCCTCAATTGGAAAGACACCATCCAGCTTTAGAGAGGAATCTTTGCATCCCAACATGCGTTGATGATCTTTACAATCTCAGACAGAAAACCACCAGGCAAGATATGTTCACTGATTGCATTAATCTCCCGAAGGCAGTGCAAAGCACTAGCATGAATATCTGCCCCAGCATGTGAGATCATAACTCAACAGCATACAAAGACACGCAACTATTGCTCTACAGTGTCTAGCTTCATACTGTGGAATTACTAGGAATGAGAGAGCTGATGCCTTGTCAAAATATGACAGCTGAATTGATTAGTTAATCTACCCGCTGGTGTATGATGTGTAGAGGACACACAGTAAGATGTTTCATGTCATGACACAAGAGTAGGGATAGAGAGAAGTATAGGAATGATAGAAGAAGGACATTAAAATTAGCAGCATGGAATGTTAGGACGTTAAACGATGACGAAAAATTAGATAACATAAAACAAGAAATGGAAGGAGAAAACAATTAATATTTTAGGGATGTGCGAAACGAGATGGACAGGAGCAGGCATCAAGATAGATGAAGAAGATTAAGATTATTTATTCTGGAGGTGAAGATCGACAAAGGGAAGTGGCAATTATTTTGGACCGGAAAACATCAAAATCCGTTGAAGGATATTGGGCCGTGTCGGACAGAGTTCTACTAGTTAAATTAAGTGGCAGACCTTTTAGCATACATTTTATTCAAGTATATGCCCCAACAGGAGAATCCAGTGAAGATAGTGTAGAGCAGTGGTTCTCAACCTTTTTTGGCCCATTCCCCCCCCCCCCCACCTTTTCACCATATGTTCAGAACGTCATTCCTCCCCTTTCGTATTTTCTCCCTATAAATCCCCCCCCCCCCATAGTATACGTAAAAATGGAAGCTAACTTTAATAACACATACAAGAACAAGTCTAGACGTCTACATAAAACGTGATTTGCGGGTTTACTTAGTTATAAAATATAACCGTTGAATGAACTAAAAAAGACTGTTAGATTCATACAAGAGACAACATTGCAGTTATAAACATAGTTCAGGCGAACGAAAGAAGAAGAAGAAGTTATAAAATGAAGTTCAGAAGGGCGAGAAATACAGCACTGTAAAGTACGGAGGGAAACAAATAATATAAAGTAATCAGTTCTTGTATTAACGCGATCTTGAAATAATCTTAATTCCCCCCATTCGAAACCCTAAAATTCCCCCCTAGGGGGGAATTCCCCACCGGTTGAGAACCACTGGTGTAGAGGAATTTTATAATGACATAGAGTCTGCCTTAAAGAAATGTAAAAATTCAGAAATAAACATCATAATAGGAGACTTCAATGCAAAAGTAGGAAATCAAGGTGATAGATACACAGTAGGAAACTATGGTTTAGGAGAGAGAAACGAAAGAGGATACAGAATCGTAGAGTTGGCAAAAGAACAGGAAATGATTGTAGGAAACACTTGGTTTAAGCAACACCCTAGAAGATTATGGACATGGAGGAGTCCTGATAGCAGGATTAGAAACCAGATTGACTACATTCTGATTAGCAGAAGATTTAGAAACGCGTTAACAATAGCAAAAACAGTTCCCAGTGCTAACTGTTATAGTGACCACAGATTACTTAAGGAACATTGAGGATAAAGTTGAAGAAAGTCAAGTATATAACAGGAAACACTAAATATGATTTGTGTACATTGAGTAATGACAAGGAAATACAAAACAAATTCAACATAGAAGTACAGAACAGATTTGATATATTGTCTGATCTAGAGATCCTATTCCAGGATGTGGATGATCAATAGGAAATGTTGAAGAATTCAATAAGTTTGGCTGCAGAAACAACTATTCCAAAATTGAAGAAGGTGGGTCGTAAGAAATGGGTGACTGAAGAAATTTTACACCTAATGGAAACAAGAAGACTCAACATCAACAATTCTGCCAAATATGAAGAAAATCACAAACAAGTCAGAATATTATGTAAGGAGGCAAAATAAGCATGGCTTGAGGAAAAGTGCTTGGAAATTGAAAAATAACACAACAGTCAAAATACCAAATTAGTGCACAAAAGAATTCAGGAACTTAATAATAAAAGAACAAGTACATCAGCAAGCTGTCTAAAAACTAAAGATGGCAAAATTATAATAGAAAAATATCAGATTCTACATGTATGGACAGACTATGTGAAAAACCTTTATGATGATAACAGAGATGAACAGTATGATATTAGATTTAATATTGAAGGACCGCCAATTTTGAAGATGGAGGTTCGAAATGTTCTTAAGCATATGAAAGCTGGCAAGGTCCTCGGTTCAGGTAACATCACAACAGAAATGATTAAAGCTTTAGAAGACTATGGAATAGATCAAGTCACCATACTGCTGAACACATTAGTTGATACTGGAGATATACCTTCTGAATTATGTAACTCTGTATTTATTGCAATCCCAAAGAAATCAGGAGCCTTGGAATGTGATCAACATCGAACAATTAGCATAATGAGTCACATCACGAAAATTTTGCTACGAATTATCATGAAAAGCGTGAGGAAGAAAATACAACCTGAAATAGGGAAAGAACAATGTGGTTTTGTAGAAGGAAAGGGTACAGTAAATGCTGTGTATATGCTGCGAACAGTTAATGAACGTGCTATAGAAGTAAACAAGGATATACATCTTTGCTTTATTGACTACACAAAGGCTTTTGATAGAGTTAGACATGTCAACATGGTGGATATGCTTGCAGATCTACAGATTGATGGAATCGAATCCCCATCGAGACAGGGATTTTTACAAAAGATTGATCTCGGCTCCCTGGTCGACCTAGCCTAAAATTTTAAAAAAGTTAGACTTATAAAAAACATATATTGGAAACAACAAGTTGCCATAAGGATTGATAATGAAGTGGGACAATATTAGCCTATTAAGAGAGGTGTTAGGCAGGGATGTGTAATGTCTCCAGATCTATTTTCCCTATGCAGTGAAAATATTTTTAAAAGTGTAGAAGATATAAATGGAATCAGCATTGGAGGACGAAACATCAATACCATTAGATATGCAGATGATAAAGTATTGATTGCAGACAATGAGCAGAATCTGCAACAATTAGTAGATGCGGTTGTTGTACACAGTGAGCAACTGGGGTTAGAATTAAATTGTAAAAAGACACAGGTTATGGTCGTCAGTAGGAAGAACGAAATACCACAATGTAATATACAAGTAAATAAGAATATTCTTCAACAAGTGAATCCGTACAATTATCTCGGAACAGTCATAACATCTGTTGGGAGATGCCGTGAAGAGATTAGAACAAGTATCGCCATGGTGAAAGTAGCCTTTAACAAGATGAAAAACAATCTGACCAATAAAAAGATGTCAATTGAAACGAGAAAAAGAGTGTTGAGGGGATACATAGAGCCTGTTCTTTTGTATGGATGTGAAACTTGGACAATGTGCAGTCAAGCTGAAAAACATCTGATGGCTGTAGAAATGTGGTTTCTGAGGAAAATGTAAAGAATACCATGGACAGAAAAACCAATGACCAAGTACTACAGGAAACAAATGAAAATCGTAAATTGATTAGAGAAATTAGACGTAGACAGTCAAAAATTTTTGGACACGTTATGAGAAGAAATGGATTGGAGAACTTAGTAATAACTGGCAAGATCGAAGGGAACAGACCAAGAGGAAGACCGAGAGGGAATTAACTGGATGGCTTGGCCATATGACATGGACGAGACAGGAACACTGAGCTGATCCACGACTCTCGTGATCGAGTGAAATGGCGAGTCATGACCGCCCACGCTTTCCGGCATGGGACATGATTGATTGATTGAGAAGAAGGAATGAGAAAGTCGCAGAAAAGCTAAAGGTGCTGATATTATTCTAGATTGTTAGCTAGTTAGAACCTGAAACAGGTTGACGACGAAGGACGTTAGTAAAGCTAAATGGGTAAACTTTAAGTGATATATATATATATATATATATATATATATATATATATATATATATATATATATATATATATATATATATATATATTCCAGAATAATCCAACAACAACGCTTTGAACAGAAATTGCCTAGTAACAATAAGTGCCTATCTTAACTGTAGGTTGAGAGAACTTTTACTGTGTATTATAAAACTTTGACCTGGTATGTGTAAATTGCTTTGTACTGTATCAGTGAGTGGCACCTTACAGTCTTGACAGACCAAAGTATGTGCGTTGGAATGTGGCCAAAATTCCATCACAATGCCTGGGCAGAGCTTCAGAGAAACATGTGGTGCCCAAAAGACATGTTCCCTTTCTCGGCCTTGCCTTGTGTTTTCCATAGCAATGGGTCTGGCACAAAGTAGGCTGCAGACGCTGGCGGCTCAACGTCAAACCTCCGAGACCTCGCCTCCACGAGCAGGTGGCGAGTGGTGGCCAGACCCTGTAACCAAAGGGACCCGACTTAGAGGCGTTCAGCCAAGTCCCACAGGTGAGGGCCTCGTACGCGCCTGAACCGTAGGGCGCGTACATCTGTCAATCACAAGTGTCCGGTACTGTATCAGATAGCCGCGGTAACGAGCACAGTTGCCTGCCAATGTTGTGTTCATGTGTTCGAATCCCCATCGAGACAGGGATTTTTACAAAATGTTGATCTCAGCTCCCTGGTCGACCTAGCCTAAAAATTTTAAAAAAGTTAGTTGCATGTCCTATTACATGACGTCATAGTCCATTCAGCGTGTATTGATTG
The DNA here is from genome assembly GCA_014155875.1 of Cepaea nemoralis. Taxonomy (NCBI): domain Eukaryota; kingdom Metazoa; phylum Mollusca; class Gastropoda; order Stylommatophora; family Helicidae; genus Cepaea; species Cepaea nemoralis. The sequence goes on from JACEFZ010004511.1 coordinate 33,288, forward strand.
TGTGCGATTTTCTAGGCTGTTTTACTTTCAGCAGTTTGCCATTGCTTTCTGAACGACCGACGTTTATACCAGTGTAAAAATTAACACAAAGCGGATTGCTTCCGAATCGACCTGAACGATATATATATATATATATATATATATATATATATATATATATATATATATATATATATATATATATATATATATATATATATATATATATATAGTCCAAACCTCGGTTTTCGTCGCCGTCGAATTTTTCAGCGAATAATTTGCCTAGGTTTTTGTCGATTGCCTCGGTTTTCGTCGATGTGCCCACATGACCTAGCTGCTAATTTTGCGAAAACAAAGGGACCCATGCGTTCTTCTGCTCACTTTGGCGTTGTTTTTCGTTGTGTGAGCATCACTTGCTAATAATAATATACGAGAGCGGTATTAAGATTGCTGAAATTGGCCGCATGTACGCGAAGTCGTCATCCACGATAAGTTCCATTGTGACGAAAAAGGAAGCAATAAAAGAGGCTAATGTAGCGAAAGACATGAATGTGCTAACGAAACAGAGATCGCAAACAATTGAAGATGTCGAACAGTTATTATTAATTTGGATAAATTAAAAACAGTTAGATGGCGATTCTGTTTCGGAGGCGGTGGTAATATAAGGATGCATGTGAGTATTCTTAAATATGTGAATCGGTACAACTATCTCGGAGCACTCATAACATCTGATGGGAGGTACCTTGAAGAGTTTAGAACAAGAATCGCTATGGCAAAGGTAGCCTTTTGCAAAATGGAAAAACATACTCACTAATAAACAGATGTCAATTGCAACTTGAAAAGGAGTGTTGAAGTGCTACATAGAGCCTGCACTTTTGTATGGATATCAAACGTAGACGACGAGCAGACCAGCTGAAAACATCTAACGGCTGTGGAAATGTGGTTCTGAGGAAAATTCAAAGAATGCAATGGCCAGATATAAACACCAATAACCATGTCCTACAAGAGGCAAATGACAACCGTAAACTGGCTAGAGAGATTAGACGTAGACAGTCAGTTTGTTTTGGACATGTTATGAGAAGAAATAAACTAGAGAGCTTGGTGGCAACTGACAAGGTTAAGGGGAAAATAGGAAGGCAAAGAAGTGAATATATTGTCTGATCTAGAGATCCTATTTCAAGGTGGGGATGATGAATCGGAAATATTTTTGAAGAATTCAATCAGTTGTGCTGCAGAAAAAAACTATTCCAAAATTAAAGAAAATGGGCCGTAAGACATGGATGACTGAAGACATATTACAATTAATGGAAACAAGAAGACAGAACAAAAATAATCCTGCCAAATATGAAGTAATTCACAGAAAAGTCAGAATATTATGTAAGGAGGCAAAAGAAGCGTGGCTCGAGAAAAACTGCATAGAAATTGAAAAACAACACAACAGTAAAAGTACCAAACTAATGCACAAAAGAAAAGAATTCAGGAGCTTACTATCCAAAGAACACATGCATCAGCAGGCTGCCTAAAGACCTAAAGATGGAAAAATCATAATAGAAAAAGATAAGATGTTACATGTATGGTCAGATTATTTGAAAAACCTTTATGATATTAACAGAGAAGAGCAGTATAATATTTAAAATAATAATGAAGGACCATCACCTTTGAAGATGGAGGTTCAGAATGCTCTTAACCATATACAATCTGGCAAGACTCCCGGTTTAGACAGCATCACAACAAATATGATTAATGCTTTAGAAGAATATGGAATAGATAAAGTTACCACACTGCTGAATACAGTATATGATACTGGAGATATACCTCATGAATTATGTAATTCTGTATTTATTGCAATCCCAAAGAAATCAAGAGCCTTGGAATGTGATCAACATCGAACAATCAGTATAATGAGTCACATCACGACGATTTTACTAAGAATTATCATGCAAAGAATTATGAAGAAAATACAACATGAAATAGGAGAAGAACAATGTGGGTTTGTAGAAGACAAGGGTACAGTAAATGCTGTGTATATACTGAGAACAGTAATTGAACATTCTATAGAAGTAAACAAAGATCTACACCTTTGCTTTATTGACTACACAAAGGGTGTCGATAAAGTAAGACACGTCGACATGATAAGGATGCTTGACGATCTACAAATTGATGGAAAAGAAATTAGACTTGTAAAAAAACATTTATTGGAAACAACAAGCTGCCATAAGAATTGATAATGAAGTAGGTCAATATCAGCCTATTAAGAGAGGTGTGAGACAGGGATGTGTAATGTCTCCAGATCTTTTTTCCCTGTACTGTGAAAATATTTTCAGAAATATAGAAGATATGGAAGGAATCAACATTGGGGGACGATGCATCAATAACATTGGATATGCAGATGACACAATCTTGATTGCAGACAATGAACAGGACCTGCAACATTTAGTTGATGCAGTTGTTGTACACAGTGATACACTAGGGTTAGAATTGAACTGTAAGAAGACACAGATTATCGTCGTTACTGGGAAGAAGGAAACGCCACAATGTAATATACTGGTAAATTGGCATATTCTTAAACACGTGAATCGGTACAGTTATCTCGGAATAGTCTAACATCATATGGGAGATGCCTTGAAGAGATTAGAACAAGAATTGCCATTGCGAAGGTAGCCTTTTGCAACATGAAAAACATATTGAGCAATAAAAAGATATAAATTGAAACGAGAAAAAGAGTGTTGAAGTGCTACATAGAACCTGTACTTTTGTATGGATGTGAAGCGTGGACAATGAGCAGACAAGCTTAAGAACATTTGATGGCTGTGGAAATAATGTAGTTTCTGAGGAAAATGCAAAGAATACCATGAACAGACAGAAAAACCAATGAACAAGTCCGTCAAGAAACAAATGAAGATTGTAAACTGATTAGAGACATTAGACGTAGACAGTCAATTTTTTGGGGGCATGTTATGAGAAGAAATGAATTGGAGAACTTGGTGACAACTGGCAAGATCGAAGGGAAGAGAACAAGGGGAAGACGGAGAAGTAAATACCTGGATGGCTTGGCCACATTGCATAGTCGAGACAGAAAACACGGAACTGATCCACGACTCTGGTGATCGAGTGAGATGGCAAAACATGACCGCCCACGCTTATCGGCATGGCACATGATGGATGGATGAAAAGAAGTGAATATCTGGATGGTGTGATCACATGACATGATCGGGACAAGAACACAGAGCTTATCCACGACTCTGGTGATAGTGTAATATGGCGAAACATGCCCGCCCACGTCATTTATCGGTGTGGCAGATATGATGATGATGAGTATTCCCTACGGCATCCTGTTTTTCTCCTACTCTGTGTATTTACCTCCATTAGTTCCTGCAATAGATCAACGTGCGACATGATGTGTCGAAATCAAGAGAACTTTCTTTTGAAGACCACGGATTTCTCTCGGTTGACCTTGTTATGTCAAGGCTTCATTACCAACTGTGAGGGTATTGGTTATTGATCATTCTACACTCTCCTGTAATCCGCTAATACTGCGAAGAATTCGAGGTTCTAGTAGCTGACGGCAAATGACAGCTGGGCTGGTACTGTAAAACCTACAGCAGGAGCCGAGACTCATATTGGATGACACAATCTGTGTGACCCATACGGTATATATGTACAGGAAAATAACCTTTTTTGGTCACAGAGTGGTGGAGTAATCTGCAGACATACGTTCCTATTAAAGTCATATCGTTGTCTTCAGCTATAAACATAGCGAAATAATAAGGAGAGAGATCAAAGGTAGACCAGAAATAAGATATTGAGGGTATAATTTAAACAACACGCGTTACGCACCTGATATAATATTGATAGCTGAAAATGCTAAAGATCGACACCAAACTTTGGATGTAATAGAGCCCCAAAAAGGGACTGTCCTTGAATGTCGAGAAATCAGAAACAGTGGCTATGTCAAAGAAGAAAATAGCGCCAAACAGTGATATTGCAACAGATGGAGAAATCAAACAAATAAATGCAAATATTTAGATACTTACAGTCATAACATCAGGTAAAAAGATGCGTGCCATATACACACACGTGTGTGTGTGTGTGTGTGTGGGGGGGGGGGGGGGTGGTCGAGGGCGATTTGTCAACATATCGACTTCCGTTGATATCCATAATATGATACGTCGGCTGTTCAGAAAACAATGACAAACGACTGATCTAAGAATTCTCATCAATCACAAACAGATAATAAATATTGAGGTTAATTGGAGCGTTGTTTAAAGGACATGCAACTAACTTTTTAGTTTATATAGAGCATATTGACGAGTTTAGGAAATCTAGAAACTTTGTGAGAATACATAATTTGTTTCCTTGCATTGTGTCTGATTAGTTCTTGTTTTACAATACCCATAATCATATACATAATTGTCGTCCGACTATAAACGTTGTATGCATATATGGCTTAACTATTTGCACACAACATGTAACCTAAGACGGAATGTTATATGTTACAGTATAATCAATATTCAGTCAGTTTCTTTCTTTTTGGGATCACCGCACATTAAATACTTGATAAACATGTATATACATTGACTTTTCGTGTTAAAATGATTTTTGAATTGTGAATTTGTCGGCAGAAGTTGAGTCCTACATTGACTTTCTTAAATCACTTGAGAAAACAGTGTTTGACTTCCGGACATGCATGTTCGAATCCAATTCGAATGTGTCGCCCAGCTGTGAATCCTACTCGCATGTACAAATTCTTACGTATACATTTTCTTTTTCTGCAGCTAGAGTATCAATTACGAGCTTACGTATAGTTTTTCAGTCGTACAATTGACCATTCTTTGCAAATGTGTTCGACTCTATCTGGGAAACGTTTCTCAATAGCAGCTGTTCTACATGTTCCATTTCTCGAGACATCTATGGCAGGCGGATTTCAAGAGCTTAATTCTCTGTAAACACCGTAACCTTGCTGACTTCTTTATCTTCATTAAGTAGCCTACACCAAAGATTTCTTTGTTAAACGTGGCATCAACACCAGTGCACCGGCTTATTTGACAGCTTTGATATGCAGGATATGTAACATTAGGAACATACATTTATCACCTTGAAATACCTCAAAACTGAAATACCTCCAGGTTGAAATACCACCAGATTTAAATACAACGGGATTTAAATACCACCAGAAACAAATACTTGTTCACGACACTGTAGTCCGTGTGGAAGTTGTTTCGTGATGACAGCTTCCATGCTTCAGCTGGAGATTGTGGGTTCCAGCCCACGCCAGTCGATTCTTCAGAAGTTTGACTATATGGAGAAAGCACCTCGCTCGCCGTTGGCATCTCAAACTCAGTTGATCCGGTTTTCCGACAGGTAAGTACCTGTTTTATACCGATTCTGTTTAAGTCATCAACAGGTGCGGGTTTATCATTTACTAATTGTTTTATAACTTTTAATGAAGAGTGTGATTCGCAGACTTTTGGCAATGCAGATAATCTTCCTAAATCTCCGCTTTATAGAACTCTGTGTCATAAATATGGATAGAAAATAAAAACAGGTGCGTGTAACTCCTGTGAAAAAGTGAGAGATAATTAACACAGACATGGTGTACGTATCTTACAACGAACGGCAAATGTAAACCACAGGGATAAAATAAATGATTATAACAAAAGAATAAGATAAAAATAAGTTATACAACGAGTCGACGTTTTAATTATAATAATCTTCATCAGGAATAGCACAAACAGTTCTAAAGAGAAACATGAAATTATAACATTTTATCAAATTAAAACATAAACAGAAAAAGCATATACGTGAAACGTTGGTAGACCATTACATATACTTCGTTGCTATAGTGAATTTACATTTGATTGCCTTCATATAAAAATCCATATCTCAGTAACCAACTGAAGGAAGATGATGAGATTTAGCATATAACCTTATCATTATGTCCACCCAACACAAACATTTTTGTTCTGGAGATTGTACAGCAGATTTCAATGTTTCTTTATATGCGGTATATAATTTACGGGTCAGAGATGAAGAGCATATTATTAAATGTATACACCTTCACCCAGAAAATCAGCGTTCAATATTGAATATTCTCCGTGGTGCAGGGGAATTTCCTTATGGCAAGAACCCCGCACAGTTTATATAGGAGTGTTCAGAGATGTCAATAATGTGGGTGCTTTCATGAAACGTGGTTATGTAAATAAAGCTAACATTTGAATGTGTGAATATTGTTGAATGGGATTGAATGTGAAATTTTGTACACTTCAAAGCATCGCTATGAAGTTGTACACATATTTTTTGTCAAGAAGCTGGCGCAGGAAACTGTTTCATACTATTAAGAATCCCGAAAAAAGAACAGTGCATGCCTTGGGTTTATGTAAACGGTTATTTCGTCGATGAGTGCAAGAATCTGGAATGAAATTACCACGCAATAAGCAAACGGTAGGTAGAAAGGCAATTGTAGACAGCTTTGACAAGGATTTCATAAGGCGAGCTATTATAAAATTGCTGGATGCCAAAGAAACAGTGACTGTAAGAAAACTTAGGGTTTGGCTGAGAAAAAACAATGACATAGAGCTATCCAAAACAACTTTGTGGGAAATCATAAGGCTTCACTTTTAGAAAGTACAAGGGAGGTAGAAATATCATCAACCACATTTAGGAGCCAAGAGAAGCAGATACCTACGTGAAATAAGGGCAATACGCAAAGAAAATTATGACATAGTGTATTTGGATGAAACCTGGATCAATGCGCACCACATAAGTGAAAAGGAATGGCAATCAGTGGTTGGAAAAATAAAGCGATATGTGCCCAGTAGTAAAGGACAGCGTTGGGTCATAGCCCATGCTGGTAATACTCATAATGGCTTACTACATAATGCTGGACTCGTGTTCGTATCAAAGCATACAGACATTAGGGATTATCATAGTGAGATGAATGGTAATGTACTTAGAGATTGGCTCGAGAATACAGTGCTTTCATCTCTTGATAGACCGTCTTGTCTAATCATGAACACTGCATCATATCACAATGTTGTTGCCCAAGAAGACAAAATACCCACGGCATCGAGAACAAAGGAAGCAGTAAAGATATGGCTCCGAAGGGAAAATGTACCATTTTCAGAAATATATTTCAAGCAACAGTTGTTGTCCCTTGTAAAACAGGCGCAAAAAAAAGCAAGAAATATTAAATCGACAAGTTGATAGAAGAGCATGGCCATGGGTGCTTAAGACTTCCGCCGTACCATTCCAAATTAAACCCTATAGAACTTGTGTGGGCTAAAATTAAAGGACAGGTGGCAGCTGACAATACAACATTCGAATTGTCTGACGTCAAGATACTAACCCAGTCCGCGCTATTAAATATTGATAAAAGTTACTGGACAAAAAAATGTGAGGACCATGTGTTGAAAGAGGAAGATGACTATTGGAGAAAGGATGGATTGAATTGTATGCAACCGAGAGCAGTCATCAACCTACTGGAATTGTCCGACACAGATTAAGGTCTGGGAAGATCGCAGACATTAATCCACATGCACACTTACTGGGATATTTTACTCCAAATATTCAGATGAATTACAGGACCTAAACATTACAGCATCGGCACAACGTCGATGGCAACAGTTTGTATTCCACAGTGATGAATTTTCAGTTTCGCAAGCCCTCAACGGTGACAAACAACTGGCATTGAAAAAAATACTAAACGCATTGAATATCAACAGAAGAGTAATATTGCGGTGGGAACTGACATATTGTGGCATACCAAGAAACGTGAGAACCTGCACGTCGTCAAATGAGGGGACAACACACGAACATACGAATCAATCTATAAACTTCAATGACAAGAGGACCAACATCTTGGCCGTTAAGAAGGAAGCCCACTACAGAGACATTTACAGCTATATTCGTCGTGCAAAACAGGCAATAATCATGTTCCGTCTCTGAACAGTAAACAGCAGAGTAGACAATCTTTCACGAAGACTCAAAACGGTTCTGTCAGCAATGAGCACGCGTGAACAAACTACACAGACAGCTGAACAGATCCTTAAAAATTGACACATGATGACTAAATTGCTGTATCATCTATAGTCACTCCATACGCATATTAACACACAGCTGTTTAGAAGCCATCACGAACTCCATGTAAAACGCTAAATGCATCCTATAGTCTGTTCAGAAATGAATGCCTTCACGATCAATTATTTTGAAAACTGTTGAATCGTTATCAAATTTTCCTGCCGTCTTATATTTACCTCCCACCCAAGGACTATACCTTTGATAGGTCCAAAGGCAACTTAAATCATGGAAAGCGGCTACATTTCTTTGATGTTTTGGCGAAAACTAGTGAATTCACGCTAACAAACTTGTTTTACCAGTAACACACCTCAATTCGGGTGACGAGACAAGGCGTTTCCAGATTCTTACGGAAGTGGGTGCACTGTGTATGTAATATAAGTAAAGACAGAATTTCAGAGGCATGGCGAAAATAATTGTCGAACCGAAATGGAATTGGACAGGAAAGTCATCATCATCATCATCATCATCATCATCATCTTCCACTTCTGCCGTCAAGCGTCGTGGGGAGGAATAATTTGCGTTCCAGCGCCCGGTGGACGGCACTGGATAGTGTCATTCCGTGTGGTTGTACAATGTCTCTGATGTCGTCAATCCATTTTCTTCTTGGACGTCCTCGTGGTCTCGTCGCAGATGATCTTTGATGTAAGGCCAGTGATGGTAGTTGTTGATGTTGCATTCTAATGACATGGCCAAACCACTTGATCTTCTGTCTGTCAATAAATGTGGCACAAGGTGTTGATCCCACAGTCTGTCTGATAGTAGCATTTCTTACTCGGTCTCGGATTGTTAAGTTGGCAGCTCTCCTCAGGCATCTCATTTCGCAGGTGTTGATTTTGCGAAGGTGTAATTTGGATAAAGTCCAGGTTTGAGATTGGTAGCATAGGGTTGGTGTGAATATGCTGTTTATTATCTGTCGTTTTGCGGACATGGGTATGTTTGGATGTTTCAGTAAGGGTGATAGTTGATATGTAAGTGCACTAGCTTTTTGACATCTGATTTCAATTTCTCTGTCCAATCTGCCATCTTCTGTGATCATACTTCCAAGGTATTTGAATTCTTTAACTTGTTTCAGAGGTGTGTTATTTATCTGTATACTTTAGTGGGCCTGGCGATCTGCTAACTTGCATTACTTCGGTTTTGGCTGTGTTTATACTCATATTGTATCTGCTGCAGGTTGAACTCAGATTAGTAATATGATTTTGTAGTCTGCCCTCATCGCTGTAAAACAGGCACTGATCATCTGCAAATAGAAGTTCATTTATTCCCTGTGGGTCAGTTGTTTCATCTGGAGTAAAGAGTTCTAAATTTTCTGAATCTGGTCTGTCTAGACTTGCTTGTTTGGAAATTCTGTCCATGTAGATATTGAATAGCAGGGGAGAGAGCACACATCCCTGTCTCACTCCTGTATTGACTGTGAACATATCTGATATACCTTCCTGTGTTCTTACTGCACTTTCGCTCGAGTGGTACATTGCTATGATGTTTTCTAGCAGTTGCCCTTCTATCCCATAGTCTTCAAGGATGGTCCACAATTTGTATCTGTCTACTCTATCAAAAGCCTTTTCCTGATCTACAAACACAATATTCTGCTGGTCACTATATTCAATAGTTTTTTCACAAATTTGTCTAAGTGTAAATAATGCATCAGTGCAATTTTTACCTTTCCGAAAACCGAATTGTGCTTTGCTTAACTGTTGTTCAACTATTTGGTCTAGCTCTTTGTTCCAAAAGTTTTGCATACATTTACGGTGTAAACCGCGTTCGCTCGATTCGGAGACTTAATTATGTGTTCTGTGCGTGTTTCTTAACATCAATTTGTTCAAATAAGGATGAACCTACGACAGGGTCCAGCAAACCGGTAGGGAATTTATTTGTTCAAGAACTATTGCTCGCGAATTATGGAGGAAATTGAGAGAAAAACGCAGCTCTATCAGCGTTTCACGCCGGAAACTACACACCGAAGCGTACACAACAAGCGACTAACGACGACAACTGCCTACATTTCGACATACTTCAAATAGAATGGAGATTTTTGCAACTTGGAATGTTACAGATCTAGGATATAAGGAACCAGCTCTCGTAGAGTTTATGAAACAATCAAATATTCAATTATTAGGACTCGCAGACACTAGGAAAAAGGGGCAGAACACGAAACAACACACTGAAGGTTACGTTCCTTATATGGAGTGGCGTCGATCCAGCGAGCTACAGCTAAACATGGAGTGGGTTTTTTGTTGCATCCAGGACAAAGCGAAAGCCATTATCAACACTAAATTTATATCAGAAAGGATAATACTAGTACAGATCAAAGAAGGAAATAGAACAACAACTTTTATACAAACATACGCCCCATGTAATGACACTTACAGCGACGAAGACAAGACGAATATTTTGATAAACTTGCAGACACGTTAAATAATGTCAAGGAGACAGATGAACTAGTTGTGATGGGTGATTTTAACGGACGAATAGGCACACGAAGAACACCGTGGGAGGATTGCATGGGGCCATTCAGCGACACAGAGACTGATTGTAACAGCAATGGTCAACATCTACTCAACATATGTTCGGAACATGGACTAATTAATAGCAAATAGTTTTTTCAACATCGTCGTACTAGCCACACCAAAACCTGTATAAAGGGAATGAACATAAACCAAGCATCCAATTGAAACGGTTCTGTCAGCAATGAGCACGCGTGAACAAACTACACAGACAGCTGAACAGATCCTTAAAAATTGACACATGATGACTAAATTGCTGTATCATCTATAGTCACTCCATACGCATATTAACACACAGCTGTTTAGAAGCCATCACGAACTCCATGTAAAACGCTAAATGCATCCTATAGTCTGTTCAGAATGAATGCCTTCACGATCAATTATTTTGAAAACTGTTGAATCGTTATCAAATTTTCCTGCCGTCTTATATTTACCTCCCACCCAAGGACTATACCTTTGATAGGTCCAAAGGCAACTTAAATCATGGAAAGCGGCTACATTTCTTTGATGTTTTGGCGAAAAACTAGTGAATTCACGCTAACAAACTTGTTTTACAGTAACACACCTCAATTCGGGTGACGAGACAAGGCGTTTCCAGATTCTTATGGAAGTGGGTGCACTGTGTATGTAATATAAGTAAAGACAGAATTTTCAGAGGCATGGCGAAAATAATGTCGAACCGAAATGGAATTGGACAGGAAAGTCATCATCATCATCATCATCATCATCATCATCTTCCACTTCTGCCGTCAAGCGTCGTGGGGAGGAATAATTTGCGTTCCAGCGCCCGGTGGACGGCACTGGATAGTGTCATTCCGTGAGGTTGTACAATGTCTCTGATGTCTTCAATCCATTTTCTTCTTGGACGTCCTCGTGGTCTCGTCGCAGATGATCTTTGATGTAAGGCCAGTGATGGTAGTTGCTGATGTTGCATTCTAACGACATGGCCAAACCACTTGATCTTCTGTCTTTCAATAAATGTGGCACAAGGTGTTGATCCCACAGTCTGTCTGATAGTAGCATTTCTTACTCGGTCTCGGATTGTTAAGTTGGCAGCTCTCCTCAGGCATCTCATTTCGCAGGTGTTGATTTTGCGAAGGTGTAATTTGGATAAAGTCCAGGTTTGAGATTGGTAGCATAGGGTTGGTGTGAATATGCTGTTTATTATCTGTCGTTTTGCGGACATGGGTATGTTTGGATGTTTCAGTAAGGGTGATAGTTGATATGTAAGTGCACTAGCTTTTTGACATCTGATTTCAATTTCTCTGTCCAATCTGCCATCTTCTGTGATCATACTTCCAAGGTATTTGAATTCTTTAACTTGTTTCAGAGGTGTGTTATTTATCTGTATACTTAGTGGGCCTGGCGATCTGCTAACTTGCATTACTTCGGTTTTGGCTGTGTTTATACTCATATTGTATCTGCTGCAGGTTGAACTCAGATTAGTAATATGATTTTGTAGTCTGCCCTCATCGCTGTAAAACAGGCACTGATCATCTGCAAATAGAAGTTCATTTATTCCCTGTGGGTCAGTTGTTTCATCTGGAGTAAAGAGTTCTAAATTTTCTGAATCTGTTCTGTCGAGACTTGCTTCTTTGGAAATTCTGTCCATGTAGATATTGAATAGCAGGGGAGAGAGCACACATCCCTGCTCTCACTCCTGTATTGACTGTGAACATATCTGATATACCTTCCTTGTGTTCTTACTGCACTTTCGGCTCGAGTGGTACATGGCTATGATGTTTTCTAGCAGTTGCCCTTCTATCCCATAGTCTTCAAGGATGGTCCACAATTTGTATCTGTCTACTCTATCAAAAGCCTTTTCCTGATCTACAAACACAATATTCTGCTGGTCACTATATTCAATAGTTTTTTCACAAATTTGTCTAAGTGTAAATAATGCATCAGTGCAATTTTTACCTTTCCGAAAACCGAATTGTGCTTTGCTTAACTGTTGTTCAACTATTGGTCTAGCTCTTTGTTCCAAAAGTTTTGCATACATTTACGGTGTAAACCGCGTCGCTCGATTCGGAGATTAATTATGTGTTCTGTGCGTGTTTCTTAACATCAATTTGTTCAAATAAGGATGAACCTACGACAGGTCCAGCAAACCGGTAGGGAATTTATTTGTTCAAGAACTATTGCTCGCGAATTATGGAGGAAATTGAGAGAAAAACGCAGCTCTATCAGCGTTCACGCCGGAAACTACACACCGAAGCGTCACAACAAACGACTAACGACGACAACCGCTAAATTTCGACACTTCAAATAGAAAGGAGATTTTTGCAACTTGGAATGTTACAGATCTAGGATATAAGGAACCAGCTCTCGTAGAGTTTATGAAACAATCAAATATTCAATTATTAGGACTCGCAGACACTAGGAAAAAGGGGCAGAACACGAAACAAACACATGAAGGTTACGTTCTTATATGGAGTGGCGTCGACCAGCGAGCTACAGCTAAACATGGAGTGGGTTTTTTGTTGCATCCAGACAAAGCGAAAGCAATTATCAACACTAAATTTATATCAGAAAGGATAATACTAGTACAGATCAAAGAAGGAAATAGAACAACAACTTTTATACAAACATACGCCCCATGTAATGACACTTACAGCGACGAAGACAAAGACGAATATTTTGATAAACTTGCAGACACGTTAAATAATGTCAAGGAGACAGATGAACTAGTTGTGATGGGTGATTTTAACGGACGAATAGGCACACGAAGAACACCGTGGGAGGATTGCATGGGGCCATTCAGCGACACAGAGACTGATTGTAACAGCAATGGTCAACATCTACTCAACATATGTTCGGAACATGGACTAATAATAGCAAATAGTTTTTTTCAACATCGTCGTAGCCACACCAAAACCTGGTATAAATGGAATGACATAAACCAAGCATCCCAAATTGACTTTATTCTAATTAGGAAATCAGACAGAAGGCTACTATTAGATTCAAGAGCACTCCCAAATACAGATGTTGATACTGATCACAAACCAGTCATAATAAAAAGATTTCACCACACAGGAAATAAGAAACAAAAAGGTAACAACACATGTCATCAATTATAGGAGGCTGCAGGAAAATACGGTTAAAGACGAATTCAATCAAGAAATCCAAAACCTACATAAGAACATCCCTGATGACCACTCAAGCGTAGATAAGGAATGGACATGTTTCAAGGCTGCCATGCTCGACACACTGAAAATAAATGTGGAACAAAGAAAGTAGGGCAGGACAAAAGATTAAGAACAGCCTGGTGGAACAACGAAGTTAAAGATAGCATATTCAAAAAGAAGGTAGCATTCAAAAAGTGGATCACAACTAAATCTGAACAGGACTATATTACTTATAGAATAGCACGACGTAATGCCAAACGAACAATTAGAGCATCTAAAGATGAATCCTGGAGAATATACGGTGAACAGATGGCGACCCTTAGCAAAGACTGCCCAAGAGAATTTTATAAACGTGTCACCACAATGAGAAACAGAGATGCATGTTACAACCCAACCACCATCATAAACAGCAAAAGAGGTATACCAATATTTAATCCACAACAAAGACTAGCAAGATGGGCAGAATACTTTCAAGAACTACTTAACCCCACACATAACATAGGAAACCTCACTTTTGTGCCTAAACGCCAGGGACAGCAAGAACCAAATTTCATACCTGCAGAAGTCAAAGCAGTTATACAGAAAAGTCCTAAGAACAAATCACCAGGTCCAGATGGAATAACCACAGAAGCTATACAGGCCTGTGGGGAAACAGGAGTTAAATGGCTAACAAGACTTTTTAATATAGCATGGGAAGAAAGAAAAGTCCCAGATGATTGGCAACAGGCAATAATAGTACCAGTATGGAAAAAGAAAGGCAATATGAGAGAGTGCGAAACATACAGAGGTATATCACTCCTAAGCCATATAGGGACAGGAAAGTAGAAGGAATATATTTCTTACCTTACATTTCATTTCCTTCTTGTTTCTTCGGCTTCTGGTTTATAATGTGTACACAAGGAGTCATGTTACTAGGATGCATTTAGGTTTTTACATGGAGTTCGCGATGGCTTCCAAACAGCTGTGTGTTAATGTGCATATGGAGTGACCATAGATGATACAGCGAATTTAGTCATCATGTGTCAAGTTTTAAGGATCTGTTCAGCTGTCTGTGTAGTTTGTTCACGCGTGCACATTGCTGACAGAACCGTTGTGAGTCTTCATGAAAGATTCTCTACTCTGCTGTTTACTGTTAAGGGACGGAAAATGGTTATTACCTGTTTTGCACGACGAATAAAGCTGTGAATTTCTCTGTAGTGGGCTTCCTTCTAAGTGGCCAAGATGTTGGTCCTCTTTTCATTGAAGTTTATAGATTGATTCGTATGTTGTCCCCTCATTTGACAGCGTGTTTGTTCCCACGTTTCTTGGTATGCCAGAATATGTCAGTTCCCACAGCAATATTACTCTTCTGTTGATATTCAATGCGTTTAGTGGTTTTTTTCCCTCCTTTTATTTTTCAATGTCAGTTATTTGTCACCGTTGAGGGTTTACGGAACTTAAAATTCATCAATGTGGAATACAAACTGTTGCCATTGACATTGTGCCGATGCTGTAATGTTTGGGGCCTGCAATTCGTTTGAATAGTTGGAGCAAAATATCCCAGTAAGTGTGCATGTGGATTAATGTTTGCGATCTTCCCAGACCTTAGTCTGTGTCGGACGATTCCAGTAGGTTGATGACTGCTCTAGGTTGCATACAATTCAATCCATCCTTTCTCCAATAGTCATCTTCCTCTTTCAACACATGGTCCTCATATTTTTCCAGTAATGTTATCAATATTTAATAGTGCGGAGTGGATTAGTATCTTGACGTCAGACAATTTGAATGTAGTATTGTCAGCTGCCACCTGTCCTTTAATTTTAGCCCACACAAGTTCTATGGGGTTAAAATGAGAGTGGTACGGCGGAAGTCTCAAGCAACCATGACGATGCTCTTCTATCAACTTGTCGATTTAATATTTCTTGCTTTTTTGGTGTCGGTTTTACAAGGGACAAAAATTCTAGCAAGAAATACCTTTCTGGAAATGATATGTTTTCCATTCGGAGCCATATATGTATTTCTCCCTTTGTGCTCGATGCTTTAGGTATTTTGTCTTCTTGGGCAACAACATTGATATCATGCATTATCCATAATTGGACACGACGGTCTATCTAGGGATGGAAGCACAGTATTTTCGAGCCAATCTATAAATACATTACCATTCATCTTATTATGATAATCCCTATTGTCTGTATGCTTTGATATGAACACGAGCCCAGCATTCTGTTGTAAGCCATTATGCGTATTACCAGCATGGGCCATGACCAAAAGCTGTCCTATACTACTGGGCACATATCGCTTTATCTGTCGATCCACTGATTGCCATTCCTTATCACTTGTGTGGTGCGCATTAATCCACATTTAATCCAAATACACTATGCCATAATTTTCTTTGAGCATTTCCCTTATTTCACGTAGGTATCTGATTCTCATGGCTCCTAAATGCGGTTGCTCGCAAAGAATATTTCTATCTCCGTTGTACTTTCTAAAAGTGAAGATAATGTCCTTATAATTTTCCACAAAGTTGTTTTGGATAGCTTTATGTTATTGTTCTTTCTCAACCAAAGCCTAAGTTTTCTTAGTCATTGTTTCTTTGTCATCCAGCATTTTTATAATGCTTGGATAATCCTGGATATAAAATCCAAAATTTTTATAATTTTAGGAGTCTCCGTGGCGAAGTGGTCAAGCCTTTTGACTCGGGCTCCAAAGGTTGTGGGTTCGATTCCAGGTTGCGTCCTTCGGTTCACGAGTTAAATTTTTTGGAGACTTCTGTGGGTCGTCGCTAGAGCTGCTGGAGTTCGTGCTTTGTGCGATACTTTCCGCGCTGCGGAAAGAGACCGAACCATTTAGGATAGAACCTGGTGCAATGAAGTCGACCCTGTCGACTTTTAAGCGACTTTTTAGCATTTTTTATAATAGCTCGCCTTATGACATCTTTGTCAAAGCTGTCTACAATAACCTTTCTACCTACCGTTTGGTTATTGCGTGGTGGTTTAATTCCAGATTCTTGCACCCATCGACGAAATGACTGTTTACTCAAACCCAATGCATGCACTGTTCTTTTTTCGGAATTTGTAATAGTATAAAACAGTTTCCTGCGATCATCTTCTATACAACATTATGTGTACAACTTCATAGCGATGCTTTGAAGTGTATACACCATTTCGCATTCAATCCCATTGAAAAATATTCACACATTTCAATGTTAGCGATAAGTGGTAAGAGTTTAAAAACAAAAAATAATAATCAGGTTTCATGAAATAATCCACAGTTTGACGACACCTCTGTACAGTCCCAGTTTAAACTGCGCGGGGTTCTTGGCATAAGGCCAATCCCGTGAAAAACGTAAAATATTCAACATTGAACGCTGATTGTCTGGCTACGCTGCAATACATTTAGAAATTATGAATTTCATCTCTGACCCGTAAATTATATACCTGCATATAAACAAACTTTGAAATCTGCTGTAAGATCTCCAGAACAAAAATTGTTTTATTGGGTGGACATAATGCTAAAACTCATCATTTTTCTTCAGTTGGTTACTGAGATATGGAATTTTATATTGGGGCAGACAAAAATAAACACACTATAGTATTGGAACTTCACATCTGCTGAGAGGCATTCGAAGCATGTATCCAGGCCATGATTCAGCACAACACATAGCGACTAGCTGGAATGAGGCTGCTGTGAATGTTTCTTTCATATATAGCTCAGTGTCAACAGGCTCCAACCCAGTGCTTATAGAGAATTCTAACACTTAGATGGCCAGACTACTACACATGTTTCATCCAGTCATTGAAATATTCCTGCGACGCATATTTTGAAACTTCTCCTAACTGCATTGGCGATGACCTCCTGAATATCCTTCAACCGGTTCCCGCTTAATGCCGTTTTGTAGCGAAGGAACAAAGACATTCAGGCGATGCCAGCCTTTGAGGATGATTTAGAGTAGCCACATTGTGCCAGTATGGATTAATGTTTCAGTGGTGTCAAGCTACGTGGATTGTGAATTTCTTCGTTGTGATATCACCATGAGCTTTTTGGAGCGAGGTTATTAGTCTGTGAACGTCACTTCTCAAGCAAAACAAAGAATTTTACATTAGTACATTATTGATTCAATTGCATTTTCTACTAATCGGATAATATGTGCACAGCACACAAACTTTGTCACGTGATTACTAAGGTAAAGGATGTTACATCAACAGCGTTGATTCATCGTGGTCACTACAACCTTTTATCATGATCACTACAATCTTATAAAAGTATAAATACCAAAACAGAATCAATCATGCAGGCAGGAATCGAATATTCTGGCAGGTTTTCAAGTCTTATTACTATGACTCTTAAATATGGAATTGTTGTGTATATGGCTATATTATGGGGAGCTTTTACACATCTTGTGCAGTCTTCCAGTGTGGAACAAGAGGTTGCTACTTGTATGTTTTTTAAGGCCTTGAAACTAATCTGTGTTTACCTGAAGTATCCCTTGTTAGCGTAGATACAACACAAACAGATAAACAACCGGTGCTAGGCTATGGTGACATATGGACTAGTATGATGATAGGTCCGTATTTTTTAAAACAAAAGGCACCCGATAATTGATGCGGTTAGAATCAAGCCTGCCTATTTATCGCGCAGAATCTGTTATGGTACTTGTGTTATGATGCTGGATTGACTACGGTTTCAGGCAGAGTCCTTTATCAAGTTAGATGTATTTTCTGCTTATAACAGAATTAGTCCTTTGTCAAGTTACGTTTATGTGCTGCGTATGTCACAACCACAGTTTTCTCAGTAATATGGTAAACTGCATTACATCTCCATTGTTCTGACAAATGGTTGAAGCAGCATATCGGTTAATGTTGCATTGTGCACTATAGTGGCATCCTATTGAAGAAAGATGCATGTTCCACACGTCAGTGCTAGCATGTGTAACAATATGAATAAAATTGGGTGGAACTTGCGGTAAAGCTGTGACAATGTAAACAATATAAAATGACACAAAGTAGTGCAGCTTTACATAGCAGAATTACGACACATACAGGACGCTGCCGCGATTAGCCTTCATCAGCAAACCAACACATTCACAAAACACAACATATAATCAAGGAGATCTATGACTACATCACAACGTGACGACAGGACGAGAAGAACAAAAAGATAAAAAAATTAAAGCAATGAAGAGAAAATGAAAATTTGAACAAGTGTTCATACTTAACCTCAGAATTCCGAGCTGTGTATGCAGATCAATGACAGATCATACACAGCTCGGAATTCTGAGGTAAGTATGAACATTTTTTTTTCTTCAAATTTTAATTTTCTCTTCATTGCTTTCATTTTTTTCATCTTTTTGTTCCTCTCGTCCTGTCATCACGTTTTGATGTAGTCATAGGAGATCTCCTTGATTATATGTTGTGTTTTGTGAATGTGTTTGTTTGCTGATGAAGGCTAATCGCCGACAGCGTCCTGTATGTGTCGTAATTCTGTTATGTAAAGCTGCACTACTTTCTGTCATTTTATATTGTGTGCAAGCATGTGGAGCTTTGAACGTGCCTGGCTTCAGCTTTCTCACATTGAGGAAACAAATGCATGTTTCACACGTCAGTGCAGACATGTGGAACTTTGAATGTGCCTGGCTTCAGCTTTCTCACATTGAGGAAACAAATGCATGTTTCACACGTCAGTGTAGACATGTGGAGCTGTGAACGTGCCTGGCTTCAGCTTTCTCACATTGAGGAAACAAATGCATGTTTCACACGTCAGTGCAGACATGTGGAGCTTTGAATGTGCCTGGCTTCAGCTTTCTCACATTGAGGAAACAAATGCATGTTTCACACGTCAGTGCAGACATGGGAGCTTTTGAACGTGCCCTGGCTTCAGCTTTCTCACATGAGGAAACAAATGCATGTTTCACACGTCAGTGCAGACAGTGCGCTTTGAACGTGCCTGGCTTCAGCTTCTCACATTGAGGAAACAAATGCATGTTTCACACGTCAGTGCAGACCTGTGGAGCTTTGAATGTGCCTGCTTCAGCTTTCTCACATTGAGAAAACAAATGCATGTTCACACATCGTGCAGACACTGTGAACGTTGAATGTTGTCCTGGCTTCAGCTTTCTACACATTAAGAAACCAAATGGCACCGTTTCACAACATCAGTGCAGACATGTGGGCTTGAAATGGCTTCAGCTGCCTGTGATGTAATGAGTGCCATCACATTGTAGGCTGCATGCACGGGGAATAGCGTGGCCAGTCCTTCTCTCACTCAGCTTATTACGAGGGTAAGTTAATAAGTAAGTCGCACATGGTTGTAGAAAAATAATTAACTATGATAACAACTTGAATACCATGCCCTTCACTTTCTCCATAGATATCAGTTTCCAAACAACATACAATGTGCCCTTTTTATTTCCCACATCTGGGAACATTAACTTTTCCACTATGCACGCTTACTTGAAACGTGCTGGCTTCAGCTTTCTCACATTGAGGAAACAAATGCATGTTTCACACGTCAGTGCAGACATGTGGAGCTTTGAACGTGCCTGGCTTCAGCTTTCTCACATTGAGGAAACAAATGCATGTTTCACACATCAGTGCAGACATGTGGAACTTTGAATGTGTCTGGCTTCAGCTTTCTCACATTGAGGAAACAAATGCATGTTTCACACATCAGTGCAGACATGTGGAGCTTTGAATGTGCCTGGCTTCAGCTTTCTCACATTGAGGAAACAAATGCATGTTTCACACATCAGTGCAGACATGTGGAGCTTTGAATGTGCCTGGCTTCAGCTTTCTCACATTGAGGAAACAAATGCATGTTTCACACATCAGTGCAGGCATGTGGAGATCTTAATGTGCCTGTCTTCAGCTTTCTCCCGTTATTCTTTCCCCAAGCAGGAACCTGCTGTTGGCCTGTGATGTAATAGTGCCATCACATGTTGTAGGCCTGCATGCACGGAGGAATAGGTGGCTAGTCCTTCCCTCACTCAGCTTATTACGAGGGTAAGTTAATAAGTAAGTCGCACATGGTTGTAGAAAAATAACTAACTATGATAACAACTTGAAACCAGTTTATTTGTATACATACATTGTCCCTTTATTTCTCAACATAATTTCCACCAACATTGATGCACTTGTCCCATAGTTTTATCAGTTCTCCCAAACCTACTACATAAATCTGCGTGCCCTGTTTTCATTTACTCGCCATCCCACATAACTGTGTGACTTACTTATTGACTTGCCCTCGTAACTTATTCTACCCAACTATGCACCGCTTTACTGGAAATCGCTAGGGGCTAAGTCCACATTGAAAACCCACCTTGGTGGGAGACATTTCGCGAATGACGCCGAAGTTGAATGTGAAGTGAAATCGTGGTTTAGAAAACAGAGCACGCAGTTTCCTGTTCAACAATTCCATACGTCTCAGAAAGTTGCCATATCTCATCCTATACTCGGTGGATATACAACACAAATCTCTTCAGATCACTAGAACCATAAGTAATATTGTATACCGCAAAAAACAACCACTAATGTCTAGATAAGAGCGGCCTTGCTACTTTCATTGAAGCATTCAAGAGCTTTCGTGACATCTAGAAAGCCTAGATTGTTAAACTGATATGGGTTTCACGAACCCCCAAAAACGTCAATAAATAAACGGAACAAACAATAAGGCTATGAAGGGCTATTGGTGTTGTCCCGATATAAACAGTGGTACAGACCGCTAGCGGTATCGCTTTCAGCGTGATCTGACACGGAAATCTTTAAAGGCATATAATGCTTGCGATTAGCTATACCAGTTCTTCTTCTTCTTCTTCTTCTTCTTCTTCTTCTTCTTCTTCTTCTTCTTCTTCTTCTTCTTCTTCTTCTTCTTCTTCTTCTTCTTCTTCTTCTTCTTCTTCTTCTCCACCTCTTCCTCCTCATCCTTCGCATACTTCTTGTGTCATGTTTGTTTAATCTTCTTCCTCCACCTCCTTCCTTTCATGTTTATCTTCAGCTGTTGCTGTCTATCTATCTATCTATCTATCTATCTATCTATCTATCTATCTATCTATCTATCTATCTATCTATCTATCTATCTATCTATCTATCTATCTATCTATCTATCTATCTGTCTGTCTGTCTGTGTGTCGGTCGGTCGGTCGGTCGGTCGTCCGTCCCGCCGCTCGCCCGCCCGCCTGTCTCTGTCTCTTTTTCTTCTATGTATCTGTCCCTCTGTCTCTTTGTATCTGTGTCTGTCTGTGTTTTGTGGTGTGTTGTGTTTTTATGTACGCGTGTGTACTAGTGACCGTGTGTTGTGTTTGTCAGATACTGCAACGTGTGATGTTGTATTGTACACGATGCTATATTTATTGTAATTACCGACAGACCTATAGATATTTCCTTGCAATAAGCGACCTGTTTAGACAATTTCAAGGCTCTTCTCGATCAGCACGAGTATTTATACCAGGGAAGCCGAGGTAGCGCAGCCACCAACATGCTTGCCTGCCAGCAGGTTGTCATATGTACTAATCCGCGGTGGCGGACGTTTTTACATTGATCTGTGCTTTCAGGTCGACCCAACCTAAAATGGGTTCCAAGAAATGTCACTGGAAGCAAAGACGCTTGATAAGGACCTCATCAGCGATCAAGTGCCGATTAAAGTTTAAAAAAAAAAAAATCTCCCGAAGCAGTTTTCCTAAGTTTCGACTATGAGTCTGCGATGTGATAAGGCCATCACATGTTATAGGCCTTAATCCACGGAGGAATATGTGGCCAGTCTATCTCTCACATAGCAAGACGACGAACACACACGTCGAACTCTCGCTCGGCCGCGCTCATGACATTATCAAGGCCTCTCCCAATCAGCTACAGTCACGCGCCCGCTCAAGTGCCGACATACAAAATACGGCGAGCACCATATACCAGACACGCCTCTAGACATAGACAAGGCGCCTCTTTACACATAACCAGTATTTTATTCTGCACCACCACATTGACCGAGTCCTCGAAAACGCAGGGCGTGATTAATTTGCTCTTTCAGTTGCATCGATTACTACAGCCAGGCCCATTCTTCGGGGGTTCATTTTATTGATCTCACTGAAAGAGCGCCAAAGTGCAAACACATGGCGTGCACATAAATCGTTCTTGTGTGCAGTCAGCGTGACTCCGTAGAGGAATTAAAAGATCATCTTTAACTACTTGGTGTCAAGCAAAATGACAGTTTGAACATTAAAACACCGACCTTGTTCAAATTGAGCGGTTTTAGATGAAATCTACTTTCTTTTTATGGTGTTATAAGTTGGTAAATCGCTTTATCGTCTTTACGTATTATACGTTTTGATATCGACTTTCTAATACCGTGTTATATTCCATATTATAAGTTATTATTATCCTATTTTTCTGGGGAATCGTGGCGTCCAAGGGGTTTGCGACCATCTTGAATCCTAAAAGTGACTGACCCAGACCCATTTGATAGTATTTTCACGAACATTGTCGTCATATGGACCCTGTTCTCACTGTCACCCTCACATCGTATGTCAAACCTTCTCCGACACGGGTGAAATAACAGAAACGTCCCGTGTACACGTTTAGCACTTTAAATAAACCATCCCGAGAAGGTTAACCCAGTCAACAAACGCCCGCAGAAGTCGGATGTGTCGGCCTAATGTCGCAGTATCACAGCTCTGCTGTATATAGGCACAACGCAATCACATCCGAAAAAAGACTCCGGATGCACGAGAAGAAGACGAAGAAGAATTAATCCATGTTGGTTGGAAATTGTAAAACAGTACTCCATATGGTGGAAGTGGAGGCGTGGTTTCGTCTTGATCTTCTTCTTCCTCAACTTCTTTCGTTCGCGTGAAATAAATTGTCTAATATATATATATATATATATATATATATATATATATATATATATATATAATATATATATATATATATATATATATATGTACACACACACACACACACACTAGCTGACCCGGCCCGGCTTCGCCCAGACCCTGGCGGGCATCTATCTATCTATCTATCTATCTATCTATCTATCTATCTATCTATCTATCTGTCTATCTATCTGTCTGTCTGTCTGTCTGTCTGTCTGCCTCCCTGCCTGCCTACCCGTCCGTCCGTCTCTCCCTCCGTCTCTCCCTTTCTCCCTGTCTGTCTGTCTGTCTGTCTGTCTGTCTGTCTGTCTGTCTGTCTGTCTGTCTGTCTGTCTGTCTGTCTGTCTAATAATTGCAGTTAGAAAATTTCGCTTAATGGTAGGATTATTGTGTATTTTAAATGTTGTATAATTTTCATGTAAAGAATAATATTGTCATATAATTTTCATGTAAAAAAATTATGTGGTGGTATCGAGAACAACCTTAGATAAACGAAGACCAACTTACAAAAAGCATTAGAAAGAGTACTTGAAATATCTTTACATCTTCCCCCAACAATTAACTTGGGTAAATGGAGCGGCGGCAGCAGCAGCAGCAGAAGAAAAAGAAGGAGGAGGAGGAGGGGATGAGGAGGAGGGGGAGGAGGAGGATTATAACCCATATGCCTGTAGATTACTGTAGCGAAATGGTCCACCTATTTGAGAAATATGCAACAATTTTACATATATAGCAATGCTATTAAAAGTTATGTCCCCTCGCTATATATAAATTATAATGTAAATTAAAATATTAAATAATATTAAGTAAATAAATGTTTGTACACTAACAAACTATGACAGTTGACAGCACGGGAATGAGAAGAAGACGTGTAGAAAATTTCATCTCAATCGGATGGACCGTTCGCGAACGCATAAATAACATACATACACACAGACATACATTCTATTTTATATATATATATATATATATATATATATATATATATATATATATATATATATATATATATATATATATATATATATATATATATATATGGTTTAAACAACTTCCTAGGCGATTACTGACATGGAAGAGACCAGGATTAAAAACCAGATAGATTACATCCTGATTAACAGAAGGTTTTGCGCTAACAGTCGTAAAAACAGTTCCCAATGCAGAGTGTTACAGTGATCACGGATTAATTACAGGCACACTGAGGATAAAGTTAAAGAAAGTCAAGTATACAACCGGAAACACTAAATATGATTTGTACAAATTAAAAACTGACAAAGAAATACAAGATAATTTTAACATAGAAGTAAAGAACAAATTTGATATATTGTCTGATCTAGATATCCTATTTCAAGATGTGGATGATCAATGGGAAATGTTGAAGAATTCAATCAGTTTAGCTGCAGAAAAAAACTATTCCAAAATTAAAGAAAGTGTGTCGTCAGACATGGATGACGGAAGACATTTTACAGCTAATGGAAACAAGAAGACAGAACAAAAATAATCCTGCCAAATATAAAGAAATTCACAGAAAATCCAGAACATTATGTAAGGAAGCAAAAGAAGCATGGCTCGAGAAAAATTGCATAGAAATTGAAAAAATAACACAACAGTAAAAATACCAAACTAATGCACAAATAATTCAGGAGCTTACTAATCAAAGAACACATACATCAGCAGGCTGTCTAAAGACAAAAGATGGAACAATCATAATAGAAAAAGATCTGATTTTACATGTATGGTCAGATTATGTGAAATACCTTAGGGCGCAGAGGTGTTTCCAAGGCACCAGGGCCGGGTTATATACTGGCCAAGACCTATTGACGCGTCCTCGTCGAGCGTCCTGGGCAACAGGTCCCTTCGGGGTCCTGGCTAAAGTCAGTAGGATCGCCAATGCCTCCGAAGTCGGAGAGTGTCTGCCTGTACGGCGAGGAACCACCATTCTGCACACCAATAAGCCAGACATGGGACAACGGATACTCACGCAAAGCTCAGGTCCGTGTTGGACAACAGGATGCCTTCATCCGACATACAGGACTTCGCGTTGGAGCTCAAGCCAACAAACGCAAGCAAGCAAGCAAGCATGTGAAATTCCTTTATAGATAAAGTTACCAGACTACTGAATACCATAAATGATACTGGGGATATACCTCATGAATTATGTAATTCTGTATTTATTGCAATCCTAAAGAAATCAGTAGCCTTGGAATGTGATCAACATCGAACAATCAGTATAACGAGTCACATCACGAAGATTTTGCTAAGAATTATCATGCAAAGAGTTAGGAAGAAAATAAAACCTGAAATAGGAGAGGAAAAATGTGGGTTTGTAGATGAGAACAGTAATTGAACGCTCTATAGAAGTAAACAAAGATCTACACCTCTGCTTTATTGACTACACAAAAGCTTTCGATAAAGTGAGACATGTCGACATGATAAGGATGCTTGAAGATCTACAGATTGATGGAAAAGACCTTAGACTTGTAAAAATATATTGGAAGCTGCCATAAGAATTGATAATGAAGTAGGTAAATATCAGCCTATTAAGAGAGGTGTGAGACAGGGATGTATAATGTCTCCAGATCTTGTTTCCCTGTACAGTGATATTATTTTCAGAAATATAGAAGATATGGAAGGAATCAACATGGGGGGGGGGGGGGGGGGGAGGGAGGACGATACATCAATAACATTAGATATGCAGATGATACAGTCTTCATTGCAGACAATGAACGGGTCCTGCAAAATTTAGTAGATGCGGTTGTTGCACACACTGAACAACTAGGGTTAGAATTGAATTGTAAGAAGACACAGATTATGGTCGTCACTACGAAGGAAGAAATACCACAATGTAATATACAAGTAAATGGGCATATTCTTGAACAAGTGAATCGGTACATCTATCTCGGAACAGTCATAACATCTGATGGGAGATGACTTGAAGAGATTAGAACAAGAATTGCCATGGCGAAGATAGCTTTTTTCAAGATGAAAAACATACTGACCAATAAAAAGATATCAATTGAAATGAGAAAAATGAGTGTTAAAGTGCTACATAGAACCTGTACTTTTGTATGGATGTGAAGCATGGATAATGAGAAGCCAAATTGAAAAACAGCTGATGGCTGTGGAAATGTGGTTTCTGAGGAAAATGCAAAGAATACCATGGTCAGACAGAAAAACCAATGAACAAGTCCTTTAAGAAACAAATGAAGATCGTTAACTGATTAGAGGACATTAGACGTAGACAGTCAACATATTTTGGGAATGTTATGAGAAGAAATGAATTGGAGAACTTGGTGACAACTGGCAAGATCAAAGGGAGGAGAACAAAGGGAAGACCAAGAATTAAATACCTGGATGGTTTGGCCACGTGGCATGATCGAGACAGAAACACGGTGCTGATCCACGACTCTGGTGATCGAGTGAGATGGCAAAACATGACCGCCCACTCTTATGGGCATGGCACGTGATTATATATATATATATATATATATATATATATATATATATATATATATATATATATATATATGTGTGTGTGTGTGTGTGTGTGTGTGTGTGTGTGTGTGTGCGTGCGTGCGTGCGTGCGTGTGTGCGTGCAGTGTTGTCTCTTGTAAAAACTTCAGTCTTATTTTTATAGTTCACTCTGTTTGTAAATCTAGTTTTCGTCCTTGACTTGAGGACGTAAACTATAATTTCCTGTAGTCGGGGTGGGTTCACTTGATGGTGATGGGCACTGGTAATAGAGAAAGTTAATCCACACGCAAAGGTCAGTTCCAGTGCACTAGAAGCACTAGCACGGGTATGGACTGCGTTTGAGTTCAGAGCGGGCAAGTGTACCCAATAATATCTAGTGTTATCCTCATATCCGTTTTTATTCAAAGACACCCTAAGCATGAAAATACATAAGGCGAGCGAACTAGCAAGAGATCGAACGTATTTTTGACTGTCGTAATGGTCAACATATTAATGGCATTCAGTATTAGTACATTCATTCCTAGTGGAATCCAGTATGTTTGGACTCAGCTGTATAACATTTTAAATGACGTTGAACGAGATCAACGAAAGCCTATTCAGCGTGTTACAGAAGTGGGAAGGCGTTTTAGAGAAGTGACGGTGTTCGCATCAGGCAAAAAAAGATATCACGTTCGATTCCCAGCATAGAGTTGGGGACTTTACGAGAACCAAATACTTGCCATCTGTTGCTAACGAGTTTACTAAGCTTGATGCCGATACCCGCAACACATTTTCTGGTCAGCCTCTCTCCAGTCGGTCAAAAGTCATTACACATGATGCATGTCGTTTGTAGGACGTTGTGGTCAGTTCCAAGCCTAGGTTGATTTACTAGGTATTAGGGACGTTCATTTGAAACCCGTTCCAATGGCTTCATTACAAAAGCATGTAAGAAACATTAACAGGTGTGGTAGAATTAAACAAAGCATTCATTTTGAATGAATTATGCACCATGGGTTGGTCAGAAGAAGTCGCCGTAGGCATTCAGGCAAGATTCCCATTGCTTAGGTAGGCGGCGAATGCCGTCCGCAAAACAGGATTGTGGTTGCTCACTGAACCAAGTGTTTACCGCGTTCATTACGTCTGCATCTGTGTGAAATCGTTGCCCATTGAGAGCCTTTTTAGAGGTCCGAACAAATGAAAATCATATGGTGACAAATCAGGACAATACTCTGAATGTTGCAGAATTTCCCACTTCTTCCTTACTAATGCTTCTTGCACAATCTTTGCGACATGTGGACGAGCATTATCGTGCAACAAAATCACACCGCGAGAAAGCATGCCGGGTCGTTTATTCTTGATGGCTTTTTGCAGCTTGTCTAGTGTTTGCAAGTAGTGGGTAGAGTTGATGTTGACACCAGGTTCTTTAAAGTCGGCCAACAACAGCCCTTCATGGTCAAAAAATGCGCTCAGCATAACCTTACCAGCGGAAACCTGTAACTTGAATGTTTTGGCTTTTGGTGATCCAGCATGCTTCCATTTCATGCTCTTTTTGCTCGGCTCAAAGTGGTGACACCATGATTCATCGCCTGCCACTATGCGGAAGAGAAATGCGTTACCCTACACTCTGTAAATCAGCATGTGGTTCAAACACCATCCCATGCGTTCCTCTTTTTGGTGGTCGGTCAACATCCATGGTACCCACTGTGAACACACCTTCCGATATTGCAGTTTCTTACGAACGACCTTTTGAATTGTCCCAATTGACACATCAAATTTTTTCGATAGCGAACGTATGCTTTGACAACGGTTCATCTGTACTGCTGCATCAATTTTGGCGATGGTTTTTTCTGTTGCAACAATATGCGCTTGACCCGGTCGTCGAAGATCTGTCGTGAAACATTCTTGCATAGTCTGTCACTGTTGTCTTCGACACACATTTGTTACCGTACGCTGCCTGCATTCTTCGGTGAATGTCCACTGGTCGGCATCCTTTAAATGAAAGAAACTGAATCACCGCTCTTTGAGCTTCTGTGGACGGATTTTGGATCAACCCATCTATTTTCTCAACGGTCAGAAACAGAGCCTATGCATCATGGGACGATAAGCACGTGCTCTTTTATTCATTGGTCAGTACTTATCACATAACTATGACATGATCACGTTCAACGTACGCAATTACGCGCGGTGCGGCATGAACGGATTTCAAATTAATGCCCCTTATAATTTAACGTTTTGTAGTTCAGAAATATGCCCATGTGAAACAGCCATTAACCACGCCGATTCGAACACCACATCTACAAAAGGTGTTCTATAATGCATACTGCCATTGTAGTATAAAACGTTAGGCCTTCACATATTCTTGGCCACCGCATAATATGTGCACCATTTAGACGCAAACCAGAAAGTGTTGCGGATTCATTACATCCAACCCTAAATGCGGAGATGGTACTTCATTGATTTATCGATCGTTCCTCATCTTCCGCGAGTGATAATTAATACCTGTGTGTTTGTTTCTCAAATTGTTTGATGGCCTCTCTCCCCCTAGCCATCGTCTGCATGTTGCCCTCTCACATAGGGCATTGAATTAAACTTTCAACAAGATGAATAACTGCGTGCCGCCTCGAGCGTTTAGGATAAGCGCAGTTATCTCCACCGTGCCAGACTTGCTGAATAGTTTATTGTATATTGTATAGCTATATTGTACATAATTCCTTTCTGACTTTGCCTACCTTCTTGATAAGAACTATTCGTGCGAAAAGACCACCATCAAACCCCGATCGACTGAAAGAATTATTGATTTACCCTCGATGAGATCATTTATGGTAATCATATTTGACAAAGCATTAGAGAATCATACTTTCCTCAGACATACAGAAATTACTAACCCTACTCGACAAACCTACAGAAATGTATTATGGCAGGTCATGTCTATTTTATTGTGCTATTTGAAAATGTATACACGTGCCTGCGGTGCATGGAAATGCCACACTTAAGAAGTTGCCTGTCTCCGTGCAGTTTAACATATTCTGGCACCTAGGGGCAGCAATGCTTACTTAATGTAGTACAGCATACCAAACAGAATTTTATTAAATACGTGACAGATCGCTGGTTTGGTTAGGGTGGAAAGCTGCTGTGAAGTAAGGCAGTGAAGGATAGAGTGGCTGACAGTCAGATATAGGAAATTCCAGGTTTGCTGTCGATTGAGAGATTAAAGGGGAGACAATCGAAGTGGCGTTCTGTCAGTACCTCTAAGTTCACAGCTTTATTCATACCGAACATACATAACTCTTTCTTGCAGGGACTTATACTGTAAGAAACATGCTGGAGTGGGAGATAACGATCGAGAGCACCTGTTGGCTTTAAAAGCTCCAGCGGTTGGAACACTCATGGACAAAGCAGACGTACTGTACACTATCTATGAACGACTAATACTATAGACTAACTATGAACGACTAATATTATAGACTAACTATGAACGACTAATACTGTAGACTAACTATGAACGACTAATACTGTAGACTAACTATAAACGGCTATTACGGTAGACTAACTATGAACGACTAATACTGTAGACTAACTATAAACGACTAATACTGTAGACTAACTATAAACGGCTATTACGGTAGACTAACTATGAACGACTAATACTGTAGACTAACTATAAACGACTAATACTGTAGACTAACTATAAACGGCTAATACTGTAGACTAACTATGAACGACTAATACTGTAGACTAACTATAAACGACTCGTACTGTAGACTAACTATGAACGACTAATACTGTAGACTAACTATAAACGACTAATACTGTAGACTAACTATAAACGACTAATACTGTAGACTTACTATGAACGACTAATACTGTAGACTAACTATAAACGGCTAATACTGTAGAATAACTATGAACGACTAATACTGTAGACTAACTATGAACGACTAATACTGTAGACTAACTATAAACGACTAATACTGTAGACTAACTATAAACAACTAATACTATAGACTAACTATGAACGACTAATACTGTAGACTAACTATGAACGACTAATACTGTAGACTAACTATAAACGACTAATACTGTAGACTAACTATAAACGACTAATACTGTAGACTAACTATAAACGGCTAATACTGTAGACTAACTATAAACGACTAATACTGTAGACTAACTATGAACGACTAATACTGTAGACTAACTATGAACGACTAATACTGTAGACTAACTATAAACGACTAGTACTGTAGACTAACTATGAACGACTAATACTGTAGACTAACTATAAACGACTAGTACTGTAGACTAACTATGAACGACTAATACTGTAGACTAACTATAAACGGCTAATACTGTAGACTAACTATAAACGACTAATATTGTAGACTAATTATAAACGGCTAATACTGTAGACTAACTATAAATGACTAATACTGTAGACTAACTATAAACGACTAATACTGTAGACTAACTATAAACGACTAATACTGTAGACTAACTATAAACGACTAATACTGTAGACTAACTATAAACGACTAATACTGTAGACTAACTATAAACGACTAATACTGTAGACTAACTATGAACGACTAATACTATAGACTAACTATAAACGACTAATACTGTAGACTAACTATAAACGACTAATACTGTAGACTAACTATAAACGGCTAATACTGTAGACTAACTATGAACGACTAATACTGTAGACTAACTATGAACGACTAATACTGTAGACTAACTATGAACGACTAATACTGTAGACTAACTATGAACGACTAATACCGAAGAATATCTATGAACGACTAGTACTGTAGACTTACTATGAACGACTAATACTGTAGACTAACTATAAACGGCTAATACTGTAGACTAACTATGAACGACTAATATTGTAGACTAACTATAAACGACTAATACTGTAGACTAACTATAAACGACTAATACTGTAGACTAACTATGAACGACTAATACTGTAGACTAACTATGAACGACTAATACTGTAGACTAACTATGAACGACTAATACTGTAGACTAACTATAAACGACTAATACTGTAGACTAACTATGAATGACTAATACCGAAGAATATCTATGAACGACTAGTACTGTAGACTAACTATGAACAACTAATACCGAAGACTAATTATGAACAACTAATACCGAAGACTAATTATGAACGACTAATACCGAA
This sequence comes from Cepaea nemoralis, assembly GCA_014155875.1. Classification (NCBI taxonomy): domain Eukaryota; kingdom Metazoa; phylum Mollusca; class Gastropoda; order Stylommatophora; family Helicidae; genus Cepaea; species Cepaea nemoralis. The sequence continues at coordinate 65,454 of JACEFZ010004511.1, forward strand.
GACTATGTATGAACGACTAATACCGAAGACTATCTATGAACGACTAATACCGAAGACTAATTATGAACGACTAATACCGAAGACTAATTATGAACGACTAATACCGAAGACTATCTATGAACGACTAATATTTGATGACACAGTAACATATGAAGTAATGTATTCAAGTTTGCTGGTATCAGGAGAAAAGCATGGATCTGGTAGGAAGAGGCGTGTGAAAGGACGAAGTCGGCGTGTTTATAACAAATGTTTCAGTGGAAGAGCTAGCATCCTCACCTTGCAACATGTAGCGCTGAGACAGAGAGTCTATGAGTTTGCCTGGAATGTCACCAGGTCGATTCTTCAATCAATAAAGCTTTCAGACCGCGTTATTCACAACCACAGTTCATTATACCAAATCAGCCTTCATTAGTCACATGATTGATCACTGGTTTTGGCAGTATGTTAACCCAGTATGAAATAAAAACATAGAGTTGAAGACAATGGAGAAACATAAAACAGTCTAAATGTACTCTTGGGTGAGAGATGAAGACCAGGCATGCATCGTGCAGGGTGGCATGCTTCTGTGTGTTGTTTTTCTTTAAATAAAATCATAGTGAGCATCCGTTGGATCTTTTCCCCGGGACACGCTGGTTTGTTAGGAAGTGAGCAAGTGAACAGATTGACTGGGTCTGCACCGCTGGATGGCATATTGGTGCACGATAAGACAGGGCTGGGTCTGCACCGATGGATGGGGTATTGGTGCACGATAAGACAGATGAAGTCCGGGCCCTTTAGGATCATGTGAATAGTGTGGAAGAACAGATAAATCAGCATGGTCTGGAGAGGATCGTGCAGCGGGTGATGGCCAGAGGAACTGGCCGACACTCATTATTCCGAGGACAGGTCACACGGACACACAATCAGACTACAACTGGTACGATCAGTAGTGGGATTCTTCACTGATTGTTGGACATGGGACGGGGCGAGTATGGGAATGTCACCAGTGCATGTGTGCCGGTTCTGGGCTCAACTCAAATCAACTCAGCTTGGTTAATAGATTAACTTGGGCACAAAGGAACAGTGCAAGTAACGATCAGTAGTTCTTCTAGACCATAGTTCAGGATGCCAAACCATTCCATTTGCCCCTTGCCGTCTTGGCAGACGATAGTTTGTTACACTGTCTTCAAACAGGCATAATAACTACAACCCATGGCGGCAGCGAATGTGACTGATCAGACCAATTTGCGCTGTAAATGTTCGTCCACAATAGTTACATGTGAACAAATGGTTATTTCCACCATGACCCACCATCTTACGTCTCACACGCTCAGTGTGTGACCTTTCTGCAACCATTTTCTCCTTTGTCTTTATTGCACTTCTGATCTTTGCTCTCCAAGGAACACGTTCCGTGGCGACTTGCTCCCAATGTACAATATCAATGCCTGTATCAGTCTTATCCAGCTTATACACATCTTTGTATCGTAGTAGAGGTCGATCCCGAGATCTCTTACCCATCTGTAATTTACCAAAAAAGATGTCCTTTGTATTCTACCACCATCCATCCTCCTTATGTGTCCTATCCATTTAAGTCTACGAAGACTGAGCATGGAACAAACCGTCACACAACCTAATCTTTCCAATACTTCAGTATTTGTGATTTTGTCTTGCCACTTAATACCAGGTATTCTTCGCAGACATCGCATATGAAAACTGGTGTAAGTTTACCAGGCTTCACTGCCATAAAGAAGAGTACTAAGGACACAAGCTTGATAGAAAAAAAAAGACTTTGTTTCGGCAGTAAGCTTCCTATTCTCTCAGACTCTTTTTATTTTTTGTTAACATGTTCATTGATGTTGCTGCCTTACCAATTTTGATATTGATTTCCTGATCTTGGGATAATTTGTTATTTACTTCTGATCCTAGATATGTAACATGGTCTACTATCTCCAGTTCAGCGTTGTCAATACAGATTGATGGTACCCCATGTGCACCGTGTGACATAATCTGTTTTCTTTTTGCTAATTGCTTAACCAAATTCAGAACAAGCATTGGATAATGCAGATAGTAGACGTTGTAATTCTTCCTTCAGAGTGAGTCGTAATTGCAGCATCCTCTGGGGGAAAAAAAAACTCTGATCAATACCCTCCTAACTTTGGTCTACGTTTTCAATCTCTGAGCATTGTAGAGGCCGCCGTCTGAGCGTGAGTGAATGTTTTTACCACAATTATGATCACGAAAGGCATATTTCAGTAGAAGTGAAAAGTATATTCCAAAGAGACGGAGCTAGTACACAACCTTACTTAAGTCCACTCATGATTTCAACCTCTTCTGAAGTTGCACCATCACACTTGATTATACCCTTCATGCCTGTGTGGAACGATTCCACAATGGACAGAAGAATTGGTGGGCTATTTTTCTTTTTACTGCCTGGTACATTGGTTTTACAGCCTGCGATTCAGATATTGTTCTAGCACCCCCCCCCCCCCCCCCCCCAAGCACCCTTTGAAGAAAGCATGCTGAGGCAGATTAGCACCCAGTTGGCCGGGGGATGCCCAGCTTGAGGTGGGCGGTAGCTGATCAGTGACACCTGTAGTTGTCTTCCACCGTCAGAGACAACCCATGGCGCCCCTGTCCACGCCAATTGACAAGGACTTATAACCCGTAACTGGCACCTCTCCACTTTATTTCCGAGACCGGTTAAGACCAGGGATGGAGTTATACCTCTCCATAGCACAAAGCCTGGGCTGAATTGTAGAGAACATGTGTTGCCCGTGCAGCATGATCCCTCTCTCGGCTTGACTAGTTCACTCCAGAGGAAAGGTAACATCAATACATCTGGAGCAAGACAACCTGCAGAAGCTGCCAAATCAGCAAAGCAACGTTCTAACTGTCCGCCCGTCGGAGCTTCGATCCTAGACCAGTTGCCAAGCAAGACTTAGTGCCTGGTCTGCCCTGCCATGACATTTAGTCTTTATGTTGCATTTCCTCGCACCAAGATAAGGCGTGTACCCTCCCATTTGCGCTCCTCCGCCCGAAGCTCTTGGCACAATGCGGGATGTCGGGTTTGATAAGCGCCGCCCAATATTCGGCGCTAACAGAAATCAGGTAGTACCGTCCACTGTAATGCCAAACACAACCTTTTATTAGAGACGTGACAAATGACTCGTTTTGGCGGGTCGCGATAATGTGAAATAAAGAATCGTAGACTATATCCATCTGTAGTGAGAAATAGCAGTCCAAACAATGTATTCCCGTTGTGAATTTGAATAATAAATACACATATAATAGTTGTGTTGCATACAGGTTGAGAAATCAATTTCTTGCTTTGTTTTATGTTGAAGTGACGTCTGCAGTTGGCACCTGACGAGACGCGGCCAAATGTTCCAGGCAATAAATTTGTAAACTATCGTTTGTACCGTCATTATTCAAACATGATAGTGTTCACATTATGATTTGACCGCGACATATATCGAGAGACAATACTCGAGCTAATCTAAGTCGTTAGAATCATTCTTACTTTTGTTTTCCTGTGTTCTTCACTTCTATACTTTTGCTATATTGTTCACATGATGATTTGACTAAGACACATATGGAGAGCTCTGTCAGGTATGACTGAGCTACCGTACGACAGCTGTTTCTGGTAGCGCCGAATGTTGGGCGGCGCTTACCAAACCCGACATCCCACACTGTGCCAACAGCTTAGGGCGAAGGAGCGCAGTTGGGAGGGTACAAGCCTTATCCTGGTACGAGGAAATGCAACCTAAAGACTAAATGTCATGGCAGGGCAGACCAGGCCCTAAGCCTTGGTTGGCAACTGTTCTAGGATCGAAGCTCCGACAGGCGGACAGTTAGAGCATTGCTTTGCTGATTCCGCAGCTTCTGCAGCTTGTCTTGTTCCATATGTATCGATGTTACCTTTCTTCAGGAGTGAACTAGTCAGGCCGAGAGAGGGATCATGCTGCATGGGAAAGACATGGTCTCTACAATTCAGCCAATGATTTGTGCTATGGAGAGGTCTTAACCGGTCTCGGAATCAAAGCGGGGAGGTAGCAGTTAGGGTTATAAGTCTTTGTTAATTGGCGTAGATAGGGGTGTAACGGCTGCCTCTGACGGTGGTAGACAACTACATGTGTCACTGATCAACTACCGCTCGCCCCTTGCCACTTGAGTGCTGATCCGCATCAGCCTGCTTGCTTCAATTGATGCTTGGGGCTAGGATAAAAACTGAACCGCAGGCTGTAAAGGCAATGCTCCAGGCACTTTAAAAAAAAATAGAAACCTCAAGGCTGGTAATGGCCTTAACCAACACCCATTAATATCATTGTGTAATATTAATGTTGATGTTGTCTTGTTAGGTCAACAACAGATATGTGGGTATATGTCTGTATACATTGAATCATGTGCATTTGTTCTATAAATTCAAATAATCAGGTGTTTGCCTTTGCATTACAAGAAGTGGCCTCCGACCGTAGTTGCTGGGGCATGCCTGAATTTGTAGTTGATGTTATAGCCAGGCTAACCATACCCTCATTTGTATCTATGTTTGAGTTTCTATTGTTGTTTATGTTATGGTCCTTTTATGGTGTTGTGTCCCGGTCATACTGGGAATGTGATGTCTGACTGTGATGTTTGGGGACTAGGCTTGGTTACTGAGATCTGGTTAGATGTGGAGCCCAATCCACTGTTGGTCTCTAGTGTGAACCATGGTAGACTGTCGGGTTGTGCTTTATGCTTCAATGCTAGATGTTTCATCCTGAGACTGTGAGGTTTAACTAATAAAAGTTATATTCTTTTTGTTCTTAATTTGTTTGTTTAGAGTGTTTAATGGTGATATCAAAGACAAAGGTGACACCAAAATGTGAAATAGAAATCGAAAGACGAATTCTTAATTAAGTGAATAGTTTTAAATACCTCGGGGCATTTATAACATCAGATGAAAGATGTATAACCGATATTCAGAGCAGAATAGGGCAAACAGAAGCTGTATTTCAGAAAATGAAGAATATTGTATGTAATAAGTCACTGTCATTGAATGTAAGAAAGAGAGTGCCGAAGTGTTATATAGAACCTGTTATTGCTGTATGACCGTGAATCTTGGAATATAAATGAACAAATTAGGAAGGGATTGGAAGCAACAGAGATGTGGTTCCTGAGACGAATGTTGCGAATTCCTTGGACTGCAAAGTAACTAACAACGAATGTCTTAAAGAGGCTAATGAAACTAGAACATTATATATGTGATGAGAAGAGAGGTATTGGAGAACATCGCGACAACTGGAAAGATCGATAGAAAGACAGTCAGAGACAGACCAAGAGGAATGATGCTGGATGGATTGGGGCGGTGGCATGGAGGAATATCATCAGCAGAGTTGATCCAGAAAACCAAAGACCGAGATCTGTGGGAGTCATGAACGCCTACACCAGCCGGCATGGCACTTAATGATGATGATGAGTCTATTTTTTTTTGGTTCATTGTTTGAGTTGTACAGTCATTTATTTTGTTTCAGCCCAACTCGTTAATCTACTGCCTGGAGTACATAATAATAGTATGTGGCTCCCTGTTAATCACGAGTCCTGATCCGTCTTATATCTCTCTCTCTCTGTTCTTTTCCTGAGACTGGAGACTGATATGTTCTTGTTTTTCTTAATGTTATTTTTGTGTGTGCTGAAGTGCAGTCAGTGTTGCGCATCTACCTACCTTACATCACTGTAGTTCAGGTGAGAAGTGAGTGTAGATCCACATTTAGCTCACTCTAAACCTTTTTCTTGTTCCGCCCTGCCTCATATCTATCTATTTCTCGTGTGTGTGTGTGTGTGTGTGTCTGTGTCTGTCTTCTGTCTGTCTGTCTGTCTGTCTGTCTGTCTGTCTGTCTCATATGCCAGGTTATTTTATGAAGAAGCCACTCCTCCATTCTAAATGTGTGACCTAGTTATAATTTAATGTTTCGAAACCTGTGTTGGTGCCCCTTTACCTGCCTCACCTATTATAGTCGTTTATAACCTCTGCCTTTGACTGTCAGTAAAAGTCTGGCCATTCACATAAATGTCCACTTACTTTAGTGGATACTAGGTACCCTCAATTGTATTTAGCACACACGTGCTTTGCTCGTTGTCTATTACACCACACGCACGCACGCACATACATACACACACACGTATGCACATCGTGTGTAACGCTGCGTCAAAACAACTTCTATATCTTTCACAAAATATGTTTTATTTTCGTCAACAAAATACTCCTTATGTCTGCGTCTTCAGCTCCGAACATTCTTTTCTTTTGCTCTCTGAATACCTTGACGCTGACTGTATTGTTTTCTTCCCCCTTCTTATTTTGAAATCCACAAAAGGAAACAATTCCTATACGTGCTTACTCTTGAAAAGCTACTCCTGTGACAATAACGTGGATTGGCTATAAAATCGCTAGGCGTAAAATCTTATTTGTACTGTTTAATCGCAGAATATGAAAGCCGAAAGGTTGCATACTTGTGGCAGTGTTCCTTGTTGATCGATCGACCCATATTCCTGCCCGCCAATCAAAGGGATTTCGATAACCCAGTTATTATGTCAAATATTTTGCTTGGTTGGTTCTTGTTGTTAGAGACGGCGCCTGTTTATTACTTGGTCAGTTCAATAAAGGGCAGATTTACACTGGAGTATTTGCTACAGCCGATAAAAGTGGCGTTTCTACCAGCGCTGATGGAAAGTGGGATTTCTACTAGCCCTGATGAAGATGGAGATCTTAATCAGGGCTGATATGGTGTGGCTTTTGTTTGCTTCTAGCTCAGGCTACCAGTGGAGTTTCTACTAAACAGTTAGGTACAAGTCCTAGGAATAGATAAAGTTACCAGTCTGCTTAATACAATATATGATACTGGAAATATACCTCAGGAGATTTGTAATTCTGTATTTATTGCAATCCCAAAGAAATCAGGAGCCTTGGAATGTGATCAACATCGAACAATTAGTATAATGAGTCACATCACGAAGATTTTGCTAAGAATTATCATGCAAAGAGTTAGGAGGAAAATACAACCTGAAATAGGAGAAGAACAATGTGGGTTTGTGGAAGGCAAGGGTACAGTAAATGCTGTGTATATACTGAGAAACATAATCGAACGTTCTATAGAAGTAAACAAAGACCTACACCTTTGCTTTATTGACTACACAAAGGCTTTTGATAAAGTGAGACATGCCAGCATGATACGGATGCTTGAAGATTTACAAATTGATGGAAAAGATCAATTTGTAAAAAACATATATTGGAAACAACAAGCTGCCATAAGAGTTGATAATGAAGTAAGGCCAATATCAGCCTATAAGAGAGGTGTGAGACAGGGATGTGTAATGTCTCCAGATCTGTTTTCCCTGTACAGTGAAAGTATTTTCAGAAATATTGAAGATATGGAAGGAATCAACATTGGGGGACGATGCATCAATAACATTAGATATGCAGATGATACAGTCTTGATTGCAGATAATGAACAGGACCTGCAAAATTTAGTAGATGCGATTGTTACACACAGTGAACAACTAGAGTTAGAATTAAATTGTAAAAAGACACAGATTATGGTTGTCACTAGGAAGAACGAAATACCACAATGTAATATACAAGTAAATGGGAATATTCTTCAACAAGTGAATAGGTACAATTATCTCGGAACAGTAATAACATCTGATAGGAGATGCCTTGAAGAGATTAGAACAAGAATCGCCATGGCAAAAGTAGCCTTTAGCAAGATGAAAAACATACTGACCAATAAAAAGATGTCAATTGAAACGAGAAAAAGAGTATTGAGATGCTACATAGAACCTGTACTTTTATATGGATGTGAGGCGTGGACAATGAGCAGTCAGGCTGAAAAACATCTGATGGCTGTAGAGATGTGGTTTCTGAGGAAAATGCAAAGAATACCATGGACAGCCAGAAAGACCAATGAACAAGTCCTTCAAGAAACAAATGAAGATCGTAAATTGATTAGAGAAATTAGACGTAGACAGTCAAAATTTTTTGGGCATGTTATGAGAAGAAATGGATTGGAGAATTTGGTGACAACTGGTAAGATCGAGGGGAACAGACCAAGGGGAAGATCTAGAAGCAAGTACCTGGATGGCTTGGCCTTGTGGCATGGTCGAGACAGAAACACGGAGCTGATCCACGACTCTGGTGATCGAGTGAGATGGCAGAACATGATCGCCCACGCTTACCGGCATGGCACATGATGGATGGACAAGTCCTTTACAGGACGTCGCAAACACGCCCAGCATTTGTGGCTGTTTGTGATTTAATAGGCAATTTTACGTTAAGTGGTTTTTTAATGGCTTTCTGAACGGCCAAGCCCCAAAACTGTCTAAATCAACTCAAGACCATCCGCTTGCAATTCAACCACGGCTGATTTTGAACCCTCGATTCCTATGATGAGTCCGCCAAAATAAAAGTGACGCTTAAACCACGACAATAGAGCATGAAGTACGAGGGGAAGTCAATAAGTAAGTCACAAATGGCTGTAGAAAAATAACTAAGTATGATAACAACTTGAAACCAGTTTATTTTTATACGTACATTGTCCCTTTATTTCTCAATATAATTTCCACCAACATTGATGCACTTATCCCATGGTTTTATCAGTCCTCCCAAACCGACTGCATAGAACTGCGTGCTCTGTTTTCTAAAACACGTTGTCACTTCACATTCAATTTCTGTGTCTTTCGAGAATTTGTCTCCCGCCAAGGTGGGTTTTCAGTAGACCAAAATGTGGAAATAGCTAGGGGCTAAGTCGGGGCTGTAAGGTGGATGTTCCAGAACTTCCCACCTTGGTTAATTTTCTCCTGAGTTAATCGAGCCGTATGTGGTCTGGCATTGTCATGAAAAAGCAACACGCCTCTAGTCAGCAGTCCTGGACGTTTTCTTTGAATTGCATCATGAAACATCGATAGAACTTCACAGTACGATTCTGAATTCACATTGTCACCTTTCTTCTTGAAATTGGTTAAAAGCACTCCTAGACAATCCCAGAACACTGTCAGCATAATCTTCCCTGCTGATGGCGTAACCTTGAATTTTTATACACAAGGCGAAGAAGGATGTTTCCATTGCATTGAAGCACGCTTTGATTCGGGCTGGTAGTGATGCACCCATGATTCGTCCCCAATAACAATCCTTTTCGGTGTGTCTTCTCCTTCATTTTCGTATCGACAGAGATGATGCAAGGAGAGGCCACATCGGTTCATTTTGTGTTCCTCTTTCAATTATCTGCGTACTCACCTTGAGCACACTTTCTTAAATTTCAATCGATCATGCATTATGCTTTATGCTGAACCATGTGAGCACCCTATTGCAGATGCTACAGAGTCTTTCGTTACTCGCCTGTCACCTCTAATCATCTCCTCCACCCGCTGCACGGGTGCTCTGTTGCAATCACAACAGGACGACCAGATCGGATTTCATCTACAATTTTAGAGCGTCCTTGAGAAAATTTGTCTACCCAGCTATACACCGCTTTACGGGACAAACATTTGTCAGTATAAACAGGAAGCATTTCCTTATAAATGCCCTTTGCAGGCAGTCCTTTTGCCCCCCCCCCCCCCCCACCAAAAAAAAAAAACCACGCATAACAGCACGTTGCTCTTTGGACATTCCGTAAGTACATTCACCATTTTGTTTATGCGCATGCGCATGAGACACCTAACGCCACCTGACGAACGGGAATATAAACTTCGATATTGCTGTCACCTAATGACACCTGTAGAAAACACCAACTACATTTACCTACTATCCCACATAACTGTGTGACTTACTTATTGACTCGCCCTCGTATTTAGTTACGCTGGTGAAATAGTGAATTTTTAATATAGTAAATAGAAGATGGGTAGTTGGTAGCCCTGATGGAAAGTGGGGCGTTTTTATGGTTGGCGTTAATGGTTAAAGCTGGGGGACATGGAGTATAAAACAGGTGCAAAGTCACAAATTATTTCTTTCTCCACGGATCTTATCGCCAAAACAAGGAACCAAGACTTGAAGGAGTATCCACACTAGTCAAAGCTTCATTCCCATCAGTTAAGTTAGTTGCATATCCTTTATAGGAGGTAGCACTCAACCCCAGGATTGTGTGTGTGTGTGGGGGGGGGGGACGGAACTGGTTGTGATTTCTTGTCAAGTTTACTTTCAGTAGTTTGTCAAAGCTTTTGGAACGACGGGCACTCATACAATTGTATTTAAACCAGTGCATGCCGGTCTGCTGCCAAATCGCCCGCAGCAGTGTTTCAAACGTGGTTTGCGATATTACGACCCTTGGCTACAGAACCGACTTGACAGCGAGAATTGAAGAAGGAATACCCATTCTTTACAAAGCCTCAGTCCCAGCAGTAGAGATGGCTAGATCCATTTAAGGCGAACTCTTGGTTTTTAATAGTCAGAGTTATCTTACCAAGTGGAGATACGCGTATTGTTGTTGTTGTTCTCAATACCGCTGAGATGTCTTCTCTTGGCGACCGGATGCGAGCATTAAAAACAGCCCACCATGCACAAAAACGAGGTTTCACCAAGCAGCAGTTGACAGATCAGCACATCTGATACCTTGTGACTTAACAACCACTCTATGCCATGGCGGAATATGTGACCATGTTCCCCCTCGCGTAGCAAACGAAGACAGTTCGCAGCTAAGCCTAATCCGACCTCGCTCATGCCACTGTCAGCGCAATGTCCTAACCGTTAAACCAACTCGCTACAAAAATATCTCGAATCCTGATAGGGGCGGATTTTTTAAAATTGACCTGGGTTCCCAGGTCGACCCAGCCAAGATGGGTCCCTAGAATATGTCAGAAGTAAAGCTACCCGGTGAGATATTGACCACACCACCCGTCGAGTGCCGCGGGGTCTTTAACAATATGGAAATGTTACCATATACCTCAATGTGTAGAACAGAGTTATTTACTTTACCGTCAGTCTCCCATACAGATACATATCCATACAAAACTGGAGTTCAGAGCATAACCACGAGAACTGTCCAACTTTCAGATAGATAGATAGACAGACAGACAGCTAGCTAGCTAGCTAGCTAGCTAGTCTATAATTCCTATGAACCAAGAACTATAAATATGGACAGACGCCAATGACAGGTTGTCGTAGATCTTATTTCCAAAAAGCACAACCATGAATTAGGTAGTTAGTTAGTTAGTTAGTTAGTTAGTTAGTTAGTCGACAGATCATCCTCGTTGCACATCGAACCATTCAGTCCATAAGTGCTCGGATCCCCTCCTCAGCAAATCCCGCAGCGTGTAGCGGCTGACGACGCCAGTTCTGTGTTGGTTTATCAATCTTCTTTGGTTTCCTGCGTAGTGTTCTTGTTTGGCCACGCCTCTTTTAATTTGCTGTTCTCGCAGTCTGACAATGGTTGTAGATTCACAGTCATCACTTGGTTCTCGCAAAAGCCTTTCTTCTCTTAGAGCATTCAGAATGTCAGCCTGGTCCATGGCGCCCACCACAGTAGCTTTACCTGCGAGCTTGTCAGCCCGCTCATTTCCTTGTACTCCCGCATGCCCTGGCACGAAGATGAAACTAATCTTTGCCAGCCGAGACCGCTCCAGAGACAGCAACCACTCTCTTCGGATGCATCTCATCTCCATCCTCTTGAGCATGCTCATTGAGTCACCAAGGAAACATGCCCTAGTGAATGTCTGTGTCTTGAGCCATGTTATTGCTTTAATTATTGCCATGACTTCTATAGTTAGGCTACTTGTGACCTCAACAAAAGCAACAGAGTCCTCCTTCACAATTCACCCTCCGGCCTGAGCCGTAAAGGCCCATGAGCTTCTCACATGTCGGACGACCGACTCATCCGTGTAAATGACAGCCGTACGAATTCTCGAAAATCAACGCTTGTACTTCCGCCTCCATAGCAGCCGGATTTCCTTGTCTGCATTTTCTTTCTAGTTGGATGCAAACAGAAAAGGACGTATATAAATCTGTTGGCACTTGCACCCACTCCTCGTCAGGTTCTAATGAATTTACCCCACATACGATATTCTTTTTTTCTTACGCCCCTGCCTTTTTGAAGCTTCTAGACCTTAGCTTGTCTGTCTCATACGTTGATTTGCCTCTGCATCAACATCATCATCATCACGTGTCCAGCATCGTGGCATCATACCTTTCAACAAATCTCGGTGTTCTGGACCAGTTCTATTATTGATATTCCTCTATGCCATCGCCTGCAACCACCACACATCATTTCTCCCGGTCTGCTTCTGCCTCTCCTACCACTGATCATCCCAGTCGTCGCTAGCTTCTCAATTGCCTCGATTCTCATTATACCACCAATGAACACCTTAAGGCAGTGTTTCCCAACGTGGGGCCCACGCCCCACAGGGGGGCAATTCGATTGTTAAGGGGGGCAATTAGAAAATGGAAGAAATCGGCTGGATATAACAAACCGGGCAGACTTGAGACTGAAGTTAACTAAATTGGAACCTGACATAAAATCTCTTTGCAGCAAGCATCAAGCGCAAAAATCTCACTAAATTTATACATTGGCACCTTGCCGTCTTGACAGACGATAGTTTGTGCTTTAAAAAGGCATAATAACTTTTACCTATGGCGGTAGCGAGTGTGACTGTTAAGGCCAATTTGCGCTGTAAATGTCCGTTCACAGTGGGTGCATGTGAACAAAATCACTAAATTTAAATAATAATCACTAAATCACTAAATTTAATCACTAAATTCACTATAATCTACTATAACTATAACTCACTATAATTCACTAAAATCACTAAATTTAAATAATAAATAATTAAATAATTACTAATAATTAAAATAATATAGAAAAATCTTTCATTAAAATTATTTTGTACTTGAATTTCAGTTCTCCATTATATGTTTTGAAAATTTACTTACTGCGTTTGCTCAATAATTTCCTATTGTTTTGTTCCTAAAACCTATCATTCAAGTTTCTTTAGTGAACATTTCAATTTTTGAATATTAAAAATAATGTATATGTAATGTGGGGGTGGGGGACAAGAAATTTAGAAAGGCTTAGGTGGGGCATAGCACACAAAAGGTTGGGAAACACTGCCTTAAGGTGTCTCTGTCGTATATGAGGGGGCTTCAAATCAAAACCTTAAAAGTGTGACAGAAATTACAGTAACCATGCCATTGTCTTATAACCTGTCAGTGTTGTTGTTAAGGGAGGTCAAGAGTGTTAAGCACGTGACATCTCGGTGCAGGCGAATACAGGGACATAATAAGAACAGTTTAAAGATGGTCGCCCCACTTTTGACATGCACCAACGAGGAGCTGCGTTCTGTTAACCGCTTTTCGATAAAAGTTTCAAAACGACGTGACTTCTGAGACAGACTGTTCACGACGGGTCAGGCACACCGAGTAGTGACCCCCAGATTCGATATTTCTACAGGAATCCAAGCACTTTATCGGCACTCCATGACTTGCATTGAACGTAGTGGTGACTACATCGAAAAATGATACACTTGTTCTTTACTGTTTCAGAATATATTCATCCAGGAAAAAAAAATAATAAGGTTTTCATTTGAATCTCCCTCGTAGTTGTGTATGTCATGAACTGCCTCGGGCACTCGTTAGTTACTCTGGCCATCCAAGGTGTTTAGCAATATTCGTCTCCGTTACAGACAAAAATCCCATGGATAGTTTGATCACCAGTTTAATACAAAGAGACACATAGCAAGGATATGTAGGCGTACAACGCATTGATTGGCGAGGCTTGTCACATCCAGGACTCCTTATGTTTCTTCATTATAACCATCGACCCCTGAATCAACATATCCGCTACTGCCAGTTTCATCCGTCACCACACAGTGCACCAGCCACCACGTTGTTAACTCTGTCCCCATATCGCAGTGCTTTCTGGTGTTACCACCGCTACCACTAAATAGAAACGCAACGTACACCACAGAGAAGTGCGACGAGAGAGTGAGAGACAGTGACAGGTGAGCCTCGCGGCCCAACAAATTGTCGCCAATTCTCGCTGTCTTTGATGGGAATGTTCCGTTTTCAGTGTGTCAACCCCAGGCAAGGAAATTACATTTTATTGGTTATTTGACCTCGTGGTAATTCCTCGTGTTTCCTTTGTTGGTCGGAGACTAACCAAGGTTCATATACAGAATTGAAAGCAATGGAATAACATTGTGTTCGTTTCTTACCAGTAGATTGAATGCGGACTTCGTGCTGCTTCGTGGATACGTTGGGTTGTTTTTCTGATAAGTCGATGTGGTTGCTATCATATTCACTTTTTAAAGATTCAGCCTTCAGTGATTTTCTGTGGTTTATACACGGGCGGTGCCGATTTTGTAGTGAAATTCCATCTGTATTATTCTGATAACATGAGTTGTGAAATATGATATATTGTATATTTTGTTACTTTTCGCTTGTGAATTTGCCGTCGCAAAAACAAATAAATAAATAACGACCTGGTAATAAAATGGGCGTTTCTTGATTACTAATAATACTAACAAAGTAGGCTGTTGGCTATTGAATATATATTTGTTGTATTGAATATGAATAGGTAATACTTACACAGTGTTGTATTTGCGCTGAATTGATAATACTTTCACAGTATTGCTTATTGTATTGAGTTGGTAATAATTAATAAGTAATATTTCTTATAGTTTACTCCCTGGCCTAGGGGTCAACGTCTTTCTCCGTAATCCCGTATATTCTCGTGAGTAACGTAACCTGCGCGAGAATCGGTAGCGGTTCTCGCCGCGTTGGTAACTTACGGGGTATGTGAGCCGGTCGCTCAGAAAGCAGTGGCAAACTCAATCAATCATGTGCCAAGCCGGAAAGCGTGGGCGGTCATGACTCGCCATTTCACTCGATCATCAGTGTCGTGGATCAGCTCAGTGTTCCTGTCTCGACCATGCCATGTGGCCAAGCCATCCAGGTATTTACTTCTCGGTCTTCCCCTTGGTCTGTTCCCTTCGATCTTGCCAGTTGTCACTAAGTTCTCCAATCCATTTCTTCTCATAACATGTCCAAAATATTGTGACTGTCTCTAATCAGTTTCCTATTTTCATTTGTCTCCTGTAGTACTTGGTCATTGGTTTTTCTGTCTGTCCATGGTATTCTTTGCATTTTCCTCAGAAACCACATTTCTGCAGCCATCAGATGTTTTTCAGCTTGACTGCTAATTGTCCAAGTTTCACATCCATACAAAAGGACAGGCTCTATGTAGCACCTCAACACTCTTTTTCTCGTTTCAATTGACATCTTGTTATTGGTCAGTATGTTTTTCATCTTGCAAAAGGCTACTTTCGCCATGGCGATTTTTGTTCTAATCTCGTTAAGGCATCTCCCATCAGATGTTATGACTGTTCCGAGATACGTGTACCGATTCACTTGTTGAAGAATATTCTCATTTACTTGTATATTGCATTGTGGTATTTCGTTCTTCCTAGTGACGACCATAATCTGTGTCTTTTTACAACTTAATTCTAACCCCAGTTGTTCACTGTGTGCAACAACCGCATCTACTAATTGTTGCAGATACTGCTCATTGTCTGCAATCAATACTGTATCATCTGCATATCTAATGTTATTGATATTTCGTCCCCCCAATGCTGATTCCATTTATATCTTCTACATTTCTGAAAATATTTTCACTGTACAGGGAAAAAAGATCTGGAGACATTACACATCCCTGCCTAACACCTCTCTTAATAGGTTGATATTGTCCCACTTCATTATCAATCCTTTTGGCAGCTTGTTGTTTCCAATATATGTTTTTAATAAGTCTAATGTCTTTCCCATCAATTTGTAGATCTGCAAGCATATCTACCATGTTGACATGTCTTACTCTATCGAAAGCCTTTGTGTAGTCAATAAAGCAAAGATGTATATCTTTTTTTACTTCTATAGAACGTTCAGTAACTGATCGCAGCATATACACAACATTTACTTGCACTTTCTTCTACAAACCCACATTGTTCTTCCCCTATTTCAGGTTGTATTTTCTTCCTCACTCTTTGCATAATAATTCTTAGCAAAATCTTTGTGACGTGACTAATTTTTCTATGTTGATCACATTCCAAGGCTCCTGATTTCTTTGGGATTGCAATAAATTCAGAATTACATAATTCAGAAGGTATATCTCTTGTATCATAAAATGTGTTCAGCAGTCCTAGTGCATCAACAGCAGCTGAAAAATGCTGATGTTTACTGCAACGTCCTGTAAGGGATATGCAACAACAACAAAAGTACTTCTTATACCGAATAATACTCACACAGTAGTGTTTCTTGTATTGCATGGGTAATGCTAACACAGTGTTTCTTGTACAAAAGGGATGATACTTAGCAGTAGTGTTTCTTGTTTTGAATGAGTAATAGTAATAATTACACATAAGTTATACTTGTATTGGATGGGTAGTACTTATACAGTAGTTTTTTCTTGTTTTGGATGAGTAATACTTAAACAGTGGTGTTTCTTGTATTACATACTTATGCAGTTAGTGTTTCTCTTAAAACGACTGACATAATTACTAAAACACTACAGACATGCTTTAATTTGCGCCTGTACATAATAGTGGGACGGATAAGGGCATGACAAAATCATCAGAGTGGAGCTCATGTAGAGAACTCTGCAAATTCCAGTCAATCAAGAAACGAGGAATAGACACTCGTGCTGGATAGGACACATTTTGAGGAAACCCGAGGAGAGTATAACTAGACACCCTCTTGTCTGGAACCCATAGGGCAAACTAAAACGTAGGAAACGTAACAACACACGGAGAAGAGAATTAAAGACACACATGAGTAATATAAGGAGAATATGGACGGAGCTGCTTATGAAGAAGAAAGAAATCACCGCGTGTATTGCTCTTATAAAGACAACAAGCTGGTGTGAGTATAGTGTGAGAATGAAGTGCAGTCAGCTATAGCTGTCACTTTGTGTCTGTAGTCGAAGAGATCTGGTCAGGAAGACCAGTACTAAAATGAACGGATGCTATCAAGGGAATACTTCAGACACAGCTTAGCACAGCCCATACAATACATGTGACCCAATGTCGTAACTTTCAACTTGGCAGCAAATGAGGGCCAACAGAACTGTCCGTGCCGATAATGGAGTCTTCATGTTCTCCTTTTGCCATTGGTAAGGTGTGGGTTTTTTTTTTTTATTGCCGCGCTAGCCAGACGGCCTTAATTCCTCAGGCTCAAGACCGCCCTGTCCAACACCGCAAGGTTCTCAGTAGATGACAGATGACAGTTTACCAGCAAAACCATCTTAATTGATTTCCAAGTTGAACAGGATTTTGCTCTTGTTTCCTTCTGACCAATCTCTCTAGATTCGACCTATTTATTCATTTTTTTTTTAAAATGTGCGTCTATTTATCTTAGAAGTAAGAGAGACGAGGAAAGGAACTAGTCATCCACCTCATAAACCCATGACCTAATTAACACGTCCACAGAACTACTCATGTGCGCCATGCGGTAGCCTGTAGATTCTGTTAACATTTCTCTTGAGTACCGCACTTTGTATACACGACCTGTCCCGGTTCATTAATGTACTGTCATATGGAGTACACCACGTCACATTATTTTCCCGCCAGTTGTAGCAGTAAGCAGCCGGTAGTTTGAGTGTTATGGTTATTGTTTGGGATTAAACACACGGTTGCCATGGGTACCGCTTAGCAACAGCTTGTGTTGTGTTCTACTCACTTATGGAATGACCTTCCTCCAGATCTGAAAACTCCAATGAGTCCCTACACATTTAACCGAAAACTCTTTGAATATCTAATCTTACCGACTATATGCCACACAATTCACCTACTGGTATAATTGTTCACCGTGTGTGTGTGTGTGTGTGTGTGTGTGTGTGTGTGTGCGTGCGTGCGTGCGAGAGAGAGAGAGAGAGAATGAGACAGTGGGAGAATGAATGTGTTAGAGAGAGAGAGAGAGAGAGAGAGAGAGAGAGAGAGAGAGAGAGAGAGAGAGAGAGAGAGAGAGAGAGAGAGAGTTTAAAAAAAAGGAGAGGGAGAGAGAGTTGAGCGCACGCATTTCATGTAACATCCACCCATCATATGCCAGGTCGATAAGCGTGGGCCATCTTTGGGTTTTAGTCAACCTGTTGATGTGTGTGTTCTTTTGTTAATGATGTCATTTGCAGCTTGGATGGCTGATTTCTTTAATATTTCCCATTGGTCATTGACGTCTTGAAATAATTGTGTCCATATCGGACAATGCATCGAATCTGTTCTTTACCTCTACGTTGAATTTATATTTTATCTCCTCACTCTTTAGTGCCTGTAGATCAAATTTTGTATTTCTTTGTGTATATTAAACTTCCTTTAATTGTATATGTAAATTGCTTAAAATTAATCTATGGTCGCTGTAGCAGTCTGCGTTTGGTATAGTTTTTGCGAATTTCAAGGCATTTCGAAATCTTCTGTTGATGAGAATGTAATCAATCTGATTTCTGATCTTATGATCAGGACTCCTCCATGTCCATAATCTCCTTGGGTATTGTTGATACGAGGTGTCTCCAATAATTACATCATGCTCTTTTGCCCACTGTACAAGTCTGCAACCTCTTTCATTCTGTTCCCCTAGTCCATACTTGCCTACTATGCATCCGTCCTGTTGATTTCATCTTTGGCATTCAAGTCACCCATTATGATATTTGCTTCAGAATTCTTGCATTTCTTGAAGGCTTTCTCTAAATCATTATAATATTCATCACTGTTGTCATCACTACTGTCTGCTGTTGGGGCATAAACTTGTATGACGTTGACATTAAAAGGTCTTCCACTCAACTTCACCAGTAACACACAGTCTGATACAGTATAATATCCTTTGATCGATTATGCTCTCTCTGTATCCATTATAATTGATACTCCTCGCTGGTGTTTCTCTCCGCCAGAATAGATTTTTATATATTCCGCAGATGTAATAATGCCCAATCCTGTCCATCTGGTCTCACATATGCCTAACAGATTAATATTTAGTCTTCTCATTTCATTCTTAATGTTATCAAATTTTTCATCCCCACTCATAGTTCTTACATTGCAAGTTCCTACTTTAAATGTTGATACTCTTCTATAACATGCTACTCCATATTTTTTGTATATTCTCATCTTATAGAGATGATATAGATAGATATAGATCTTATAGCTCGTATAGTCACAAACAAAACAGAGGTAATGACTATAACTAAAGAAGAACAAACAGCAACAATTCACCTAAACGAACATCCCTTGAAACAAGTAAAGAGCTTCAAGTACCTAGGAAGTATAATATCATCAAATTGCAGATCAGAAGACGAGATCGAAAATAGGTGCAATAAGGCAAATCAACTCATTGGACAAATGGCACCAATACTAAAGAACAAACATGTATCAATAACTACTAAGAAAGCACTTTACAATTCAATCTTCCTACCAACTCTGTGCTACCAATGCCAAACCTGGACAATGACAGAAAAAGAGAAAAGAAAAATCACAACAACAGAAATGAGGTTCCTGAGAAGAATACTCAACGTATCAAGAAGAGATAAGATCAGAAATGAAGAAATCGGGACTAAAGTGGGGGTAAAGCTGCTCTAGATTTTATTAGAAAGCAGCAAGTCAAATGGTTTGGCCATGCAAGTAGGCTACCAGTCAACAGCATGCCACAACAAGCAATGATGTACAGACCAGATGGAAACAGAGGAAGAGGCCGACCACGTAAACGTTGGACGGAGGGAATAACAGAATCCATGGGAATGTCGATATACGAAGCCCATATACGAAGCCCATAACCGGGCACTTTCACGAAGTTTATACTTCACCTCGACACCGCAAGGTACAAGAGAAACATGATGAGATGAGATGAGATTCTCATCTTTCATATTATCATTTTGAATGTAACTTGATGTTATCATGTATAATATGAACACACATACATTATGTTGCCACGACGTCTACTTAAGTTTGCTTTTTCCATCATGTTTATATACATTTTAGGAATTAACTTTTTGAATCCAATCACTATTTTTTACGTTACACAATGTATATGTACAATTTTTTCTCTATTTTTTACAATTTTTTTGTAAGAATGCTCACTATAATCATCAGTGTATGTAAAGTGTGGGAGTTTGTTCATACTAGTCTAAGTGACTGATGCATCATGTATGTGTCTAGATGCAAGGTTGTGTGTGTGTGGGTGTATGTGTAGCGAAGATGTGTGTGGGGGTATGTGTAGCGAAGATGTGTGTGGGGTATGTGTGTGGTGAGGGTGTGTTGGGATGTGAGGGAAGTGTGTGGGGGTTGGGGGATGGGTGTGTGGGTAGGGATGTGTGTGGGGGATGTGTGTATGGATGGAGGATGTGTGGGTGAGTGAGGGATGTGTGCGTGGATGAAGGATGTGTGTGGGTGGGGGAGGGTTTGTTGGTTGTCGGATGTGTGTGTTGGTGGGGGATATGTGTGTGGGTGGGTGTGTGTGTGGGTGGGGGATGTGTTGGGGATGGGTGTGTGGGTGAGTGATGTGTGTCTCGGTGGGGGAGGTGTGGTTGGGTGTGGGATATGTGGGTGGGTGCGGAATGTGGGAGGTTTGGTTGAGTGTGGGATGTGTGGATGGGTTGGGGATGTGTGTGTGTGGGTGAGGTGATGTATGGGTGGGGGATGTGTGTTTGGCTGGTGGTTGGGGGATGTGTGTTTGGCTGGTGGTTGGTGGATGTGTGATTGGGTGGGGGTGTGTGGGGATGGGTGAGTGGAGGATGTGTGAATCGGTGGGTGTGTGTGAGGTTGGGGATGGGTGTGTGGGTGGAGGTGTGTCGATGAGGGATGTGTGTGCGTGGGTGAAGTGTGTTTGGATGCGTGGGTGTGGGTGGGTGGGTGAGGGATGTGAGTGGATGGATGGGTGCGGGGTGTGTGGCTAGGTGGATGTGTTTGGGTTGGAGGATGGGTGTGGGTGGGGATGTTTGTATGGATGGGGAGATGTGTGTCGATGGGGAATGTGTGTGGGTGGGGATGTGTAGGTGCCTTGGAGTGGATGGGTGGGTAGGGATGTGTTGGTGGATTGGTGTTGTATGTGGTGGGTGTGTGTGTGGGTGTTGGTGGCTGGGTGTGTGTGTGTGTGGAGGGATGTGTGTGCGGGTGGGTGTGTATATTAATGTGTGTGGACAGATGTATGTGTATGTGTGTGAGTTAAAGTAGCTTTTATTTCCTTGTGTTAGAATAGGTAGTTTTATATCCTTGGTTTAAAGTAGCTAGTTTTATTTCCTTGGATTAGAGTAGATAGTTTTAGTGTCTTGAATTAAAGTATATGGTTTTATTTCCTTGGGATAGAATAGTTTTAATTCCTTAGGTAAGAGTAACTAGTTTTATTTCCTTGAGTTAGATTAGATAGCTTTAGTTCCGTCGGTATAGTAGCTAGTGTTGAACTGAGTAGCATATTAGGTTGTCTATTAAACATTGCTGCTAGGTACTTTGCACTTGGTCACCCATTGCCAGTCTCCCAAAGCCGCAGGTTATAGTGTAGATGGTCACACATTGCCAGTCTCCCAAAGCCGCAGGTTATAGTGTAGATGGTCACACATTGCCAGTCTACCAAAGCTGCAGGTTACAGTGTAGATCAGGGGTGGCCAACACGAGGCCCGCGGGCCGCATGCGGTCCGCCGGTAGTCATGTTGTGGCCCGCGGAGTGTTAAACGACGATGTGGTCGAAGCTGTAGCACGCTTACTTGTTTACCTTATATTTTTTTTTTTTAAAATTAGGCGCGTAGCCCGGCAGGAAATATTATTTCTGAAATTTGGCCCGCTTGCTGAAAAGGTTGGCCACCCCTGGTGTAGATGGTCACCCATTGCCAGGTTCCCAAAGCCGCAGGTTATAGTGTAGATGGTCACTCAGTGCCAGTCTCACAGAACGGCAGATTATAGTGTAGATCAGGGGTGGCCAACCTTTTCAGCTGGCGGGCCAAATTTCAGAAATAAAATTTTCTGCCGGGCCACGCAAGCGTGTTACAGCCTCGACCACATCATCGCTTCCCACTCCGCGGGCCGCAACATGACGTCTGGCGGGCCGCATGCGGCCTCCGGGCCTCGTGTTGGCCACCCCTGGTTTAGATGGTCACCCATTGGCAGGCTTGTCCATGGAATACATTTTTCAGTCCCATTCCCATCCCATCCCACGGTCATTTTGCCTGTCCCGTCCCATGGGATGCCCATGATAATACTAATATGGAATACAGTTCAAATAAAATTATGAAATTTATGAAAGTTTAGGGTTAGTGTCTACTAAATAGGACTACATGTACAAAGATACATATAAAACAACAGAATTTATTAATTTTAATATTCAAGAGTATTTTATTAAAACAAAGTTTAATATAAATGTGACAATTCAGTGTCATGAGTCACTCTGCTCATTCAGCACATTATCAATTTCCTTCTGATCGACTGTTTCTAATAATTCTGTTAATCCAGGTAATCCCTGAACCATTTCCACAATTTTCATCTTACATGCAAATCTGATATACACAGAGTTTATAACGAGAGCTGGTAACCTCCGTTTTCGTAACTTACTCAACAACAATCCAGATGCACTAAATAAGTGCTCTACTGCCGCTAAGGACATTGGTATGGCCAAGGCAATTTTCGCACTTGCTTTTAGCAGTGGAAACCTATGTTCATTTTCCCAATAATTTAATGGTTGTGAAGTTGGTTGTCGTAATATTTGAAACATGGTGACTTCATCCTCAAGGCATTTGTTTCTGGGGTCATCAAACTGAAGTGTTTTGTTTGGTGAAGGATCAAAATACAAGTCAAAATCACTTTTTGGATTTTGTTCTACAACTACTGCTATTTAACATACAGCAGATGATTCAGAAGAAAGATTTAAATCTTTGATGAATGAAATAACAGTTGGAACAACAGACATACAAAAAGCGATCCAATCATTGGCCCATTTATTGGTGTCCACATTCCCTTTCTTCTTAGTAACAACTGACTTGACCATGTCTTCTATTTTGGCTTTAATGTCAACTCCAAGGCATGCTGCAGTAACTGCCAAAGAACTGCCGCAATATGGCCAAAGTTTGTCTCCAATAATTTTCTGAACGTTCTGACAATATTTCTTCACCATGCTGCTGGAAGTTTCTTCGTCAATATCAACAATAACCTTTATACAACTGATAGTCTAGGAGGAAGCATAACAGCAAAATTAAATGAGATGTAGTACCATCAATTTCTAGTTTGTCAAAAAAAGTTTTGAATTTCTCATTATGTACAACATTCGGAATGTGGTTTAAGAATTCTTCATCATCTTCATTAAAGTAATGCGAGTAATATTTTTAAATGGGCATTGAAACGTTGGTAATATGATCGCATGCGCGCATTTATTAATTTATCCGGTGTCCCACCACGAGATAAAGAATTGATACAAGTATATAAAGAAAAGGAAGGATAAAAGGCTTTAAAAGGGTTTTTAAAAAGTTTCTATGACATGGCTACTGTCCCATGTGTCCCATGGTAAGTACAAATGCTTGCTGTCCCGTCCCATCCCATCCCATGGGGTCCCATCCCATCCCATGGGATCCCATTCCCAAGGACAAGCTTGCCCTTTGCCAGTCTCCCAGAGCCGCAGGTTATAGTGTAGATCAGTGGTTCTCAACCTTTTTTGGCCCGTGCCCCCCTTCACCTTATTTTCAGAACGCCATCCCCCCTTTCGTATTTCCTACCTAAAAATCCCGCCCCGCCCCTACACAGTATACGCAATAATGAAAGCTAAATTTAATAGCACATACTAAAACAAGTCTGGATGTCCACATAAAACATGATTTGTGGGTCTACTTACTTTATAAATTGAATTTTAGAAGGTTAAGACGTACAGAACTGTACAGTATGTAGGGAAAAACAATAGCAAGTAATAGGTTCTTGTATTAACGCGATCTTGAAATAATCTTAATCCCCCCCCCCACCCCTGGAAACCCTAAAATCCCCCCCCCCCGGGGGGGGGGGAATTTCCCACCGGTTGAGAACCACTGCTTGATATCATACCCACATTTGTTCTCATGACCTGCTGTTTATATCAAACCCAGCATCTACTGTGCTTTTAGCCTCTTAAATCGGATGCATCTGCGAACTTTTACATATAGTTAGCTTTCGGTATCCCATCAAAGACAATAGCGTGTAGATATGTCTTTATTTGCTTTGCCGCCTTGATCTAACCCAACGAAAAATGTACCTATAATCCTCGACCTATATTTATTCTTTCCTATGACCTCTTACAGCGGGCACTTTAGCGTAGTTCATAGGGAGTTACGCTGATAATGTCATGAGCTTTGTCGGACTAGGGATCGACGCCTGCGTTCGTCGTCTCGCTGAGTGAAGGAAAGACAGACCACCTATTTCTCCGTGCACTCAGGCACTGTGATGGCGCTATCACCTTACAGACCTATAACAAGTTTCTGCTTCGGGACTTATTTTGTTTGATCGCCTACTTAGATCTCACTACATCCTTGACCTGCTACTAAACCTAGCCGCGCGTATCTTGTGCCTACATCTAGCAGCTCCCTTAACCTCTTACCTAGATCCTTAACCTCTTACCATGAGCTGCTAACTACATGTAACCCCCCTGCCCAGGTTGTACCCCTCACCTATATTAACATTATGTTGCTTGTAGGTGGATAACTTGATATCGGGAGCTCTTATTTTACACTCATATGTCTGTGAAATTCGTAAACTCCTTGTTTTATTGACGTTTGCAAATGGATATCTGCGACCGAAAAGTTCATGGATAGGTTAGGAATCTACGTTTAACAGTGAGATGGTACAATTCTGTCATGCTATGTCATAGCAGTGTTTAGCCAGGTATGTGAATTCACAGTATTATAGACGGGAGAAATGACCGGGCCGCCCTATGTAAGTGGTAAGACGTCACCGGCCCGGGGTGGACATCCTGATGCAGTATCGACAACAACTCTGTACCAGCTGTCTCTGTCATCATTCCTGCCATGGCCGGAGTCAGGACCGGACAGAACGTTGAAAGCACTCAACACCTTTACCTCTGTTAGTAACAACGGCACCAAATACGGAGACAGCAGTACGAAGTCTGATAGTTTATATGGAACTTTCTTATCTGCTGCTGGTTCTATTTCACACGATATCAAGCAGAATGCGTTGGTAGCTAATTCTTCTTCCGCAAACTCTTCTTTGGGGAGTATCAGCAGCAACAACATTAGCACACGCAGCAGAGTTTACAACATCCAGCTTCCCACGGTGTACTCCGGCCGAAGTGTAAGGCCGTACGGCTCATTCAGCTCCGGCAGTGGTGACAGTGGAACTGGAACTTCAGGGTGGAAGTTTGGCAGTGGCGTCATCAGGAAATGTGTCCACTATGAGCGTGCCCATACCACTACCGCCTCAAGGCTCACTTCATTTATCCAGTCCTGGGACTCAGACTGTCGCTCAGGGAACACATAAACTGTCTTTGCTAGTCAGAGGGTAAGTGCATTACTGTGAGTGCGTACATTAACCAATCACATATTTATTGCCTTCAGTTTCAACAGTATGATCATATCAGCGGCTGTGTGTTGATCATTGTCAGTTTATTTTCTGTTGATATGATTCCTCAGTTGTCCTTGCTAGTCCCAGAAGATCACATCACCTATCCAATGGGAGAAATAACGACAGTAACAAAGTCACTAGGGCCAAATATACAAATAATCACCGTAAAGTGCCTTGCCAGATGGTGTAGGCGCTCGTGTCTGTCCACAGATATCAATCCTTGTTGCTCTGGATTAAGTCTGTTGATGATGTTCCCACCGTTTTAGACTTTCCGACATCATTCGCTTTGTCCCTGTCTCATCTAGCACTGATTTCTCCACTGAAAATGTTTTCTAAAACCCTTCTCCTCTTTACATGACCAAAGATACCGTTTGTCTCTGTCTTGTAGTTTTTGATATATTCTAATTTCGTTAGCCTTTTCAAGCCGCACTAATTATCAGCTACTTTGCAGTTCAAGATATTCGCAACATTCATTTTGGAAACCACATCTCCGTTTCCTCCAGTCTCTTCCTAATTTTTCCATTCATATAAATGTTCCGTATAATATTTCAATACTATTATTACATAGAATACTTTCATCTTCTGAAATGCAGCTTTTGAATCGTCCATGCGATGTAATGATTGTCTGCAAATATACACACGTTGTTGTCTTCATTGTGTTCTGACGAAACAACATTAGCACACGCTGCAGAGTTGACAATATCCAACTTCCTATTGTATACTCAGGCCGAAGTGTAAGATTCATTTAGTTCAGACTGTTAAACTAGAACTTCGGGTGGAAGTTTAGCAGTGGCTTCATCCGGAAATGTGTCCACCGCGGGCATGCCCATGACAGAATACCATAGTAACTACTACAAGTGAATACTAGACTAACAC
Organism: Cepaea nemoralis; assembly: GCA_014155875.1. Classification (NCBI taxonomy): domain Eukaryota; kingdom Metazoa; phylum Mollusca; class Gastropoda; order Stylommatophora; family Helicidae; genus Cepaea; species Cepaea nemoralis. The sequence continues at coordinate 91,812 of JACEFZ010004511.1, forward strand.
AGATAGAACATTGCCGAGACAGATATAGTTTGTGCACTGAATGACACAGTACTCCGGTCTTCTATCACGAAGCAGTCAGCTTCACCATGCGCCCAGCAAAGCGACGCAGGAAAATCTATGTTTTCACTGTCATCAGTTCCTGTCTTCTTGATATGTTCAACCACTAATCATCCTGTGTGCCACTCTAATAACACATGCAGTATTGTCGCCCTCTGTCTGTAACAGTCGCAATCGTCTCGGCTGTCACAACCTACAGCAAAGCTGATCTTCTTGTAATGTCACCTCACTAATTACGATGTGCGTGTCCTTATGTGGGCAATAATTTGTTTTTGTTAATGGCTAATTTGCCGGTCTCTCTGGCTGTGGGGTTACAACACTTTCTCTCTGTAATCCTGTTTATCACGCAGAGTCTCGTAGCGGAGCGAGAGCTGAGGCGGTTCGACCCCCGCTCGTGACTTGCGGGATACTGAGCCGGCCGCTCAGAAAGCAATGGCAAACTACTGAGCGTAATCTTGCCAAGAGATCAACATACAGCTGAAAGATGCTGTGTTGACAGCTAAGTCCTGTAAAAGGATATGCTTAAAAAAAAATGGCTAATTAGAACACTGTTTATTACATTGATTCTAGAGAAGAAGCCGGCTCCGCGGCGAAGGTGTTACTGACGCTGTTCATGACAGAAAGCAATGGCAAACTACTGAACGTAAACAAGCCAAGAGACCACAAACAACAACAAAATACTGGGCTTGACTGCGAGTCCTGTAAAGAATATACAACTAACTTAATTAGAGAAGAAACAAGAAATAATAATAATCGTATCTGTTACTGAACGTATATAGTGCTATTGACGAGTGCTGAAGAAAGGCAACTGTTTAACGCATGAAAGCTGTTGCAGGATTAGGAAGGTTATTCACAACAACACAAACACGTTCCTTAAGAGATGTTTATCAACAAAAGTGAGCAGTCAGAGGTCAGAATTGTTGTATAGCACAATGGTAGCCGCAGAGGTTCAGCGGTTGATACAACAACCCTGACTGCGATATGGCTGATCAGAGTTGGGGTTCTCCGTGGCCAAGTGGTCCAGCCGTCAGCCTCGAGCTACGAAGGTCTCGGGTTTGTTTTATGATTCCTTTATTCGGCTCTGTGGTGAAGGGGTTACGAATGCAATTCGTAATCCCGCATATCGCGTTCTTTCGGAAAGCAATGGCAAACTGCTGAACGTAAACTTGCCAAGAAATCACAAACAGTTCCAAAAATTTCCGTGATTGACTACGACGTCTTGCAAAGGATATGCAACTAACTTATTCGGTTTACTAGTGAAATTTTTTTTTCTAAGAAAGCACGACGTCGTTGCTGAAGTGACGTAATACGTGATCTGTGCAACACTTTCGGCAGGCCGTGGGGCAGACAGAAACCGAGTCATATGGTATTTATTCTGGTTCTGTGAAGTCGATCATCTTGCATATAAACGCTTTATGTGGTCAGTGATATCAGCAGTAAATCACATCCGCTTGCTAATGCTGCTGTCATGTGGATAACGGGTACTCGTCGGCTAAAATGATATAAAGAGGTGTACTTGCAGATAAACACCGTTTTAGCACTTGCAGATAAACAGTTTTGAGTGGATAACAATACAGTGACTCACTTAAATGCATCGAAATCAGTGGGAGTGGTATCTAATATATATGTAGCTCGTGACCAATTAACAGATTAGTGAACCTTGGAGAATGCTGCGGTGTAGTGCAGTAGAGGTATTACTTTAGTTTAGTTTAATCGACGGATCAACATCACGGCACACGGGTGTAACCCATAAGTGCTCCGTTCTACTCCTAACTCAAGCCTGAGTCCGGATAATCTCCTCTCAGTGCACGAACTCCAGTAGCACCGGCGAGGATCCTGAAATACTTTGGGTAGATTTTTAACTCGAAAGTTTGCCCAGGCAGCACCATCAGGCGACTCTTTTTTCGATATACAACTGCCAAGGGATTTTTTACGTGCGCAACAATACACACAGGCGTCCAATCTCACTACCCAGAGACCAGGGGACATTTTTTTTAATTAGAAGTCTACGTGAAAAATTTCCGGTTCTCACCGGGGCTTGAACCAGGGACCTCCAGCACTCGAGGACACTCGAGACCACTCGACCTCCTCAGAGGTATCATGAGAACACACTGAACAAACAGCGGTAATGATGACGTCTTGAAATAAACTGACTCACGAAGAGAAATGATTACTTTTGTCCGAAAAAGTCAATCTACATTTATCGGGCGTGTCACAAAAGAGCATGCTGGGCAGATTGGCATCCTGACTTTGAGAAACATCTGTATCTGAAACTATTGAGTGCCCCTGTTGCAGAAAATAAATAATACGACCAACACAATTTGATATGGAATTTTGAAAAATAAAATTGTTGAAACCAAAATGACTTACGTTTTCATAGGGAACAATCGTTTCAGCAATTCTCATGCATTTCTTCTTCTGTGTCTTTAATTCCCGTGGAAGCTTTGACCCCCAACCATCTCACTTCAACCCTCCTGTCACTCTCCGTCTCCTGCAGCTCGCCTTGCTGTGATCTCCGTGTTATTCACCTGTTTCCAAACCACTTCTTCGTGTGTTTTAGATCTATCTCCCTCTAGTTGTGTTTGCTCTGTGCGTTCCAGGGAAAAGCCTGTCTGTTTGTATTATCAGGATTTCTCAGTGCGGTGTGTACGTGTCCTACCCAGCAAACCATCTCTTCCTCACCTCATGATTAGCTGTAAAATGTCTAGCACTATCGCTAAGTTCTGTGACACCATTTTAGTCCCTCGATTCTGCGCAGACACAATGGAATGAATGTCGAAGTTGATTAGCAATTGTTTTAGTACTTATCCGTGTCTCTAATCTATACAGAACCACTCTAAACACCTTGAGGTGTATCCGGCATATGGTGCCAGCCCCATAAGTGTATAAACCGATCGACACTCGAGGGGTGATGTCGGTCTCACGCCGGCCGCCTTTACTTCCTTAATTTAAAAGGTGAATTTATCAGTTTGGTGCTAGGTTTCATATCTTTTGACTTCCACAAATTTAAGAGGTGAATTTCTACATTTTGGTACTAGGTTTCATATCTTTTGACTTCCTAAATTTTCCAGAGCTATGAAAACTCGTGTTGCCTGCCGTATTCTTATTTTAATATCCTTATCGGTTCCCTCATCGTTGTCTAACAGCTACCTATATGTGTGTATGATTACAATTCTCCTGTTCCACAATGGAACCATTAGTGGACAGGCAGACTCCTGGGAACATCATCTCTAAAACTGCAGTAAAATGTGATACGTCCAACAAAACAATCAGTGAACAATATCAACTTCAATATTTATTACCACGCTAAGGTCAGAAACTGTAGTAGCACAAGAAGTTGCACCGACAATAGAACTAACAAGGAAAAAGAGAATGACACCACTATTCAGTTAGTCGGTAAAGTGAAAGAAATCGCAAGCAGAGCGCATCTAGCGTGCTCATCTTCTATGTATGAAGCGAGCCACGGTTGAAAACACAGATGTGGCTGAAATAGGTAAGCAGCAAAGCAGAAAACTGCACGTTAGCTGTGACACATTCATACAGAAGGATAAACATGCCCCGAAGCAGGAACCTACCAGTGGATCTCACGTGTGTCATAAGGCCATCGAAACACAGCCGCCGGCGATTTGGCAGCAGACCACTTTGCGTTTGTTTTATACAATGGTATGATTGCCAGCCATTCAGAAAGCAATGGCAAACTACTGAACGCAAACTTGCCAAGAAATCACAAACAGCCCACAAATGCTGTGTTTGACTGCGACTTCCTGTAAAGATATGCAACTAACTTTTAATGCACGGAGGGATAGATGCCCAGTCGTTTCCTCTGTTAGCGGACGATGACCTCAGGCGTCGAACCCTCTTCCGATCGCGCTCTTGACATTATCAGCGTGGCCCGCTATCAACTACACCAAGGCGGTCGTCTACACATTATTGCACTCTACATTCATGACTATATGTAGTACAAGGCACAAGCATGAACTATTGCGCAATGACATCCCCTGGACGCCGGCATTGATTTCGCTAGTTACACAATAGGCTTCAAAAAGAATCCGCTCTTGTAATAATAACACATGTGGCCGTAGACAGATTCAGAAAGGCATTTACACAGTTGGGTCAATCGGATAAGATGACAGTTTAGGAGTTGTAATGTGTGTACGTGTCTTGAGAGAGAGAGAGAGAGAGAGAGAGAGAGAGAGAGAGAGAGAGAGAGAGAGAGAGAGAGAGAGAGAGAGAGAGAGAGAGAGAGAGGGGGGGGGGTGGAGAGGGAGCAAGTATCATGCTAGCAGACCAGGACCTATAAAACTGTTTTCCCATTGCCGTGATAATGTTCACGTGCGCAACGGACCCTCTAGTTTTTGGCCCTTGTCTGATGTGTGCTGGTCTCCAATCCACTCATTTTGCAGTAATCAGAGTAAAGATTGGCCTCGTTGTGGTCCTTGTTCTCAACTGTGTTTAAATTATGCGTGGTCGTGGCTTATAGATGAATGTCAGTTTTCGCACGCACGCACGCACACGCACACACACACACACACACACACACACACACACACACACACACACACATGTGCGTGTCAAGAGAGAGAGAGAGAGAGAGCTTATGGGGGTGGAGAGGGAGCAAGTATTATGCGTGTATGTTTGGGGTAAGGGAAAGCTGGTGACATGATAATTTTATTTAAATGACTGAATGCCAAGGAACACATCACTCGTGGTGCAGAAATCTTGACAGTGTCTATAGTATTATAAAGGTGTGTTATAATAATTCCCCATACATCTAAAACAAACAATTTTAACAGACTCGTCAACGATTAAAGTTTAAAAAAAAATTAGTATAGATGAGATGCACCAGAGAAGAACTGACAGGTGACGACAACTATACAAGGATGACAACAGAAGGAGCTATGCCGTGGAGCTGTTAACATCGAGTCACGTGGTTTGAGAGAATGACATGTATGAGTATTGCTGAATACCACCAAAGCCTTCCAGCTAGCAACCGAAGTAAATGTTCTAGCACACACACACATATTTACTGAAGCTATATTTTAAAACAATAATAATCTGCGGACGATTTGGAAGCAGACCGACATGCGTTGTTTTAGATTATACGAGCGTCTGTCGTTTAGCAAGCAATGATAAACTACTAAACGCAAAAATTGTCTAGTAAATCACAAATATCCAAAAATGCTGGGCTTGATGTGGACGCATGTAGAGGACATGCCATTAACTGACTATCTGGGAATAGCTGTAGAAGAACCGGTCTGTACTCAAACTGAGAAGCATAATAATAGACACCCATTATTTTCTTATTTCACTTTTTGTGTTTGTTATAGTCCATCTGTGTGGGATTGGTGATCGTGTCTGTCCATACATACGCTTCTGTTTATTATAGTCCATCTGTGTGACATTGGTGGTCGTGTCTGTCCATACATACGCTTCTGTTTGTTATAGTCCATCTGTGTGACATTGGTGGTCGTGTCTGTCCATACATACGCTTCTGTTTGTTATAGTCCATCTGTGTGACATTGGTGGTCGTGTCTGTCCATACATACGCTTCTGTTTGTTATAGTCCATCTGTGTGACATTGGTGGTCGTGTCTGTCCATACATACGCTTCTGTTTGTTATAGTCCATCTGTGTGACATTGGTGGTCGTGTCTGTCCATACATACGCTTCTGTTTATTATAGTCCATCTGTGTGACATTGGTGGTCGTGTCTGTCCATACATACGCTTCTGTTTGTTATAGTCCATCTGTGTGACATTGGTGGTCGTGTCTGTCCATACATACGCTTCTGTTTATTATAGTCCATCTGTGTGACATTGGTGGTCGTGTCTGTCCATACATACGCTTCTGTTTGTTATAGTCCATCTGTGTGACATTGGTGGTCGTGTCTGTCCATACATACGCTTCTGTTTGTTATAGTCCATCTGTGTGACATTGGTGGTCGTGTCTGTCCATACATACGCTTCTGTTTGTTATAGTCCATCTGTGTGACATTGGTGGTCGTGTCTGTCCATACATACGCTTCTGTTTGTTATAGTCCATCTGTGTGACATTGGTGGTCGTGTCTGTCCATACATACGCTTCTGTTTGTTATAGTCCATCTGTGTGACATTGGTGGTCGTGTCTGTCCATACATAACGCTTCTGTTTGTTATAGTCCATCTGTGTGACATTGGTGATCGTGTCTGTCCATACATACGCTTCTGTTTGTTATAGTCCATCTGTGTGACATTGGTGGTCGTGTCTGTCCATACATACGTTTCTGTTTGTTATAGTCCACCTGTGTGGCATTGGTGATCGTGTCTGTCCATACATAACGCTTCAGTCTCGTTTATTGCCTATAATTTCTAATAATCATGTTCCTCCAAGCTATGATGTCAAACTGTCCAGCATCTTGACTATTGGTTAGCCCATTCTTCTCCTTCCCTCCAACATTTCCGTCGTCACGGTGTTTCCAGCTCCTCCCCTCTCATGACATGTCCAATGAATGTGGACTGCCTTCTTCTGATGCGAGTGACCAAGTTCTCTTTGTGAGTTAACTTCTTTCAAGATATTTTCATTGCTCTTTGTGATCCTCCGCGGTTTATTCATCATTATTTACTACACAACATGAAACCACAAATAGCATGTATGGACCAACGTCATAGCACTTTAAGATTAGATAGTCCTAGAAAAAAAAAAAGAAGCATGGTATGGTTCAGCAATTGATTATAACGAAAACATCAGTTAACCCTTTGAGAACCGTTCTTAACCCTTTGAAAATAAAGTTCGTTCTTTCGTTCGTTCGTTCGTTCTTTTGTTCGTTCAGTCTGTTTACTAAGGTAACTGAGGGCGTGACAGAAGAGAATTTAATACTGTGATAGCCCGTTGAAACAGTAAGTAATCATACGCGGTAACAACAGCAATAAACTAAAACAGTATGAAAACAAAACAAAAAGCGTGAAATAAATCCAGTAACAAGTGCAAATTGTAGTAGCTTTTCTTAGTAGTAACAGTGTTTCTTATGTTGTTGCCCTTGGAGTATAGGCTCACAACCACGCCTGTTAAGCCCTTTGTAGGCCAGCTTATGGTTGGTTGGACGTTGGCTGCATTTCTTTCTTCTACGGTTTGAGAAAGCCAGTCTCAGCTGTTTCTATTTATGTTTTAGTACTTCGCTGTGTTGCCGGTCTCTCTGGCCGAGGGGTTACAACACTTTCTCCGTAATCCTGTTTATCACGCAAAGTCTCGTAGCGGGTTCGATCCCCGCTGGTGACTTGCGGGATAACTGAGCCGGCCGCTCAGAAAGCAATGGCAAACTACTGAGCGTAATCTTGCCAAGAAATCAACATACAGGTGAAAGATGCTGATGTTGACAGCGATGTCCTGTAAAGGATATGCAAAACAAAAAAAACAAAAAAAGTTCGCTGTGTTGCCCGTCTGAGTGTTTAGATATGTCGTCTTTCGGTTTCGGGATATTTTATGTTTACATTTTCAACTCTTGTCTTTTCCCATTTTCCTTTGTTCTGTTTTATCTGTTCCAGGATTTGTTTTGCGTTATCGGTTACAATATTTCGAGTATTTAACATGTCAGTTGTCAAACACAGCAACAGACTGTTGGCTACACAGATGTAATTTGTAGAGTAATCTGTAAACTTGGTTATTTGTCGACTAGTGACTTGTAGATAATACTATGTTGATGAAGCCTGGGAGATTACATGGAACCTCCCATACTGAGAAGTTACACAGCAAGCTCGGTGCTTTGTGATTACTTTTTCCGGCTCAGTGCACCCTTTCGATGTGATTGAGCGATCGATTAACGTTGCCAACAGTAGCGAACACTGAGTACTGTTTCATTTAATACACTTTGGCCGTGGACCCGCTGGCCTTGGTAGATGTTGGACTATTCGTGTATTGTATTACTTGCTTCCTTTGTTGCTGATAGAACGTCGTTGATCACGGCTGTCTCATTTCGTGCCTCGGGACTTGTCTTTCGTGTAAATATGGCGTTTTATATTGCCGAGCGTTAAATTAACCTTGGCATCATTTCTGGTAAAATCTCAGCGGAGAATATGTCACAAGCCAGCTAGGTGTACAATTGATGTTATGAACGTAGAATGGTCAAAATATAGCTTTTAAAATAACTGCAAAAGGATGTATTTCGTCGTGAAATAAGGTTGCCAGACTTGACGGGGACATACTGAGTGAGTGCTGCTATTCGCGCATACAGTCACGCGCCTCTTTTGTGTGTGTATCAAATTTATTGTAAATCCACAACCGTCTCGCAGTTAGCATCGGAGTTGATAGCGAACTGCGCTGGCAATGTAATGACCACTGTCAGGCGTGGGTTTTGACGCCTGGACTCGTCGCTTGCCAAAGTTAGTAAAGATAGATTGGCACCTATTCCTGCTTGCTGTCAGGTTACAAACTGTGATGATGCTATCACATCACAGACCTACAGCAGGAAACTACTTCGAGACAATGTATAACGAGTATCATGTGTGCCAGAATTGACCCGGCCTGCCAGGGCGATCTAGACTAGCACGGCTACCAACAGTGTCTTCGGGAGCACAGATGCTCGGTGTGATACTGACCATGTCACCCGCCGAATTCTGATTGGTATATACAAATATGGGTCTAGCACCACCTGGTCGGCAGTGGTTCCCAAGCTTTTCAAACGAAGGGCCATATCTACTATTTTCGGTAGTTAAGCGGGCCACAACGTTATAAAATTATAAAAGTCGTGCAATATCATTCTTACCTTTCTTAACTTTCGTCAACAAAATTCTAAAACTTTAAAGGCAGTCAGTGTCAGTACTACACTGCGGTCATTTTTTTGGTTTAAAATCAAAAGTTCATTTAACAATAAATTTTAATCAGTTTCGAAAATAGCTATTAATGTAATTAATTTACAATTGTAACTGTTCTTCATAACCAGTTACTTAAGTTCAGATGCCAGTTTATCAATGTCTGGGCACAAATCTGTCGTGCCCAAAGTCATAAGCGCAGCTAGGTTACTGTCGGTGAGTCTGGAACGTTGCTTGTTTTTTTTTTTTTATAACGATCATTGCGGAAAATGACTGCTCGCATCTGTAAGTCGAACCAAAACGACAAATGTATCTCTGGGCGAATGAACGCAAGTGTTCAAATTGTTCGACAGGCAATAGTCGCCAGAATGAAATAATATGATCAGCTGAAGGTGAAGCAGGCAGCTCCAGAAATTTACATCCCATTGCAGAATTGCCTTTCAAATCAATTACTTCGTGCTGAAGGTTTTAATGTAATTGACAGAGCTTGGCATCAGGAAATACGAACGGATTTATGAAGAGGGCAACATTATCCTCCTCTATTGTGAACTCTTGAAATCTCGACTGAAAGATATCCAGAAGACTTTCAACTTTTACTTTGTACTGTAACAAGTCACATTTCTTTTCCACCACAAGCGTCTTCAGACTTGGAAACGCCTCTAAAGTCCCTTCAGTCAGTTGTCCGATAAACAGTCATAGTCTCATTTTAAATGAAGAAATGTCATCGCACAAATGTGTAATAGTTTGATTTTTCCCTGGATCCTCGCATTTAAAGAGTTTAAATGAGACGTGATGTCCACCGAAAGTGCAAGGTCATTAAGCCAGTCATCGCTCAGCAGACATTCCCGTTCTGTAGGCAATTCATTTATTTCAAACAGAAACAGATAGACACTATTTTTCAGTGCCCAGAAACGTGACAGAACTTTCCCTTTAGATAGCCATCTGACATCACGGTGTAACAGTAGCTCACCGTATTCCTCGTTCAGGTCTGATAGAAACTGTCTGAACTCATGCCTGTTCAGCGCCTTACTTCGAATTTTGTTCACACATCTCAGAACAACATCCATGACATGTTTCAGATTTAATGTCTTTCCACACAGAGCTTCTTGGTGAATGATACAATGATATTTTAATATAGTGCGGCCAAGAAACTGTTCCAATAATGCTAGACATCCAGATTTTTTACCCGTCAAAGCCGGAGCACCGTCGGTGAATACACTGTCCATTTTGGTCCATTCTATGTTGCTTTTCTCTACACACAACTTCAGAGTTTCAAACAGATCAGTCCCTTTGGTAGTTGCATGCATCGATTCAAGTCCTAGAAGTTCTTCAATGACTTCAAAATTATCGTTTATTGCTCGAACAAAAACTGCGACCTGAGCTGTGTCAGAAATGTCAGTGGATTCATCCAGTGCCAATGAAACAAATTTACAATTTTTGATATGTGCTGCTACTTGACGATGAACATCGTTGGCCCATTCTTCATCTCGCCTGGACATAGTATTATTAGACAAAGGAATCTGATCAAATTTTGTTTCACACTTTTTGTCGCCAAGCATTCTAGCAGCAAATTTAAGGGAAGGCTTGATTATTTCTTCTGCATCGGTGAACGGCTTCTTTTTGCGAGACAACAGAAGAGCGACTTCGTACGACGCAACAACAGCACTCTTGCTCTGTTCGTTAGCCTTGGTGAAAAATGACTACTGCCTGGTCAGAGAAATGAATTGATCGGATATTGAGCATTTATGTCTTACTGTGTGGTCGTGAAGTGTCGTTCCAGATTAAATGTTTTTGTAACAGAAACACAAAATCCGCAGATTAAGCAAACTTTTTTACCACTAGGCATAAACATAAATTTCTGCGTCCAATCTTCGTTGGATTTACGACAAGCAACTCATCATCTCATCTCTTCATGTTCCTCTTGTACCTTGCGGTGTCGAGGTGAAGTATAAACAGCGGGAGAGTGCCCGCTTATGGGTTTCATGTATCGATATTCCCATGGACTCTGTAATTCCCTGCGTCCATCGTTTACGTGGTCGGCCTCTTCCTCTGCTTCCATCAGGTCCGTACATCATTGCTTGTTCTTGTTATGGTATACTGTTAGTTGGTAACCTACTTGCATGGCCAAACGACAAGCAACGTCTTCACATTTTCGCCTTTTACCATTGTTTGATTTTAGATTTCCCACACTCATGTTTATAGGCTTTAACGGTAAATTTGTATTTGAAAAACATCTATTTTCAACACAATACTACCGACTATGCTAAACAGTTGTAACAGACGACAACATGGAGCCTTACGCACTCTGATTGGTTGACAAGGCTGGGATATGGGAACTTCATAACGTGTCGTTGCGAACTGAACAAGCGCATTCGATAATATCTGAGCATAACAACCACGAGCAGAGTAAATTTTCGCACACTGACTGGGCGCTCCGAGTGCATTTTTGAAATTATTGAAATATATTATGTTAAATGACGAGGCCTCGCGTGCCACTTTCTGACAGCTGGCGGGCCGAGGTTTGGGAACCTCTGCTTTAGGGTGTGCAACAGGCTCTTTTACTTACGTACTGACTGTGTGCCGGGCCGGAAGATGCTGCCCGTCGTATTTCTACCACAACACTCCTCTCTCTCTCTCTCTCTCTCTCTCTCTCTCTCTCTCTCTCTCTCTCTCTCTCTCTCTCTCTCTCTCTCTCTCTCTCTCTCTTCTCTCTCTCTCCTCTCTCTCTCTCTCTCCTCTCTCTCTCTCTCTCTGTTTTTTTGGGGGTTTTTTTCTTTTGAAGTTAACGCAAATGACCGTTGTCCGTGGCCCCTGCCAACGCAAACGACACCTCGCTTGTTAGACCGTTGAAACAGACGGCAACTCTCTCTCTCTCTCTCTCTTTCTCTCTCTCTCTCTCTCTCTCTCTCTCTCTCTCTCTCTCTCTCTCTCTCTCTGTCCCACTCCCTCTTCCTCTCTGTCCCACTCCCTCTTCCTCTCTCTCTGTCTCTCTCTGTCTCTGTCTCTCTCTCTCTCTCTCTCTCTCTCTCTCTCTCTCTCTCTCTCTCTCTCTCTATGTATGTGTGTGTGTGTGTTTTTTTTTTCTTTTCGTTTTTCTTTTGAAGTTAACGCAAATGACCGTTTTCCATGGCCCCTGTCAACGCAAACGACACCTCGCTTGTTAGACCGTGGTCTGTCTCTAACCTATCCCTTCTACAAAGTTGTCCTGATGTTTATCAGCTGTTCTCCGCCTAAAAAAAAAACAACAACACAAAGATTGTCTTTCAAAATGGTGCTGTTGCGGATATACACTAGTTTATGTGAATTGCTCCTCTGGTAGTACATGATCATTGATGTACTTAAACGCCCACCTGTTTCTCATCGTTCTTTTGAAGGCAGTAACCTTGTGTGTGTGTGTGTGGGGGGGGGGGGGGGGTCCTCTCTCTTTCAACTCGAGCGTCCACACTGGACTGAATTTTTCGTGTGAGCCAGTTTTCCTTATTACGAATGGCATCCGCTTCATGCGAACCCACACCAATGTCTGAAGTAATAGTAATTTATGTTCCCAAGCTAAGGCAGCAGTTTAAGTCCAACTGATCGGTGTACGGAGACAATCCTTTACCCCACCAATAGCCCACTATAAGTTTAAGCTCGAGCCCCCTGGACCTATCGGCCGCGCGACTTCTGAGACCTATTGTAAATATGTATATTCAGTAAGTAAAGGACCAATATTCTTCACCTTGAGGTGTATTTAGTATTTAGTGCCCGCACCATATCATATTGTGGTACTTTTGCTTTTATTCACCCCAAACAAAAGGGAATCCCAGGGTATGACGTCACATCCAGGGCTTCCCTGTGTTGCGCCGAACATTCAGGGGGTTTCCGTGTGTTGCGCCGTAGCTCGGTGCGCAATTCTATGCGGCGGTGTGCGCTATTCTTTCACTTTCCGGTTAGGGTTAGGGGTAGGGTTAGGGGTAGGGTACACACAACCCTAACCCTACTAAATATAGCTCACGAAGTTTGTTTGGGGTGAATTAAAGCAAAAGTACCCATATTGTTTATAGACAGTTGACACTTGATCGGTGGTGTGGTCAAATCACGCCCGCCGTCATTATTTTCCACATTTTCTGGTATCCATTGTATGGCTTATCGACGTGGGAACCCAACTCAGTGTTCAACAAATCCCATGCCTTAAAGGGATTTGAATACATGACCACCAGGCAAGTGTGCTGGCTAGCCAATGCACTGCCGCAGCTCCAGGTTAAACTGTACACATATTTAAAGAAGTTGACGCCCATGTTTAGTGCTGCACTTAATAGCCGGGGTAGATAAGATTGGGTGGGGGGGGGGGGGGGGGGGAGAGATTCATCTCTTAGGACATGTTTAATTCCGCTGTCAATCTTAGAACTCGTGATAGCCATTAAACAAATATCATATCTCCTACTTTCTGAATGCCCATTAAAAGTGTCAACAACATGAGCTGCATAATTGTGCTAACCCTTTCAGAAGCCGTGCTAACATCCCAGTACGTACAAAGTACTATTAGCTTTCCCGGGGTCATTAGCAAGAGCCGATAAGGTCGACATGTGCTTGTAAGGATTTCCCGGTCTTCAGTCGTTAGATAATTCCCTCATGTAAGGAAATGACATTTGAAGATTAGTCTCAATCGCAGTAAGAGATTGCCGCCTGTTTCAAGTCCTGAACTTGTTCACATACATGGTGTGTTTCGGTGCTCTATCGACAACATATTGCATGTGTGCCACTCATGTGCCTGTTGTATTCTTTCTAAAATATTTCCTTTTGGTAGGCCCACTACTTCCTGTTTTCATTCGTCCAGAAAAATGACTTTAATTAATGTGTACATAGGCAACATGTGATGCGATTACTTCTTCCTCTTCATTCATTCGTCCGGGGGAAAAAACTTTCATTGCGTCGTGTCCATGTACCTTTTGATATAATTGCTTCTTTCTTTACATTCGTCCAGAAAAGAAAAAAAAACTTTAATTGCGCAGCGTCCATGTGCAGCTATGGTGGGATATTTGTGCCTCTCAAACGACACTTCCAACGTTAGCACGACATTTATCGACACCAGGTGGTTTCCTTTCTGTTTCGGTAACTACCCTTCAGTCAGACTGCAAACATGTCGTCTGGTCATACTATAACGAGTTAGGTGCTTTAAGGTCATGGTCAGCTTCCATTGACAGAACATGCAAAAGCAGTTAACAAAGGGAAAATAGCTCCAATTCATTCCATTTGCCACATCATTTAATTCCATAACGATGTCTCACTGCGATGTTCAGAAAACCGCGTGTGAATTAATTACCAGGGCTAGTCAATACGTAAGTCACACAGTTCTGTGGGATGGCAGGTAAATGTTATTGGTGTTTTCTACAGGTGTCATTAGGTGATAGTAACATCGAACTTTATATTCCCGTTCGTCAGGTGGTGCTAGGTGTCTCATGCGCGTGCGCAGCTCATAAGCAAAATGGCGATAGTACTTACGGAGTGTACAACCAAAGAGCAACGTGCTGTTGTGCGTTTGTTTGTTTTTTTGGTTTTTTTGCCGGGGGGGGGGGGGGGGGGGACTGTCTGCGAAGGACATTCATAAGGAAATGCTTCCTGTTTATGCTGACAAATGTTTGTCTCATAAAGCGGTGCATAGCTGGCTAGAAAAATTTTCTCAAGGACGCTCTAAAATTGTTGATGAAATCCGATTTGGTCGTCCTGTTGAGATTGCAACAGAAGCATCCGTGCAGCAGGTGGAGGAGATGATTAGAGGTGACAGGCGAGTAACGATAGACTCTGTAGCATCTGCAATAGGGTGCTCACATGGTTCAGCATACAGCATAATGCATGATCGATTGAAATTTAAGAAAGTGTGCTCAAGGTGGGTACCCAGACAATTCAAGGAGGTACACAAAATGAGCCGATGTGGCCTGTCCTTGCATCATCTCTGTCGATATAAAGATGAAGGAGAAGACATGCTGAACAGGACTGTTACTGGGGACTAATCATGAGTGCATCACTACCAGTCCAAATCAAAGCGTGCTTCAATGCAATGGAAACATCCTTCTTCGCCTTGTGTCCAAAAATTCAAGGTCACGCCAGCAGCAGGGAAGGTTATGCTGACAGTGTTCTGGGATTGTCAAAGAGTGCTATTAACCAATTTCAAGAATAAAGGTGACATTGTGAATTCTGAATCGTACTGTGAAGTTCTATCGATGCTTCATGATGCAATTCGAAGAAAACGTCCAGGGCTGCTGACTAGAGGTGTGTTGTTTCTTCATGACAATGCCAGACCACATGCGGCTCGATTAACTCAGGAGAAAATTAACCAAGGTAGGAAGTTCTGGAACATCCACCTTACAGCCCAGACTTAGTCCCTAGCTATTTCCACCTTTTGGTCCACTGAAACCCCACCTTGGCGGGAGACATTTGCGAATGACACCAAAGTTGAATGTGAAGTGAAAACGTGGCTTAGAAAACAGAGCACGCAGGTCTATGCAGCCGGTTTGGGAGGACTGGTAAAACGATGGAATAAGTGCATCATTGTTAGTGAAAATTATGTTGAGAAATAAATGGACAATGTATGTATAAAAATAAACTGGTTTCAAGTTATTAATATAGTTAGTTATTTTTCTACAGCCATTTGTGACTTACTTATTGACTTCCTCTCATAACATGCGTATATCATTAGGGGAAACTCAATTCACTAATGATCTTGTTGCATTCACTGGACAAACCGAGAAAAGAATACGCTTAGACGATGTGGTACATAAATAAATGAATAATTGATATTGGTGCTAGCGATGTGTTATATTCAAGATGACCATGTTGTATGGTGATCAGGGCATGTTATATTCAAGATGACCATGTTGTATGGTGATCAGGGCATGTTATATTCAAGATTACCATGTTGAATCGTGCTCACGGCATGTTATATTCAAGATGACCATGTTGTATGGTGTTCAGGGCATGCTATATTCAAAATGACCATGTTGTATCGTGCTCACGGCATGTTATATTCAAGATGACCATGTTGTAAGATGTCACGGCATGTTATATTCAAAATGACCATGTTGTATGGTGTTCAGGGCATGGTATATTCAAGATGACCATGTTGTATCGTGCTCACGGCATGTTATATTCAAGATGACCATGTTGTATCGTGTCACGACATGTTATATTCAAAATGACCGTGTTGTACAGTGTTCAGGGCATGTTATATTCAAGATTTATGAACTTAAGGAACAAGAAGAATAGCTACTGAGATTTATTTTTCTATCTGCAGGCTTGGCCATGGGAATCCCATGAGAAAAAAGGGGTATTTTCTGAATAGTGTAGGGATGGGATGGGATGGGACAGGCATAAATTACCATTGGATGGGACAGAAAAACATATCCCATGGACAAGTCTGCCAGGCTTGGCAATGGGAATGTTATTCCCATGGGACGGGATGGGATGGGACATGCATAAATTACCACGCAATGTAAATGATGTCCCATGGACAACCCTGACTATCTGTCTATCTGTATGCTTGCCACCCGGCATGTCTGTCGGTCGGTCTGCCTGTCTGTCTGTCACTCCCCGTGTTGGCAATGTTGTATCGTCCACGTTTGAGTTTGCCGTTAAGCGAGGTGGAGAGTTACATTTTGCGATCGAAAACCAATTATGGTTGATGGGTTTCGTTGTGTGAGGTCGTATACTTTTGATATCATCTCTCCGATTCTTGTAAATTTGCTAGTTCTATAGCAGGTGCTTGTTCAATTGTAGACACAAAACTATAGGTGGTCTCCATTTCTACAAGGTGTTCCACTTTATTTTGTCTCTTTGTGAATTCTAGACAACGGGTGGTGCCTCGGATACTTCTAGCTGTCCAGATATTGCAGGGAGCCGCGGCACTGCAGTGGCTAGACACTCGCCGCCGGCCCCATGGTCGTTGATTCAAATCCGCATGGAGACGGGTTTTAAAATTGACCTAGTCGACCCAGCTTAAAATGGGTACTAGAGAAGGCTGCCAGCGGGATATTGACCACATCACTTCTGGAGTGCCCATAGGTCAGTAAGATGTGAGTCTTGCGCCGTTTGTTTACTCATATATTGACCACATCACTTCTGGAGTGACCATAGGTCAGTAAGATGTTAGTCTAGCGCCGTTTGTTTACTCATGTATTGACCACATCACTTCTGGAGTGCCCATAGGTCAGTAAGATGTGAGTCTTGCGCCATTTGCACGATAGGCAGTGAGACGCGTAATAAGAGTTGTTTTCTTTGTTTACTCAGATATTGTAAATACATTTTTTTTTAAGTTGGAAGGCATAAATAATTGCCAGTTACAATCACTGACGTGGCTTCATTAACTGTTTCTACAGATGCAGCTCGCACTATACAAATCGTATATGTGGAGAACACAACTACATGTATGCTTGTTTAGTTTTACCAATGCTACTTTGGAATATTGCATCCGTTGGCTATTACATCTAATAATATATTAAATTAGTGACTGTAAACTTCAGAGTTGCTGTAGTCTAGTGGCCAGCAGGCTTGCCTGCCGGCCCAGTGGTGTCATGTGTTCGATCCCCTTTGAGTCGAGAGTCTGTTTTCACTGACCTCCCCTCCCAGGTGTCACAATAAACCTTGCGTTAAACCAGTTGATTATTATAGAGGCTTTCTGATTAAACGGACTATCTGCCAGCGACAACTATTTTACTAACAGAAAAAACAAATCGGATGTCAAAATCCCAGGACAATATTTGTAGCTGCACGTGTACATCTGGTCGACGGATTGGGAGCATTCGGTGGTGATTGAGACAAATCCCGGCATCGCTTTGACAGTTTGTCAACATTTGAATACAGATGGAACCCGTGGGATCATGGTGGCAATCGGATGTCGGCCATCACATGTCGGGCAAAATTAACAGTTGCAGATGTGTAGAGGAAGTGAATGGGCTGAATCATACATCGCTTTGACAGATTATAAACAAGTCGGATTGGAAGCGGAAGTGCTCAGCTCGGAAGACAACAGTCCGTCTGTCAAATTTATAGTTTCCGGAACATCAAGAAGATTGACGGCTTGTTATTGGCAACTGTTGTTGGGAGTATACAGGAACTCGCTGGCTTGTTTTGGGAATCTAAACAAGTGATGACAACTTTGACAGTGACTAAGCCAGGGAAAATAGATTCTTGACAATGAATGATATGCCCAAATAACACCTGCAGGACATCAACCATGTCACGTGACCAATTTTAGGTTTTGCCATAAACCATGATTGGGAGAAACAGAGTTGACCAAAACCGTGGATTATGATGGACGTGTTTGTGGGAGAGCTCTACAGTGTTAGATTAATTTAATATTAACTAGCATGTGTCGTTATGGCAAAGTGTAGTAGCCATCCCGGGAATGAGGCGGTTTTGCATAAGGTAGTCAATATAGTCTATTAGTTCTAATTAATATAGACTGTAGCCTTGTTAAAACTATAGTGTGATGATTAGCACTGTTAGTGGAAAACTAGTTAGAGTAGAATAGTGATATTGGCTCTGCTAGGGTGAATAGAATACTGAGGTTGCACTCTGTTTATTGGTCTTTCCTTATCATAGCCTGATTCGGACGTAGGTGAGAAGCTATAAGGCTCTCTGACAGAGTAGTTAGCTGTAAAATAACAGAGCAGGGTAATAAGCTTACACCCAGCCGGTAGGATCAGTGACTAGTGCTCTCACATGATGTGTTGGTTTTCCCACAGGTTCCCCACCAGTTACTAGGAAACTCAACACTGGTTTTGAAGAAGTGCACTCCAATTGGACGACCACCAGTTGGACTCTAAAATGATTCTTACGGAAAAGGAATAACGTCCGAGAAGAAAGATGGTATATGTTTACGCTGGACTCATACTCAGAAGGGTTCACCATGGCATGGCCCAGAAGAGCCAGCCAATAATATAACGACTCCTGCGTGGTATGGTTCACATAGGATGGGTGATGATTGTTGATATATCACACATCAGACAAACTTTGTTTAAGGAACGAGAACATTAACGGATAAGTCACATCGTGTGCTAGATTCCCGTGTAATATTACATATGACATATACTTGAACCTATTTGAACACTAGTTAGGATCAAGTGTAGAAACATTAACAGTAAAACCTAAATACATTACAAAGGATTTGTGCATTCTTTAGGACCGATAGGAACTTACAAAGTTAGTTTGCAACCAGTCCGTAATCAATCTGTACTTACTAACAGTATCTATTTCGGATGATCATGAAGATGGATTACCAGGTGGCTACAGATGACAGTCAGTATCCGGCAAAAGGGTTTCGACACCGGGTGAGGTGCACTGGTTATGATTTAATGTGCTGTGGTGTGCCCTTGCAATGAAGAAACTATGCTATTATCTGAGAGTCCGATCATACACACAGTATAGAACACATCACGCATTTTCTTCGCATACACGTCTCATATACGTTACACTTTTCTTTTAATAAATTAATCTTTATTAATTTTTAGAAGCAAGAGTTGTTGAGTATGTTGCGTTGGGGAAGTATGAGAGGGGGCATAGTACGACAGTGAGAGAGTGATAGGAAAAGGTGTCCATAGGCTGATGGAGTGTGTTGGACGGAAGCTGGTGGATTCTCCAGGATATTGATAAGGGAAAAAATATTATAATGTGGGTGTTGACTCTCTTCACTCCAGGGACGACACTTTAAAGGAGGACACGACACCAGGTCAGTCCATCCTAAAATTGGTAGTGAGAAATTTCCTGAGAAGTAAAGATGCCGGCGTGACATTGACCTCATCACTCATCGAGTACCTGTTGGTACACAATTATGGAGCTGGTTTCCGATACCCATAAAGCCTCATGGCATGACAAGGGGTCCTTACTTACTGCACCATATACCTAGAACGCTTTAAGCTGTGATAACACATCATTGACGTACTTTTACAAATGCATACTCGTATCTGCTTTCACACGTCCACTGTAGTAACAGGTGCAGTATTATCTTCGTGCATATCTTATATCGTATACTTTTTTGTGGAACTATTGGTGAAAAGTATGAAACACTTTTTTCGCTTTTCGTTCGCTCATTTTGAACTCAAGAGTAATCCATCAAAATGATTGATTTTTCCGTGTGAATTAGCGTTCTCCATTACCAGTGTCCCTCGCCATAGCCGAATCCACTCCGACTTCAGAGGTACTTGTAACTTACGTCTCTGGGTCAAAGACGAGAAGTCGACATTTTAGTCCAACCGACGGGTGTAGGGGTTGAACCCACTACCTCGGCATGAGCGCACCGGGTGGTTTTAAGAGAGTGCTCTTATCTATTTGGCCATACTGATCTCCGTATGAGACACTTATAATAACGGGGGAGGTAGTCAGGCAAACAAACTGACGGACGGATGGAGAGAGGGATGAAATAGCAGGCTAGTATATTGGTAGTAAAATGTGTGCTATGTTTTTTTTTTTCCAATCACTATAATTGAATATGTACTTAATTTTGTGAGGAGCGGCTGGCCGAGTGGCTAGAATGCTGGATTCTCCTTTGGGAGACCAGGGTTTGAATCTTCGGTAAGGTGTGGAGTTTGTGTCTGTCGGGGGCAAAAAGAAAACTGTAACCTGCACAGTTCGCGGCGACTGCAATAGCCAGGCGGCCTTAATTCCTCAAGCTCAAGCCCCCTAGCCTGCCATACACCGCAGGGTACTATATTGGCAGTAAATGACAATTACTTAATTTTGTAATTTCCACAACGTGTCCTTTAGATGTATTGGAAACGTGCATCAGAAAACATACGTTGTTTTGTGTCTTTTCAGCTGACATCCACATTCGTGGTCTCACGATCGGCTATTTTCCTGAACATTTTAGAATCTAATTTACCCCCTTGGCCCATGCTATTATTACATTGTGACTGTAGCGAACAACTTGTAATTATTCTGTGTTATCTTTCTTCAATTTTTCCAGCGTATCATGGTAGCCTTGACCTGCATCTCAGAAGTGACACGAGGACATCGCAGAATTAATTGTTCCCACTGTGTTGATGGTTGTCTTTATGTTCAATCTTTCTTTCTTTCTTTCTTTCTTTCTTTCTTTCTTTCTTTCTTTCTTTCTTTCTTTCTTTCTTTGAGCCTCAGTGGCGCAGTCGTTAGTACGCTTGCTTACCTAGGCAGTGGCTGGGGTTCAATCCTTAGCAGTGACAGGATTCTTCTTCCGACCAGTACATCTCTGGAGGTGACCCGGCCTCGTATAATTGGTACCGGTTAATTTTCAGAAATTCCTAGAAATAGGAAAGAAAGAATAGACTGCGAAGAAGAGAACTTGTCACCCCCACCCCAGTATGACATAACGTAGAATATGTAAGTGCATTAACCACTATGCCACCTCGGCTCCCACTGTAAATTAAATTTTTAAACAAAAACAATGTTCCATGTTTGCAGGACGTTGCAATCAACTCCTGTGATTTTCTAGCTAGACGGTGTAAGGTTCTACACTTTGCTATGGCTTTCTCAACGATAAGGCAACATTTACGTCCAATTGACCAGTGTAGGGAATACACCCACTACCCCACCATCAGTGCAGAGGGAGTGTAAGAGCGAACGCACTTAACCTTTTGGCAAAGCTGACCCCTGCTGTAAATAATCACCACGTAAATAACACAGGTACACAAGTGCCGCATGCTCCTGTTACATAATTGCGTTGTGTTGCGAAGAACTTTTTTTTAAAGTTGCATATCCCTTACATGATGTTGCAGTCAACACCAGCATTTTTCAGCTGTTGTTGATGTTCTTGGCAAGGTTGCGCTCAGTAGTTTGCCATTGCTTTCTGAGCGACTGGCTCACGTACCCCACAAGTAACCAACGCGACGCGATCCGCTGCCGAGTCAGGCACAGCCGTATTCTTCACGTGGATATACGGGATTACGGAGAAAGTTGTTAATCCCTTCTACAGAGAGACCGGCTGTGAAAAACTACTAGTCTTTGATTTGCTGTGTTTGTACATGTATTCTTACCAATAAATTGGCAGGAGAACATTGCCACGAGAACATAGTGGGTCCAACGGGATAAGGTGAGGAACTACTAGTCACCAGTCTGTTTGTACATGTATTCATGACAATACACAGGCACGAAAATATGGCCATTCTACTAATAGGGTCCAGAGATACAAGCTTACTTAGGAACTATTAGTCACCTGTCTGACAGGCGTTTAGAATCCAGGAATGCTAACCTGGTCAAAAATGCACGCAAAAGCCGGATGTGTTGACCTAAGGGTTTCAACCCAAACCGCAATCACATCTAAAAAAAACACTCCAGATGAACGCAAAGAAGAACGCAATCGCCGCGACTGACGTCCGTCAATCGACGGATATAACCAAATTAATCAGTATATTCTCTTCACAATCAACCTTCCTTAGCAACGTAAAGATATAGATCATCGATCAAATTCGCCGAATCCTGCAGCCATGTAATATGTCGTAATAACTGATCAATTCTCTGTCTGTCTGTCTGTCTGTCTGTCTTCTCTCTCTCTCTCTCTCTCTCTCTCTCTCTCTCTCTCTCTCTCTCTCTCTCTCTCTCTCTCTCTCTCTCTCTCTCTCTCTCTCTCTCTCTCTCTTCCCCCTTTCCCTTCTTCCCCTTTCCTTTCATTAAGACACGATATCTTTTCTGAAAGTAAAAACGCCCTGAAATGAGCTGCAGGAAAGCACATACCCATGTTTTGAATCAATTACGCTCCCATTAGACTGCAGACCACTAATTGAATATGTGGCTACAAAGTACGCATGCAGATGAAATGAAAATGTCGCCACTATGGGTAAATTGAGTATTCTGTTTGGTTGTGTAATATAATCTGCATTTGTCGTCAATGATTTCTGTATAGTTTTGGCATGCTTTCATTTATGTTGTTTATTGCAATTCAATAATGGAATTAGGTTTGTGCCACCGGTTTTCAAAATTACAGCAATATTTTCATCTCAGATGCAGTCCTCTGTCATCTTATGTGCAGTCTTCTTTTATCTTAGGTCATCTGTCACTATGTGTGCAGTATTCTGTCACTATATGTGTGCAGTATTCTGTCACTATATGTGTGTGTAGTATTCTGTCACTATATGTGTGTGTATTATTCTGTCACTATATGTGTGTGCAGTATTCTGTCACTATATAAGTGCAGTATTCTGTCACTATATGTGTGTGCAGTATTCTGTCACTATATAAGTGCAGTATTCTGTCATTATATGTGTGTGCAGTATTCTGTCACTATAGTGTGTGCAGTATTCTGTCACTATATATGTGTGTGCAGTATTCTGTCACTATATATGTGTGTGCAGTATTCTGTCCTATATATGTGTGTACAGTATTCTGTCACTATATATGTGTGTGCAGTATTCTGTCACTATATATGTGTGTGCAGTATTCTGTCACTATATATGTGTGTGCAGTATTCTGTCACTATATATGTGTGTGCAGTATTCTGTCACTATATATGTGTGTGCAGTATTCTGTCACTATATATGTGTGTGCAGTATTCTGTCCTATATATGTGTGTGCAGTATTCTGTCCTATATATGTGTCTGCAGTATTCTGTCCTATATATGTGTGTGCAGTATTCTGTCCTATATATGTGTGTGCAGTATTCTGTCGCTATATATGTGTGTGCAGTATTCTGTCACTATATGTGTGTGCAAATATTCTGTCACTATATATATATATATATATATATATATATATATATATATATATATATATATGTGTGTGTGTGCAGTATTCTGTCACTATATATGTGTGTGCAATATTCTGTAACTATATATGTGTGTGCAGTATTCTGTCACTATATATGTGTGTGCAGTATTCTGTCACTATATATGTGTGTGCAGTATTCTGTCCTATATATGTGTGTGCAGTATTTCTGTCCTATATATGTGTGTGCAGTATTCTGTCCTATATATTGTGTGTGCAGTATTCTGTCCTATATATGTGTGTGCAGTATTCTGTCGCTATATATGTGTGTGTAGTATTCTGTCTTTATATGTGTGTGTAGTATTCTGTCACTATATAAGTGCAGTATTCTGTCACTATATAAGTGCAGTATTCTGTCACTATATATGTGTGTGCAGTATTCTGTCACTATATATGTGCAGTATTCTGTCACTATATATGTGTGTGTAGTATTCTGTCATTATATGTGTGTGTAGTATTCTGTCACTATATAAAATGCAGTATTCTGTCACTATATAATTGCAGTATTCTGTCACTATAAATGTGTGTGCAGTATTCTGTCATATATATGTGTGTAGTATTCTGTCACTATAATGTGTGTAGTATTTTGGGCCTATAAAGTGGGAGTATTCTGTCACATATATTGTGTGTAGTATTCTGTCACTTTTATAAGTGCATATTTGTCAAATTTTATGTGTGTGGTATTCTGTCACTATATTTGTGTTTAATATTCTGTCACATATATAAGTGCAGTATTTTGTCACTATTATATGTGTGTAGTATTCTGTCACTATATATGTGTGTGCAGTATTCTGTCACTATATATGTGTGTGAATATTCTGTCACTATATAAAGTGTGTGCAATATTCTGTCACTATATATGGGTGTGTATTCTGTCACTATATATTTTGTGTGCAATATTCTGTCACTATATGTGTGTGCAATATTCTGTCACTTATATAAGGGGAATATTCTATCATTATAAAGTGTGTGTGTATTCTGTCACTATATAAGTGCAGTATTCTGTCATTATATGTGTGTGCATATTCTGTCACTATATTTTGCAGTATTCTGTCACTATATATGTGTGTAGTATTTGTTACTATATGTGTGTGTAGTATTCTGTCACTATAAAATGTGTGTGCAATATTCTGTCCTATATATGTGTGTGCAGTATTCTGTCACTATATATTTTGGGGTGTGTGCAATATTCTGTCACTATATATTTTGTGCAGTATTCTGTCCATATATGTGTGCAGGATTCTGTCACTATATATGTGTGGGGAGTATTCTGTCACTTTTA
This sequence comes from Cepaea nemoralis, assembly GCA_014155875.1. NCBI lineage: Eukaryota > Metazoa > Mollusca > Gastropoda > Stylommatophora > Helicidae > Cepaea > Cepaea nemoralis. Next base: position 116,634 of record JACEFZ010004511.1, read on the forward strand.
TATGTGTGTAGTATTCTGTCACTATATATGGTGTGTGTAAATATTCTGTCAAAAATATGTGTGTGTAGTATTCTGGGCACTATATAAGTGCAGTATTCTGTCACTATATATGTTGTGCAGTATTCTGTCACTATATATGTGCAGTATTCTGTCACTATATATGTGTGGTGTAGTATTCTGTCACTATATAAGTGCAGTATTCTGTCACTATATATGTGTTGTGCAGTATTCTGTCACTATATAATTGCAGTATTCTGTCACTATATATGTGTGTGCAGTATCTCTGTCACTATATATGTGTGTAGTCATTCTGTCACTATATATGTGTGTAGTATTCTGTCACTATATAAGTGCAGTATTCTGTCACTATATATGTGTGTAGTATTCTGTCACTATATAAGTGCAGTATTCTGTCATTATATGTGTGTGTAGTATTCTATCACTATATATGTGTGTGTAGTATTCCTGTCACTATATAAGTGCAGTATTCTGTCACTATGTATATGTGTGTAGTATTCTGGTCACTATATATGTGTGTGCAGTTATTCTGTCACTATATATGTGTGTGTAGTATTCTGTCACTATATATGTGTGTGTGCAGTATTCTGTCACTATATGTGTGTGCAGTATTCTGTCACTATATAAGTGCAGTATTCTGTCATTATATGTGTGTGTAGTATTCTGTCATTATAAGTGCAGTATTCTGTCACTCTATATGTGTGTGCAGTATTCTGTCACTATATATGTTTGCGGTATTCTGTTACTATATATGTGTGTGTAGTATTCTGTCACTATATATCTGTGTGTAGTATTCTGTCACTATATATATATGTGTGTGTAGTATTCTGTCACTATATAAGTGCAGTATTCTGTCACTATATATGTGTGTGTAGTATTCTCTCACTATATAAGTGCAGTATTCTGTCACTATATATGTGTGTGTAGTATTCTGTCACTATATAAGTGCAGTATTCTGTCATTACATATGTGTGTGTAGTATTCTCTCACTATATATGTGTGTGCAGTATTCTGTCACTATATATATATGTGTGTGTAGTATTCTGTCACTATATAAGTGCAGTATTCTGTCACTATATATGTGTGTGTTAGTATTCTCTCACTATATAAGTGCAGTATTCTGTCACTATATATGTGTGTGTAGTATTCTGTCATATAAATGCAGTATTCTGTCATTAAATATGTGTGTGTAGTATTCTGTCACTATATATTGCAGTATTGTCACTATATATGTGTGCAGTATCTGTCACTATATATGTGTGTAGTATTCTGACTATATATGTGTGTAGTATTCTGTCACTATAAAAGTGCAGTATTCTGTCACTATATTGTGTGTAGTATTCTGTCACGATATAAGTGCAGTATTCTGTCATTATAGTGTGTGTAGTATTCTCACTATATATGTGGTGTAGTTTTCTGTCACTATATAAGTGCAGTATTCTGTCACTATGTATATGTGTGTAGTATCTGTCACTATATATGTGTGTGCAGTATTCTGTCACTATATATGTGTGTGTAGTATTCTGTCACTATATATGTGTGTGCAGTATTCTGTCACTATATGTGTGTGCAGTATTCTGTCACTATATAAGTGCAGTATTCTGTCATTATATGTGTGTGTAGTATTCTGTCATTATATAAGTGCAGTATTCTGTCATTATATGTGTGTGCAGTATTCTGTCACTATATATGTTTGCGGTATTCTGTTACTATATATGTGTGTGTAGTATTCTGTCACTATATATCTGTGTGTAGTATTCTGTCACTATATATATATGTGTGTGTAGTATTCTGTCACTATATAAGTGCAGTATTCTGTCACTATATATGTGTGTGTAGTATGTCTCTCACTATATAAGTGCAAGTATTCTGTCACTATATATGTGGTGGTGTAGTATTCTGTCACTATATAAGTGCAGTATTCTGTCATTAAATATGTGTGTGTAGTATTCTCTCACTATATATGTGTGTGCAGTATTCTGTCACTATATATATGTGTGTGTGCAGTATTCTGTCACTATATATCTGTGTGTAGTATTCTGTCACTATATATATATGTGTGTGTAGTATTCTGTCACTATATAAGTGCAGTATTCTGTCACTATATATGTGTGTGTAGTATTCTCTCACTATATAAGTGCAGTATTCTGTCACTATATATGTGTGTGTAGTATTCTGTCACTATATAAGTGCAGTATTCTGTCATTACATATGTGTGTGTAGTATTCTCTCACTATATATGTGTGTGCAGTATTCTGTCACTATATATATGTGTGTGTGCAGTATTCTGTCACTATATATGTGTGTGCAGTATTCTGTCACTATATATGTGTGTGTAGTATTCTGTCATTATATGTGTGTGTAGTATTCTGTCAGTATATGTGTGCGGTATTCTGTCACTATCTATGTGTGTGCAGTATTCTGTCATTATGTGTGTGTGTAGTATTCTGTCATTATATGTGTGCAGTATTCTGTCACTATATGTGTGCAGGATTCTGTCATTATATGTGTGTGTAGTATTCTGTCACTATATATGTGTGTAGTATTCTGTCACTATATATGTGTGTGTAGTATTCTGTCATTATATGTGTGTGTAGTATTCTGTCACTATATAAGTGCAGTATTCTGTCACTATATATGTGTGTGCAGTATTCTGTCACTATATATGTGTGTAGCATTCTGTCAGTATATGTGTGCGGTATTCTGTCACTATCTATGTGTGTGCAGTATTCTGTCATTATGTGTGTGTGTAGTATTCTGTCATTATATGTGTGCAGTATTCTGTCACTATATGTGTGCAGGATTCTGTCACTATATATGTGTTTGTAGTATTCTGTCATTATATGTGTGTGTAGTATTCTGTCACTATATATGTGTGTAGTATTCTGTCACTATATATGTGTGTGTAGTATTCTGTCATTATATGTGTGTGTAGTATTCTGTCACTATATAAGTGCAGTATTCTGTCACTATATATGTGTGTGCAGTATTCTGTCACTATATATGTGTGTAGCATTCTGTCACTATATATGTGTGTAGTATTCTGTCACTATATAAGTGAGACAGTATGCTTTCATTGTCTCTAGGCGCCTGAGTTTACTGGAAAGCATTAACTGGGATATTTTTGGTTCGACAAAGAGTTCACCGTCCAGTAAGTTCAAAATTAGTGAGTGACCGGGCGCTGACTTGATCACGGCCCGCTAACCGACACTTTACCTTTCGTTGTAGTGGAATAAGAAATTCAGGAAACATGAAGCCGAACTTAGCATAGGAGCTGTCAAATGAGCAAGAAATACAACGGATTAGACTAGATATATGGGAACGGACACGCCCAATGAACCAAACCAGGCGAAGGCAGAAAGGGTAAGGTCTTCGACCGCAAGCTATAACCTAGTAGTGTCAAGAGATCTAGAATAAAGCGGATTAAGTAGAATTAATTATGTGGTACAGCTAAAAGATCTGATTGGGTAGCCCTTCGCGGCAAGGAGGAGCTATGTCACGTGAAGCCAGAAAGAACCGCCAAATTAAGCGGTATATATATATACGCGGGACAGAGAAGCATTTGAGGAGATAAACCAGTTCTAGACAGCCGAGTGCAAATACTCGAAAGGCTGTTGAGACCAATAAGACTGTGGCAACTCTGGTCGGGCAGATAAATCCGAGGACCAGAGAAAGCACGGACTTAAGTGTTGGAAAAAGAACCGCCCTAAAGAAACTATTGATTGCTACTGGCAATTGCAATCATTAAGGAAGGTCGCACAAGACTAGAGTGGGCTAAGAGGACACACGTTTGATGGGATCATCCAGAGGACTGCGTCGAACAAAGTTGGAAGTAGCCTGACTTTATTGGAAAGTGGCGAAATCATTCTGACACGGGCTGTGATCAGACAAGAGCACCCGTAGGCAGGCGAGCAATTATCCACGGGACAGGACTCCTACGTAAGTTGGTTAATTTTAATTAGAAATCTATTAGTCTGTAGTCGGGCGTGGGTAATGGTACTTAGGTTTAGGAAGCGTTGGCAAACTACAACTGACAGATAACGGGATTGACTGCGACGTTCTATAAGGAGGTAAAGAATACGTAACTGTCTATTCAACCAAAACTCGCAGTGGCTAATTACGAAGTAGAGATATGAGCGCCGAAACCATGATAGGAGTGATTAGTTGCAAACGGTATTAGCGGCCTCAGAAGTCCCCGAATTATTTCTCAATCAAAATGTAAACACGGCGAGTACGAGACGCGACCACTGGGTCAAGCCATTCAATGAGGCCAGGTGAATACAACGGATGAATGGACCGCGCTTGGAGCAAAGCCTGCAGATGAAAGAATGTGCTTGTATTGTTGCCAGCCCGGCAGAGTTGAATTGGGGTCAGACTGCGGCGGAGAAAATAGAGCATACAACTGGTTAGCAGTACAACCTAAAAGTAGCGGGTTCGGACCTTCATGGAGAATCGGGGGTAAAAGGCTTAAATGGCTTTAATACTATAAGGCGAGATAGGGAAATAGAGAGCGGTGAATAGATACAACTGGACGAGCACTAAGTGAGCTGAAGGGGACAGGAATGCCTTTGGATATAAACGTTACAGACAGATTGGGGGGATATATCCTGGGTAGAGAAAAGGAAACGTGCGTCCATACTTCAAGAGCTGAATATTGGAGGAGATTGGCTTATAAAGACGACAAACTATACTGCGGGGATGGATGAAGAGGCATGTTTATCAATTATCATAACTAGGGTGTTGTTAGGCGTGATATTAATCTATGTTGTCAACATGGGTTTGTGTTAATAGTTGTGTGGGCTTATGTAGTCGATGTTTACGGCCTATAATGATGGTTAATCATGAGTGGACTTATGTACTGCAAACGATTATAATGATTGTAGGAGTTTTAGTGTAAAGGGGCATTTCATATATGTGATTTGTGGGCAGTATCTGGTCCCATCTTGTTGTCTTATAATTACTGTTAGGGTACCAAGCTGCAATGATATTGTTAATGATGTAGATTTATGTTGTTATTAATAATGGCTATGATATTAATACATGCTGTTGAGGACGACGATGGCGCCAATGATAATGAGACATGGCGCTAGTACATGTCACTGGTGTATTGTGTTGTCGGCCTCGGGGACAGAAGTGTTGTTGTACCTGATGTAGTTGTTAATATGTGGTCCAGTTATCAGCTGTTGTGTTATGTGTTCGGTGCGGGGAAACCCGGCCGGTGTGGGCAAGCGGGTCAGGAGTTGTTGTCTAGGGTTGTCCTAAAGCCGAATTGTATGTGTCTGTCCGCTGTGGAAAGACTGTCAGTGTCGGCGTGGGTATTGTATTAAGGTCACATGATTATTAAACTTGGTAAAGTGTTTGGGGGATTATGGGTTGATGTTGGCATCAGGGGACACTGGTTGATGGTGTACGACCCGCCCAGGCAGTGATGGAATATCACTGACCCGATGTCAATACACATAGCTGAAGACAAGGGTGAGCAGTAGGTTGATGACACCCGATGATGCTGTTCACATAGTCAAGGGTGTCTTTTTGTTCAATTTTCAGGTTGTCGCTTGATCGATTGCCTGGGTAAACTAGTGGGCGGTCATTTGACGGTGGAAGTTGGTTGTGTGCATCTTTAGTAGATTTATATACTTTCTTGTCAGATTTGCGTACTTTATTATTATATTTCCCTGATTGATATGTGACTAGTTATTGGTTTAATTGCGTGCAATTCCTTAGTTTGATGGTATTATCTTGATGCTAGCTACCTGACTGCATTCTTCCATAATTGTTTGAATTGTTTTCACACGATACTTTGTATACTTTGTAATGTCTTTTAAGAAGCAAATAAATTTGATTCAGTGTTAGCTTATTCTTCTTAGTGCCTGTACTGTGCTTGTCGGTTAGGATAGTGTTGTATTCGTGACCTGCGTACCTGTATACTTGTGAGGTTGGTAGATAAAACCAAGGGTAACCACAAATCAGTGGTTATCTCTACAACCGGAAGACGGACAATCTTTATCTTTCAATTCCTTATTCTCTCCTCCCCTTCTCTCTCTCTCATCTCTCATCTTCGTGCTATCACATAAGTGCAGTATTCTGTCACTATATATGTGTGTAGTATTCTGTCACTATATAAGTGCAGTATTCTGTCATTATATGTGTGTGTAGTATTCTGTCACTATATAAGTGCAGTATTCTGTCACTATGTATATGTGTGTAGTATTCTGTCACTATATATGTGTGTGCAGTATTCTGTCACTATATATGTGTGTGTAGTATTCTGTCACTATATATGTGTGTGCAGTATTCTGTCACTATATATGTGTGTGTAGTATTCTGTCACTATATATGTGTGTGCAGTATTCTGTCACTATATGTGTGTGCAGTATGTCACTATATAAGTGCAGTATTCTGTCATTATATGTGTGTGTAGTATTCTGTCACTATATAAGTGCAGTATTCTGTCATTATATGTGTGTGCAGTATTCTGTCACTATATATGTGTTTGCAGTATTCTGTCACTATATATGTGTGTGTAGTATTGTCACTATATATGTGTGTGTAGTATTCTGTCACTATATATGTGTGTGCAGTATTCTGTCACTATATGTGTGTGCAGTATTCTGTCACTATATAAGTGCAGTATTCTGTCATTATATGTGTGTGTAGTATTCTGTCACTATATAAGTGCAGTATTCTGTCATTATATGTGTGTGTAGTTGTCAGAGTCCTACTTAGTAGCTCTGTCTCGCTCGCTGGACTTTGACAGGCAAATTACAACATCCACAACACATCTACTAATAACACATGAATGCAATCGGAAACTGGCAGGAGCTATCTCCTGAGCAATCATTTATTACAATATATATTACAAGCTGACAACATAATCGCACTTCACGCTCAAACAATCGTTCACCACTAACAGCCACGCGCTAGCTCACAATGGCGATCTTTACACTGTCGCCCGCATGATCATTCACAATCACAACTTCAACTCATCCCGCACATATCACAGTTAGTACATTCCTCGAATATCACTGCACAACGTTCATCTCCATTTATCCGTCACAACCACTATCGTTCTATCGTTCTATCGTTCTCTCCCTCTCTCGATCTCCACACGTCCGTCTCTATCCGCTGCCTCCCACACAATCCCTCTCTCCTGGTTGACCTTCCCACATCACGTGGCTCTGTTCACGGGATTCTTGCCTGACCGTCCGCTAGCCAAGCCGTGGCGTCTCTTACTGCCCTTTACCTGAGTCATGCTTACACTGACTCTCGCTTACATACCGGCGCTTACATTCTTCCTTACACCTGTCATATAAGACCATGACAGTAGTATTATGTCACTATATAAGTGCAGTATTCTGTCACTATATATGTGTGTGCAGTATTCTGTCACTATATATGTGTGTGTAGTATTCTGTCACTATATATGTGTGTGCAGTATTCTGTCACTATATATGTGTGTGTAGTATTCTGTCACTATGTATGTGTGTGCAGTATTCTGTCACTATATATGTGTGTGCAGTATTCTGTCACTATATAAGTGCAGTATTCTGTCACTATATATATATATGTGTGTAGTATTCTGTCACTATATGTGTGTGTAGTATTCTGTCACTACATATATGTGTGTGTGCAGTATTCTGTCACTATATGTGTGTGTAGTATTCTGTCACTTTATAAGTGCAGTATTCTGTCATTATATGTGTGTGTAGTATTCTGTCACTATATAAGTGCAGTATTCTGTCATTATATGTGTGTGCAGTATTCTGTCACTATATATGTGTGTGCAGTATTCTGTCACTATATATGTGTGTAGTATTCTGTCACTATATGTGTGTGTAGTATTCTGTCACTATATATGTGTGTGCAGTATTCTGTCCTATATATGTGTATGCAGTATTCTGTCACTATATATATGTGTGTGTGCAGTATTCTGTCACTATATATATGTGTGCAGTATTCTGTCACTATATATGTGTGTGTAGTATTCTGTCACTATATAAGTGCAGTATTCTGTCACTATATATGTGTGTGTAGTATTCTGTCACTATATATGTGTGTGTAGTATTCTGTCACTATATATATATGTGTGTGTAGTATTCTGTCACTATATAAGTGCAGTATTCTGTCACTATATATGTGTGTGTAGTATTCTGTCACTATATAAGTGCAGTATTCTGTCACTATATATGTGTATGTAGTATTCTGTCACTATATAAGTGCAGTATTCTGTCATTACATATGTGTGTGTAGTATTCTGTCACTATATATGTGTGTTCAGTATTCTGTCACTATATATGTGTGTGTGTAGTATTCTGTCACTATATAAGTGCAGTGTTCTGTCACTATATCTGTGTGTAGTATTCTGTCACTATATATATGTGTGTGTGCAGTATTCTGTCACTATATATGTGTGTTTAGTATTCTGTCATTATATGTGTGTGTAGTATTCTGTCATTATATGTGTGCGGTATTCTGTCACTATATATGTGTGTGCAGTATTCTGTCATTATATATGTGTGTAGTATTCTGTCATTATATGTGTGCAGTATTCTGTCACTATATGTGTGCAGGATTCTGTCACTATATATGTGTGTGCAGTATTCTGTCATTATATGTGTGTGTAGTATTCTGTCACTATATATGTGTGTTCAGTATTCTGTCATTATATATGTGTGTATGTAGTATTCTGTCACTATATAAGTGCAGTGTTCTGTCACTATATGTGTGTGTAGTATTCTGTCACTATATATATGTGTGTGTGCAGTATTCTGTCATTATATATGTGTGTGCAGTATTCTGTCACTATATATGTGTGTGTAGTATTCTGTCATTATATGTGTGTGTGTAGTATTCTGTCATTATATGTGTGCGGTATTCTGTCACTATATATGTGTGTGCAGTATTCTGTCATTATATGTGTGTGTGGTATTCTGTCATTATGTGTGCAGTATTCTGTCATTATATGCGTGCAGGATTCTGTCACTATATATGTGTGTGCAGTATTCTGTCATTATATGTGTGTGTAGTATTCTGTCACTATATATGTGTGTAGTATTCTGTCACTATATATGTGTGTGTAGTATTCTGTCATTATATGTGTGTGTAGTATTCTGTCACTATATAAGTGCAGTATTCTGTCACTATATATGTGTGTGCAGTATTCTGTCACTATATATGTGCAGTATTCTGTCACTATATATGTGTGTGTAGTATTCTGTCATTATATGTGTGTGTAGTATTCTGTCACTATATAAGTGCAGTATTCTGTCACTATATATGTGTGTAGTATTCTGTCACTATATAAGTGCAGTATTCTGTCATTATATGTTTGTGAAGTATTATGTCACTATATATGTGTGTGTAGTATTCTGTCACTATATAAGTGCAGTATTCTGTCACTATGTATATGTGTGTAGTATTCTTTCACTATATATGTGAGTGCAGTATTCTGTCACTATATATGTGTGTGTAGTATTCTTTCACTATATATGTGTGTGCAGTATTCTGTCACTATATATGTGTGTGTAGTATTCTGTCACTATTTATGTGTGTGCAGTATTCTGTCACTATATGTGTGTGCAGTATTCTGTCACTATATAAGTTCAGTATTCTGTCATTATATGTGTGTGTAGTATTCTGTCACTATATAAGTGCAGTATTCTGTCATTATGTATGTGTGTGCAGTATTCTGTCACTATATGTGTGTGCAGTATTCTGTCACTATATATATGTGTGTGCAGTATTCTGTCACTATATATGTGTGCAGTATTCTGTCACTATATATGTGTGTGTGCAGTATTCTGTCACTATATATATGTGTGTGCTGTATTCTGTCACTATATATGTGTGCAGTATTCTGTCACTATATATATGTGTGTGCAGTATTCTGTCACTATATGTGTGTGCAGTATTCTGTCACTATATATGTGTGTGTGCAGTATTCTGTCACTATATATATGTGTGTGCAGTATTCTGTCACTATATATGTGTGCAGTATTCTGTCACTATATATATGTGTGTGCAGTATTCTGTCACTATATATGTGTGCAGTATTCTGTCACTATATATGTGTGTGCAGTATTCTGTCACTATATATATGTGTGTGCAGTATTCTGTCACTATATATGTGTGTGCAGTATTCTGTCACTATATATATGTATGTGCAGTATTCTGTCACTATATATATGTGTGTGCAGTATTCTGTCACTATATATGTGTGTGCAGTATTCTGTCACTATATATGTGTGTGCAGTATTCTGTCACTATATATGTGTGTGCAGTATTCTGTCACTATATATATGTGTGCAGTATTCTGTCACTATATATGTGTGTGTAGTATTCTGTCACTATATAAGTGCAGTATTCTGTCACTATATATGTGTGTGTAGTATTCTGTCACTATATAAGTGCAGTATTCTGTCATTACATATGTGTGTGTAGTATTCTGTCACTATATATGTGTGTTCAGTATTCTGTCATTATATATGTGTGTGTGTAGTATTCTGTCACTATATAAGTGCAGTGTTATGTCACTATATGTGTGTGTAGTATTCTGTCACTATATATATGTGTGTGTGCAGTATTCTGTCACTATATATGTGTGTGCAGTATTCTTTCACTATATATGTGTGTGTAGTATGCTGTCATTATATGTGTGTGTAGTATTCTGTCATTATATGTGTGCGGTATTCTGTCACTATGTATGTGTGTGCAGTATTCTGTCATTATATGTGTGTGTAGTATTTTGTCATTATATGTGTGCAGTATTCTGTCACTATATGTGTGCAGGAGTCTGTCACTATATATGTGTGTGCAGTATTCTGTCATTATATGTGTGTGTAGTATTCTGTCACTATATATGTGTGTAGTATTCTGTCACTATATATGTGTGTGTAGTATTCTGTCATATGTGTGTAGTATTCTGTCACTATATAAGTGCAGTATTCTGTCACTATATATCTGTCTGCAGTATTCTGTCACTATATATGTGCAGTATTCTGTCACTATATATGTGTGTGTAGTATTCTGTCATTATATGTGTGTGTAGTATTCTGTCACTATATAAGTGCTGTATTCTGTCACTATATATGTGTGTGCAGTATTCTGTCACTATATAATTGCAGTATTCTGTCACTATATATGTGTGTGCAGTATTCTGTCACTATATATGTGTGTAGTATTCTGTCACTATATATGTGTGTAGTATTCTGTCACTATATAAGTGCAGTATTCTGTCACTATATATGTGTGTAGTATTCTGTCACTATATAAGTGCAGTATTCTGTCATTATATGTGTGTGTAGTATTCTGTCACTATATATGTGTGTGTAGTATTCTGTCACTATATAAGTGCAGTATTCTGTCACTATGTATATGTGTGTAGTATTCTGTCACTATATATGTGTGTGCAGTATTCTGTCACTATATATGTGTGTGTAGTATTCTGTCACTATATATGTGTGTGCAGTATTCTGTCACTATATAAGTGCAGTATTCTGTCACTATGTATATGTGTGTAGTATTCTGTCACTATATATGTGTGTGCAGTATTCTGTCACTATATATGTGTGTGTAGTATTCTGTCACTATATATGTGTGTGCAGTATTCTGTCACTATATGTGCGTGCAGTATTCTGTCACTATATAAGTGCAGTATTCTGTCATTATATGTGTGTGTAGTATTCTGTCACTATATATGTGTGTGCAGTATTCTGTCACTATATATGTGTGTGTAGTATTCTGTCACTATATATGTGTGTGCAGTATTCTGTCACTATATATGTGTGTGTAGTATTCTGTCACTATATATGTGTGTGCAGTATTCTGTCACTATATGTGTGTGCAGTATTCTGTCACTATATAAGTGCAGTATTCTGTCATTATATGTGTGTGTAGTATTCTGTCACTATATGTGTGTATAGTATTCTGTCAATGTAAGTGCAGTATTCTGTCATTATATGTGTGTGTGCAGTATTCTGTCACTATATATGTGTGTGTAGTATTCTGTCACTATATATGTGTGTGTAGTATTCTGTCACTATATATGTGTGTGTAGTATTCTGTCACTACATATATGTGTGTGCAGTATTCTGTCACTATATATGTGTGTGTAGTATTCTGTCACTATATATGTGTGTGTAGTATTCTGTCACTATATAAGTGCAGTGTTCTGTCACTATATCTGTGTGTAGTATTCTGTCACTATATATATGTGTGTGTGCAGTATTCTGTCACTATATATGTGTGTTTAGTATTCTGTCATTATATGTGTGTGTAGTATTCTGTCATTATATGTGTGCGGTATTCTGTCACTATATATGTGTGTGCAGTATTCTGTCATTATATATGTGTGTAGTATTCTGTCATTATGTGTGCAGTATTCTGTCATTATATGCGTGCAGGATTCTGTCACTATATATGTGTGTGCAGTATTCTGTCATTATATGTGTGTGTAGTATTCTGTCACTATATATGTGTGTAGTATTCTGTCACTATATATGTGTGTGTAGTATTCTGTCATTATATGTGTGTGTAGTATTCTGTCACTATATAAGTGCAGTATTCTGTCACTATATATGTGTGTGCAGTATTCTGTCACTATATATGTGCAGTATTCTGTCACTATATATGTGTGTGTAGTATTCTGTCATTATATGTGTGTGTAGTATTCTGTCACAATATAAGTGCTTTATTCTGTCACTATATATGTGTGTGCAGTATTCTGTCACTATATAATTGCAGTATTCTCTCACTATATATGTGTGTGCAGTATTCTGTCACTATATATGTGTGTAGTATTCTGTCACTATATAAGTGCAGTATTCTGTCACTATATATGTGTGTAGTATTCTGTCACTATATAAGTGCAGTATTCTGTCATTATATGTTTGTGTAGTATTATGTCACTATATATGTGTGTGTAGTATTCTGTCACTATATAAGTGCAGTATTCTGTCACTATATGTGTGTGTAGTATTCTGTCACTATATGTGTGTATAGTATTCTGTCAATGTAAGTGCAGTATTCTGTCATTATATGTGGGTGCAGTATTCTGTCACTAATTGTGTGTGTAGTATTCTGTCACTATATATGGTGTGTAGTATTCTGTCACTATATATGTGTGTGTAGTATTCTGTCACTACATATATGTGTGTGCAGTATTCTGTCACTATATATGTGTGTGTAGTATTCTGTCACTATATATGTGTGTGTAGTATTCTGTCACTATATATGTGTGTGTAGTATTCTGTCACTACATATATGTGTGTGTGTAGTATTCTGTCACTATATGTGTGTGTAGTATTCTGTCACTATATATGTGTGTGCAGTATTCTTTCCTATATATGTGTGTGCAGTATTCTGTCACTATATATATGTATTAAGATTATGTTTCGTATTAAATCAATTGATACGGACAATTTTGTATCTAAATAGACTGGACTTTCTGTGGAGTGTAATAATGAACAAATGTCCCCATTGAAATTACAGTTGCCATACAATTAGCTGGATGTAGTTTCTGGCTCATTGCGTTTATGGGTTGGTTCTTCTCTCATTGAAATTAAAAGTTGTGCATGCACGTCACCTAGTTAATGTAATCGATTGTCAATAGCAAGGGACATAACTGGCTGATGTCATCATGGAGTAATGAACACTGGTTATACTAGATGTGAAGTTTTAACTATTGCTTTTAATCGGGATGTGAACTTCAGCTATTGCTTTTAACCAAGAGTTTACAAAATGATTATAAAACGTTGCCTTCAATTGAGATATTGTTATTGCCTGCTATATGTTTCTCTGTTGGGTTATTTTCATAAATGGTAATTATAAAATTGATCTGTTGGGCAATTTATACATACATACTTTATTCCTTAGGCGGCTATTGATAAAGATGTGTAGATTATCAAATGATTCGTGTTAACAAATGTCTTTGAATGTAAGTCTTATAGACGGGTCCTAAGAATATCTTGTATACAGAAAAGAACAAATGCAGCCATACGACAAGATCTGAATATTGATGAAGGTTGGCTACTAAAGACGATAAAACAAAGAAAATTGAAATATAGTGGTCACTTGAAACGTCATGAAAGTTTGGAGAGAACAATAATAGAGGGGTATATGCTTGGGAAGAGAGAAAGAGGAAGGCCAAAGATAAGGTGGGTGCAGGATGTGAGCGAATGATCTCCAGATGGGTGTATCGGACGCGGGACATCTTGCTTATGACTGAGGCGTTTTCCGGAAGGTTGTTATGGGAGCGAGGTTCTGCAAAGGACATGCTGCTGAATGAATGAATGAATGAATGGTATTGTGTTACTTGAAGGTATGTGTTTTTATCATAGGTCGCAATTTGTTATACCTGGAGTGGCGTGATATAGCTGAGTCCTTTGAATATAACCGGATCTTAACGCTGGTAATGTCACGAGATGGTCTTACATGAGGTCGATGCCTGGTCTCGCAGTTTTTCAACATGAGAGAAAGATTAGCTACCTGTTCTTACTTGCTCCCAGGCCTACAGAATATGTCAAGACGCTATCACATCACAGATCCCTAGCAAGAAACTGCTTCGGGACAATTGTTTTAACGCGATAAATCATGCGTATTGGTGTAATGGTTAGAGCGTATGCAAATGGTTAACACGAGCGCAGTTCGACGAGGGTTTGATACGTGTACTCGGCGTTCACTACGCGATGGAATGACTGGCCATTATACCCTCCGTGCATCGAGGCTCAAAATGTGATTGTCGTAACATGTCACGTACCAGCAGCCTGTGGCTGCTTCGTGATTTGTCCTTTCCCTTGTCTTCTTTAATGCTGTAAAGTACAGTAAAGCCTCGGTTTTCGACGATAATCCTCCCCCCCCCCCCCCCAAAAAAAAAGAAATCAACAAAATGTGAGGTAATTATTTCCATATGAATCAGTGTAAATCCAGTTAATTCGTTCTAGACACAACATACATACCACAAACACATTTTATAGAGAATAATTATAGTGTTTAATACTATTATTTGGCCCCAAACTTGTCCAAACTCACACCTTCGCCGTGCCTAGTAACACCGTGTATGCCAGTGCGCCGCTTGAATTTTCGAAACCATCCTTTGCTGATCTTAAAATTACTAAGTACACTAGCACCCGTCCCAAGAAATTTCTTAATGAGATCAGCCTGGCCTTTTAACATATGATTGCCTCCAAAACAGAATTGCCATCTAACTGGTTTTGGTTTATCCAAATTAAATTTAACTGTTTCACATCTTCAGTTTTTTTTT
This sequence comes from Cepaea nemoralis, assembly GCA_014155875.1. Taxonomy (NCBI): domain Eukaryota; kingdom Metazoa; phylum Mollusca; class Gastropoda; order Stylommatophora; family Helicidae; genus Cepaea; species Cepaea nemoralis. The sequence goes on from JACEFZ010004511.1 coordinate 131,911, forward strand.
TTTTTGCGATCTGTTTCCTTAGCACATTCATGCCTTTGACTACATTAGCCTCCTTTATTGTTTCCTTTTTCGCCACAATGGAACTTATTGTGGATGGCGACATCACGTATTTGCGGCCAATTTCAGCAATCTTAATGCCGCTCTCGTGTTTTATTATTAGCAAGTGATGCTCACACAACAAAAAACAACGCCAAACTGAGCAGAAGAACGTGTGGGTACTTTTGTTTTCACAAAATTACAGAAAGGTCATGTGAGCATGCCGACAAAATCCAAGGCAAGCGACGAAAATCAAGACTAATTTTTCGCCCAAAAAAAATTGTCGAAAACCGAAATCGGCGATAATGGAAGGCAACGAAAACTGAGGTTTTACTGTAGATCCATTACATAGCCCGCACTCAGGACATTCCCACACATGCTCCGTCCCCCACAAATGCCACTGGTGAGTCTCATGGCTACTAGTTTTAGTAGTCGATTTATTAAACGACCGCCTGGCTTATCCTCTATGGTCTACGCATTGCGTGTCGTCCAGACCCTCCACTCACACTTTTATAAACCTGTTTCTACAGATTTGGATACTCTTTTCAGTTGTACTGTCCACCTGGTCAAAGAGAGCTTTAACCACATCATTAGAGTTATTTTGAATATAAGTTTACTTTAAAGCAGGGTCATCTTGAATATAATTTGATTTGAACGCGATAAAGTAGGGCCTCGAATGTAATTTGACCGTAGCGTGATAGAATAGGATCTTGTTGCATATACTTTGATGGTAATGTGATAAACTAGGATCTTGTTGCATATACTTTGACCGTAACGTGATAAAGTAGGGTCTTGTTGCACATAATTTAACCGTAACCTGATAAAACAGGGTCGTATTGAGTACATAAGCTGAGCTTACCATGATAAAGCTATAAAGCTGGGTTATCTTGAGTATAATATGTCGTTAACACAATAAACCCGGGTCATCTTGACTATAAAATGCTGTGAACACCACACAGCATGATCATCTTGAATACAACAAGTCATGAACACCAATACAACATGGTTATCTTGAATATAACATGCCGTGAACACCATACAACATGGTCATCTTGAATATAACATGCCGTGAACACCATACAACATGGTCATCTTGAATATAACATGCCGTGAACACCATACAACATGGTCATCTTGAATATAACATGCCGTGAACACCATACAACATGGTCATCTTGAATATAGCATGCCATGAACACCATACAACATGGTCGTCTTGAATATAGCATGCCATGAACACCATACAACATGGTCATCTTGAATATAGCATGCCGTGAACACCATACAACATGGTCATCTTGAACATAACATGCCGTGAACACCATACAACATGGTCATCTTGAATATAACATGTCGTGAACACCATACAACATGGTCATCTTGAATATAACATGCCGTGAACACCATACAACATGGTCATCTTGAATATAACATGCCATGAACACAATAAAGGAGGGTAATGGAGACAGTCACTGAAAAATTGTCTTACTCTAAAACAGGTTTTCATGCAGATACATTTAAAATTATGCATTATATATATATATATATATATATATATATATATATATATATATATATATATATATATATATATATATATATATATATATATATATATATATATATATATATATATATATATATATAATTTTAATGGAAACAGAAAACTAATAGCAAATACAGTGAAATTATGATGAGAAAACATCCTTAAACAGTTTTAACTTTATTCATGCTGTGGAATTTACACAATACAATATACACATACAAGCTGTGGAGCTTAAAATCTGAGACTAATACTTACCAAGAGATGGAAAATAAACTTGATAATACCACTCACATATTTACTCTCTTATTCACAAGAAATTATCAAAGCACACAAACGAACACAGTTTAAGCAGCTCTTTCAGACATCAGCAGCTTATGTTCGCTTTTTATATAAGCAGAAAATGTTTTTGTTCTTGAATTCAATATTTCAACTTTTCTTCTGAAATAATCAACATATGAATTTATTTTGGAATTAACCAATGTAATTTGCTTTCCTAAATCATGAGTATATGAAACTATTTTAGAATTTAGCAATGTAATTTTCTTTTCTAAATCATTACCATATGACATCAACATAGAGTTTACCAAGATACCTCTCCTTTGCAAATCACTATCACATGATTTCACTTTAGATGTCAACAGCTTAAACTGGTTCTCATAATCTTTTGAACCTACTTTAGATTTCATGAGTGCAAATTCACGATCAAAATCAGGAATATATGAATCTAAAGCAAAATGAAGAAGCCTCATTTCACGATCTACATTCAGAACATATGTAGCCATTGTAGATATCAGCCGCTTAATTTTTCTGTGTAAATAATGCTGATATGAACCTTCTTTATCAATAGCACGAACTGCAGGATTTCTTATGTAAGTACATCTTGCTGGCTCTGTTGATTTGACTGTTGTGGTAGCAGACTTAGCTGCAGAAATGTGACACCTCACTCTATTATGCACTTGAGTGTATTTAGATTGTGGCTGTGCTTTAATTAACTTGTTATCACTGAGTAGCTTTGGTCCTGTCCTAGAATGAAAAACAACGGGCCGCAGAATTTTTAGACTGTTGTGTTAAACTGGAAGCTTTACTCATGCTAATCTTTCCAGATTTTCTTGAAGGCATCTTCTTAATTCCGTATGATCTAGTAATAGGATTTGGTATCTCATTTCCGGGAATAATCCCGTGGAAACACAGCAGAGGTTCGGTTGAGATGGGTGCACTTGCAGAAGAGATATTTTGAATACTGTGTCCTAGCATCTCTACTGACCAGGCACTGTCTGTGATGGTCTCTATATCCACGTCACTATCATCATCTGTGAACAAAGGAACAGACAAATAACATAAAGCCAACTACTTATAATTGGAAGCTGAACAATTCTTCAGCTTGAAAGCAACAACTATAATTAGACAAAATATAGCTCAAAGACCTGGTATTATACCAGGTAGACACAGAACAATGTCAGCAGAGGTGCAGAACCAGCAATAGGAATAATCCCATTAAATCTTTGAATAAAAGTGCTAGGATTTAATTTCTCTGTTATCAAACACAAAATAGACAATTTAACAAGGTTAAAATAGCAGAAGGAAATTTTGATACAATCTTATATAAACTCATAAAATATAAAAGCATAATAGACTTGCAATATTCAGACTTGATACATACATTAATAACCAGATATATTTTTTTGTAAATTTAAAGATACACACCTCTTAACCCATTATTGCAATTCATTCTCCCTTAAATGTATGACCAAGTAGCTGTCGTTCTATATAAATCCAATCTGGAAATAAGGAAATATGAAGCTATTAGTTTCATACAACATTTAATTAAAGATAGCATCACTATTTATACAGGTAGTTACAAGAAAGATAAGTTGGGAAGTTGTAGAAGGTATATACATGGAAAATTAAAAACGAAATTTCAGCATAACAAATAACTCATCACAGCACAAATGACTGGTGTAGTGAAAATGTTTGAAATGGTTATTGATAATCCTCCCCAGAATCTGACAATATTAACTGATTCAGTGCTAATGGTCCTAGCTTTAATACACTCAAGGATATGTAGCAGACCAGACACAGCAGAACTACTACTTGTATAAACACAAGAGGATGCTCTGTGCATTGTATGGATGCCTGAACATGAAGTTTATGGGAATGAAATTGTCGTCAGGAATGCTAAGAAAGGCATAGCCAATAAGAAAATTCTTTGGTCTGGCAATAAAAATAAATATATAACAGAAAAATGGACAACAATGTGATCCAATCTCAAGGAAAGATATATATACAAATTAATAAATGCTCTAACAAGAACATGTTGAATTTGAAATAAGCTCACCATTCCTTGCAATAAAACATGGGTGAGATTGCAAATTGGTTGAGCATATTTAAGATCATCTTAACATCTGGCATCATAAAATGGCAAAGGAAAAGCTTAAATCCATTTTTGGATGAAAAATATCTTAAACATGAGAAATGTCTCCAAAAACACTGAGCGATATAGAATTTCCAGCACACTGATCCACTTGATTGAATCATTATATCATAATCAACATGCAGGAGTAACTTGTGAAACATCAAACTGGATTGAGGGGTAATAGGGAATCAGAAGGGCTAGATGATCTCTCCATATCGATTCAACATATATGCAGAAAATAAAGTGATAAATGTCAAAACTGATCAAACCTGATAAACTGATCAGAAACTGATCAAACTGATCAGAATTTGAGACAGACAATTTTGATCAATTCGTAATAGGTGGAAATATAATTCAAGAATTTGTAGATGACAGTCACGAACGAAAGAAGAAGATGACAGTCCTCCTCTTAAATACCACTAAAGGATTAGAAGAGTTAATACCTTTTGTTAAGATACACAGTGAAAATCAAAATCTTTTTCTCAACTTAAAACAAAATTAATGCTAACCGACAAAACTACATACCAACCAAAGATCCCAATCAACAATGAAGAAATGGAAAATGCAGAAACTGAATATCTTGGCTCTATAATCAACAATGGAAACTGTTCAAAAGATGTCAGATACAGATCATAACAGATACAGAGAAGAAACAATGTTAAATATACATGGTACACACCGGCAGACATATTTAATGTAAGATTTCTGAGAACATTAATCTTTTCTGTGGTAATATACCGATGTGAGCCATGAACCACTTGGCATTTCTGTGGTAATATACCGATGTGAGCCATGGACCACTTGGCATTTCTGTGGTAATATACCGATGTGAGCCATGGACCACTTGACATTTCTGTGGTAATATACAGATGTGAGCCATGGACCACTTGGCATTTCTGTGGTAACATACAGATGTGAGCCATGGACCACTTGGCATTTCTGTGGTAATATACCGATGTGAGCCATGGACCACTTGACATTTCTGTGGTAATATACCGATGTGAGCCATGGACCACTTGACATTTCTGTGGTAATATACAGATGTGAGCCATGGACCACTTGACATTTCTGTGGTAATATACCGATGTGAGCCATGGACCACTTGACATTTCTGTGGTAATATACCGATGTGAGCCATGGACTGCTTGACAATCAATAATGAAGAAAACAGACTTGGGTTTAAATGTTGCAGACATGTTTAGAATATCATGGACCAAGACAAAGAAAAATAATGAAATTCTACATGAATCTGAGCATCGAAGGTATCTCACACACAAGAAAGACAATTCACACTCCTTCATTTGTTAATAGTCTGCTCTACACGATGCTTATATGAAAGGCTACGATCAAATCTTCTTCTTCTTCAGCGTTCCGAGCCATTGAGGTTCTTTGCTGCAGATACAATCAGTCTCCATTCGTCTCTCTGGTTGACATTCTCTTGCCAGTCGTTGATTCCAAGTGCTTGTAGGTCGTACATTCCATGTTCCAAATCTCAAAAGTCCTTTAACGTTCCAAGGTCGATGTCCAGATAAGTCAGTCCGAATTCGAGGCTCATGTATCTGTTTCGTAACAAAATGGTTTTTACAAAGGTGGGGATGTTAACACCACGCTTCAACCCCCAACCTGGAGGACCAGGGTGTTTCTCTTTGTCTGTTCTCTACCCTTTGACCTGTCCGGCTTGGGAGGCCCTGCTGGTAACTACGCTACCGCCGGCATAGCTCTCAGGGTCATTGAGAAACTCAAGCTCCCCCACCACGACAAGGTGGAAACACTATCGGAAACCTAAATGTAAAGTTTTTGTGACTTTTAATTGCCTCCCCATTTAGAGATATGACAGACTATGATCAAATTTTAAACCTAAATGTAAAGTTTTTGTGACTTTTAATTGCCTCCCCATTTAGAGATATGACAGACTATGATAAAATGTTAAACCTAAATGTAAAGTTTTTGTGACTTCTAATTGCCTCCCCATTTAGAGATATGACAGACTATGATAAAATGTTAAACCTAAATGTAAAGTTTTTGTGACTTTTAATTGCCTCCCCATTTAGAGATATGACAGACTATGATAAAATGTTAAACCTAAATGTAAAGTTTTTGTGACTTTTAATTGCCTCCCCATTTAGAGATATGACAGACTACGATCAAATGTTAAACCTAAATTTAACGTTACCACGACTTTCAATTGCCTCCACATGTAGAGATATGCTAGCAGGCCTATTTTCTATGAAGTCAGCATGGCTGTATGGATAAGAGTGTTTGCTCTTAACTCCCTGTGCATTGATGGTGAGGCAGTGGGTTCAACCCCTACACCGCCAGTTGGACTAAAATGATGTTCCATTCTTGACTTGGGGACATACATTAAAAGAGCTCAGAAGTTGGAGTAGGGCAGGACACTGTTAATAGGGAAAGATAATCCAAACACAACAATTAGTCTAGTGCACTAGTAGTAGGTGGGACTCCATGGCCAAAGGTTTGCGAATGTGGTTCGTGAGCCGCTTACCAGGCGTTCGAAATGCAGCCGCGACCGATTTGTGCAGCAGGCCTTGTCGTGTTGTGTTATACGGAGCCGGTCGTTCAGAAAGCAATGGTAAACTACTGAACATAACAACTTGCCTAGTACATCAACAGCAGTTGAAAAATACTGGTGTTGACTGCAACATCCTGTAAGGGATATGCAACATTTAAAAAAAAGAAAGAAGTAGTAACTGACATAAGCCTGAGGTCATTGACATTGAGTTGAGTGACCGGGCATGAGAAACAATGGAGATGAGAGTGGGAGACAGTAAAGTGACTGACCTGGCTATGAGAAAACAGCCAGTCCTGAGAAATAAAGTAGTTGAGGTTAGAGGAAAAAGCCCTAGGGTGGATGGGGCGAGAGATGGGGTATTTGTGTGTGAAGTCAAGGGACTTCAGGGAGTTGGGTTTGAGATACCGAGGGAGTCGGTAGTCCACGGAGAACGGTGTTGTGTGATGCTTCGAGCTGTGAAGGCAGTCCTGTAACCCAGAGTGGGTTATATAGTGAGCAGAGGCTCCGACCCAGTGGGTGGGTCAGTATTGTGGGAGATCCAGCCGTGGATAGTAGCTGGATTAAATGTCTTGTGGATTTGATATGAAGTTGGATTGAGACGGCAGTAATGTGTGCGTGTTGAATTAGGAGGAGGATATTCTGTGGATTATATATATTGTTTTCTGGATATATAAATATGTTCCGTGAGTCTGTGTTATTTCTGTAATAAAGGATTATGTGCGCCAACTGAATCTTGTTTAATGACTGGTGAATGTGCACTGTGGGGTGAGTGATAACTTATCTTGCAAGACACCAGTATCGTTACCTAGACAACGACCACTATCACGCAGAGATCATCAAGAACATCGAACAGTATCATAAAGAACATCGTGATAGTAACCTATGTTTGGTCAAAGCGTACAAAGGGAAAGGTCTGTTTTTCCAATGATGTTATTCAAAGAAAAAAAAC
>JACEFZ010004512.1:0-50100 GCA_014155875.1 Cepaea nemoralis
TTTTAAATAAAAAGATCTATTATTGAATGAAAAGGTAATGATATACTACATAAAACTGATATAAACATGACGAAGTAAGCAGAGCAACAGTATTCATTTTGTACATGTTAAAATCAAGTGGCAGTAAAAATGATAATATCAAAGATGAAGATTCACAAACAATATGGAATAGCATGTTATGCAACATGCATGTGTTCAACTCTCCCTCTCATTCTCTCTCTCTCTCTCTCTCTCTCTCTCTCTCTCTCTCTCTCTCTCTCCTCTCTCTCACTCTCTCTCTCTCTCTTTCGCTCTCTCACTCTTCCGTACACACACACAAACACACACACAAACACACACACACTCAAACACACACATAACACACACAATCACACACAATGAAAAATTATACCAGTATGTGACTTATAGAGGCATATAGTCGGTCAGGAGTAAGTATTGAAAAAAAGGTTTTCGGTAGAGTCTGTAGGGACTCAGAGTTTTCAGATCTTGTGGAAGGTCATTCCGATATGTGAGCACCAGAATACGCAAAACACGCCGTTCGTAATCCCGTATACTCACGTACGAAACACAGCTGCACGGGATTCGGCAGCGGATCGCGTCACGTTAGTTTCTCATGGAACATATGTGAGCCGATCGTTCAGAAAGCAGTGTCAAACTATTGATAGCAAAACTTGCCAAGACATTAGCAGCAACTGTAAAACGCTGATGTTGTCTGCAATGTAGGAAGTCTCTGTGGCGAAGTGGTCAAGCCGTTTGACTCGTGCTCCGAAGGTTGTGGGGTCGATTCCGGGCCGCGTCCTTCGGTTTACGAGTTAAATGTTTCAGAAACTCCTGTGGGTCGTCGCTAAAAGCTACGGAGTTCGTGCTTTGTGCGACGATTTCCGTGCTGCGGAAAGAGACCGAGCCATATGGGATAAAACCCGGTGCAATGAAGTCGACCCTGTCGACTTTTAAGCGACTGTTTAAGCAATGTCCTGTACATAGGATATGCCCTAAAAGTGTTATATTATAGTGTGTTATATTCTATCACATTGTGTTATATTCTACTATATGGTGTTATACTATATTATATTGTGTTATATTATATTATATTGTGTTATAGTCTATTATATTGTGTTATTTTCTATTATATTGTATTATAATCAATTATATTGTGTCAGTCATCATCAAGTACCCTGCTAGCTGGCGTAGGCGTTCATGGCTCTCCACAGATCTTGGTCTTTGGTGTTCTGGATCAACTCTGCTGATCATATTCCTCCATGATACCGTCTCAATTCATCCAGCATCATTTCTCTTGGTCTGCTTCTGCCTCTCTTCCCTTTGATCTTACCAGTTGTCACGATGTTCTCCAATGCCTCTCTTATGATCACATGACCGAAGAAAGATGTGTGTCTCTTTCTTATTTTTGTACATAATGTTCTAGTTTCATTAGCCTGTTTCAGGCAGTCGTTGTTAGTTACTCTGGCAGTCCAAGAAATTCGCAACATTCATCTCAGAAACCACATCTCTATTGCTTCTAATTTCTCCTTACTTTGTTCATTTACATTCCAGGATTCACAGCCATACTGCAAAACTGGTGCTATATATAATTTCAGCACTCTCTTTCTTACATTCAGCGATAGTGACACATTGCATAAGATACTCTTTATTATATTAAATGCGGCTTTCGCTTGCCCTATTTGGCTCTTAATCTCTATGTTGCAAATTCCGGCTGATGTTATGAATGCCTCTAGGTATTTAAAATTACCAACGTGGTTAAGAATTTTCCCTTCTATTTCTATGTTACATTTTGGTGTCACCATTTCTTTGATATTACCATTGTTACCGTTTTCTTGATATTCAAGGAGTGTCCTTTCTTTGAACTGTCTGTTATTACAATGTCCAACAACTGTTGTAGGTCTGATAAATTATCCGCTACGAATACTGTGTCATCTGCATAGTCTATATTGTTTATAGTATAACCTTCGATTAGTATTATTTCTTCTCATGTATCTATCTCATTATTACTTTGCTATAGAGAGAAGAGATCCGGTGACAAGACACATCTCTGTTGTACGCCTAACTTTATGTGTTCATAACAGCTCTCTTTATTTCCCATTTTAATGGCTCATCATGTTTTCTTTATCAAATACCTTAGTATAATATATAAAGTACACATATATGTCTTTATGTATTTCTATTCACCTTTCTGTTAGTGTCCGTACATTGTTCGTGTCCTCTTCTTCCACATATCCATACTTCACAAATTTCCATTTTATTGACTTTCTTGTACTTATCATTATAAGTCTGAGTAGAAGCTTAGTGACATCGTTTATTATATTAATTGTACGAAAATCTTCGTCTCCTTGTCTCTTTGGTATAGCTATCACTACAGATGTCAGCATATCGCTCGGTAAGTGTTGTTATATTCGATTATATTATGTTATATTGTGTTATATTATATGATATTGTGTTATTCAAAACAATGTTTTCCCGAAGTGAATTTGAATAACGAAGACGCAAGCAATATATTGCACGATTTATTGCCTGGCATATTTCGCTGCATCTCGCCAGGTACATACTGCAGAATTCACACAACATGATGTAAAATAACTAGATAAATCCTTCAAGCTGAAATATGCACATGTTCGCAAAGTAATGTCAGTTGTCTACCACCTTAATTTTAAACTGACTAACATGTCTTTCTGTTTGCACAAAACTGGTCTATGTAGATTAATCATTATGGCTTCTTCAAACCTTACCAAGTGACAGTTTTTTAACACACAAAACAGCGAAAGGCACTGTCTATCAATCACATGGCCGCTTTCCAACATATGCCTAGCAATTGATGAAGCGGGGAGTTGATGAAGGGAATTGGTGAAGCGAGAAGCGGTGAATACTTACATTTTCAGAGCTTCACACCTGTCCAGTACAAACGGGGCTTAGTACGGACCCTATTTTACCGTACTAGGAAGATATGCACCCAGGACACACTGACTAAAGAATTTGAAACTCTGAAAAATGTCTTAAACCTGAATGGGTACTCCATAGGATTTTTAAAGCGCCACTGCCAACAGCCCAAACCAAAACAGACGAAACAACAGTCCCTAAACTCAAGGTGTTCATCCAGCTAACCTTTCGAGGGGATGACGTAATGCAATGTCTACAGGACGAGCTCATTACAGCAGTCGGCTGGATATTATGTGCTGCGACTCCAGTTATTAGGTACAGAACCACACCGATTCCCTACCCAAGGCAGTAAAAGGACCTTTTTCCTCTGTACGCAAAATCCAATTGCATTTACAAATTCACATGTAGGTGCCAGTCTACCTACATCGGCAGTACAGAGTGACATTTGAACAACAGAGTTGCTGAACACATACCATCAATGGATTGAGAAGATACTATATGCAGGCGATGGGAGCCTAGGGAGGCCGACACACCGGGAACACCCCTCTTCATCAATTGCTAGGCATGTTTTGGAAAGCGGCCATGTGATCCTTTTGCATTATCCACCAAAAATACCGTGTAACTGCACAGACTATATTATCTATAGTATGACCTCCGATTAGTATTCATGTATAGTGTGTTATATTATATTACATTGTGTTATATTCTAGTATATTGTGTTATATTCTATTATATTGTGTTAAATTCTAGTATAGTGTGTTATATTCTATTATATTGTGTTATATTCTATTATATTGTGTTATATTCTAGTATTAGTGTGTTATATTCTAGTATATTGTGTTATATGATCTTATATTGCATTGATCCTGCGCCATAGCTAAGTAGATAGCACGGTCAGATGCCTGGACTCGTCGCCTGCGAAAGAAAGGGAAAGATTTGTCACAGGTTCCTCCAAGAAATCAGGCCTGCAAAGTATGGTAACGCTATCACAGCAAAGACTCACGGGAGACATTTTCTTCGCGGCACATTTTAATATGCAAAATCGTCACATTGTGTTCTGTTGAAGGGGGTAGCGAAGTTGATAGCGAACTGCGAAGATGACGTCATGAGCACGGCCAGAAGCATGTTTTGACGCCTGGGGTACTCGATTGTCAAAGTGAGGTGGAAAATCTGGCCACGCATTTCTCCTTGTTCTCAGGTCTATAACATGCGAGGGCGGTATTATATCGCAGACTCAGAGGAAACTACTTGGGGATAATATGTGTAGGAGAACAGACGCCGAAATCTCAGCAGAATAGGACTACAGTGGTGTGACAGATTTAATCATGCGGAATGGGACAACATTTAGGTATGTCTAAAGCCTGTGGGAAACAAATGAGAGATAATACACACAGACACAGTGTGCATACATTACAATGAACTCACATATACAATGTATATACCTTACAACGAACTCACAGATACAGTGTACAACGAACTCAGCTACGGCAAACGTAATTCACAGGAGAAACAGCAATGATAATATTTAAAATATACGAGTAATAATATTTTTAAAAAAAAATAAAAAGTATACTACTACTCAACGAATCTAGGTATCGATTATACTAATCTTTCTTCTTCAGGAATAACACAAACATATTTAAAAAGAAAACATGAAATTAGAAAATATAATAAAATTAAAACAGAAACAGAGAAAGTTTAAGTTTGACACGATAGGCCATTACGGATCACTCTTAGCTAGGAAGACGGGGCAGAAGTACAGTTGTGAAAGGTGCCAAAAAAGAACATGTGGAGCCGAAGATGTGCTGTCTGTTAGATATGGTGCTTATGGACAGAACTAGACACATTTAGAAAAATCCAAGCGTGATGATAAGTCACTGGTTCTGGTTTGGACACAGATTGCAGTTTTTCAAGCAGAAAATATTAAATGCAGACATTATTTGGAATAAAGACAAAACCATAAGGGGCAGACTGACAAAAGTACATGATAACATAACTTCAAGACATGCTCAGGGTCTTTAATCAGTGATAATGATGATGATGATGATGATGATGATGCTGATGATGATGATGATGATGATGATGATGATGGTGATAATGATGATGATGATGATGACGATAATGATGATGACGATGATTATACTGATGATGATATTATAATATTGTTATTGGTTTTATGTTATAAATCGTGCTCTGTTTTTTTATGACAGTATATGTTATTAGAATATCTTAATCAGCTGTGCTATGTTAAAACAGATCGATAATTGCTTTGCTTATCCTGCAGCTTTTGACCGCTTCTGCAGGTTGTCTTGTTCTAGACGTATTGGTGTCACCTTTCCTCTGGAGTAAACTAGCCAAGACTGTTATATATTTAACATCTCGCATGTCCTAATTTGCAGGTTCAGCTCACTCACCAGTTGGACAGAAAGCTCCGCGTCATGGATACCTTCTCATCGCTCTTCCACCCGTCTGCTTCATCATCCTTGTGTTTATCATCGTTGTTATCGTCTGGTACCGAGTTAAAGGTAGGCACTTGTGCTTCTTTGTCGTCGTTATAACGATGGTTGATATGTAGTTAGTTCCATATCCTTTACAGGACGATATGTAATTAGTTCCATATCCTTTACAGGACGTCACAGTCAACCCCTCTATTGTGTGTCTGTGATTCCTGAGCTAGTTTACGTTTAAAAACTTGCCATTGCTTTCTTAACGACTGGCACTCATACCATTGTATGGAAACCATCACAAGGCGGTCTGCTGCCAAATAGCCGGCAGTTTTGCTTGGAACGCGGTATGTGTAATTATGACTTTCATTTGTAAACCCATCACCACAGAGCCGGGTTGGATATGTATAGATATACTCAGTGTAATGTGTTAGACATTACGTGCAAGCTTTAACCACTTCATCAACTAATATAGTTTACTAGCTGACCCGGCCCGGCTTCGCCCAGGCCCTGGAGGGGATCTATCTATCTATCAGTCTGTCTGTCTGCTTGTTTGTCTGTCTGTCTGTCTGTCTGGCTGACCCGGCCCGGCTTCACCCAGTCCCTGGTGGGGAGCATCTCATTTAATTCATATAAGTAGTCATATAAGCTCTCCCGTTCCCGACTATCTGTCTGTCTATCTGTCTGTCTGTCTGACCCGGCCCGGCTTCACCCAGTCCCTGGTGGGGAGCATCTCATTTAATTCATATACGTAGTCATATAAGCTCTCCCGTTCCCGACTATCTGTTTGTCTGTCTATCTGTCTGTCTGTCTGTCCCGGCCCGGCTTCACCCAGTCCCTGGTGGGGAGCATGTCATTTAATTCATATAAGTAGTCAAATAAGCTTCCGTTCCCGACTATCTGTCTGTCTGTCTATCTATCTGACCCGGCGTGGTTTCGCCCAGCTCCTGGCGCACAGTAACTTAAAAGAATGTCCTTCCACACACCATTCATTATTTTTAATGAAAACTGTTTTTAATCACCGACATGACAGTTGATAAGTTCTTTAAGCAGAAAAAGATGGGTTACAATGTTATGCATTATGCATTATTTTTATGCAAACTTTGAAAATGCCTTAAAGATTATATCATTATTTATTATAACTCATATGCCTGAAAATAACTATAGACAAAGAGTTTAACAATAGTGCAAGTAAGTCCAACAATATGACTATAAAGTATATAGAAATGTTATTAAAAGTTATGCCCCTTGAAATAACTTTTCTAGAGTGAAGTCCCCCTGCTATATAGAACTTATATAATGAAAAATGAAAAAGTAAATGTTATTAAATAAGTAGAAGATTTTACACTATGAAACTATTATAGTCGGTTGCACAGGAATGAAAGGAAGACGTGTAGCAAATTTCATCTCAATCGGATGTACCGTTATCGAACCCATCCAATACAAACAAACAAAGTCACATACACTCTGTTTTATAGATATAGATTGAACCATAGAAACTGTAGAGTGTTGTAACATACAATATACGCTCAAAATGATTGCACACGATATGTATTCAGTGGGGGACATGGGGGTGTAGTGCCTGGACGCTCGCCTAAAGGTCCCTGGTCATCAGTTCCATCCACATCGGGGCGGATTCGAAAGTTTAAAATTGCCAGTGCAGACTGAAACGTCAAGAAATGTCTTGGAATGTATAGGCGGTCGGTGCGATACTTACCACATAATCCTTCGCGTGCTGATATGTCTGTACATGCGTTTGTCTAACGCCATATGCTCAGTGTGTCTTTAGGTACGTAAAGGGTGACCGAGTTACTGACAGACTTTATAGCAGTGGCGGACTGGACTGGTTGTCTGCGTGCTCGATGGTTAGTGGGCCATGTGGGACCCCGATGAAGTGGGTCCTGTGGGACCGTGATGAAGTTGACCCTGTAGGACCCTGAGGAAGTGGGTCAAGTGGGACCCTGATGAAGTGGGTCCTGTGGGACACTGATGAAGTGGATCATGTGGGAGACTAATGAAGTGGGTCATGTGGGAGATTGATGAGATGGGTTCTATGGGACCCCCTGAATCATTACACAGTATGTGTAACATGTGATTGTTGTTTTATTAGCCAAGTTACCTGACATATATTATTTGAGACCCAGTCCGCCACGGAGCCGGTGTTTGATCCACAGTCGTTACCAACATATTTTAACTCTCTATGTCGAAGTCTTGTATACAATCAAACGTGAGATAACGTGCTTGTTTTCTGTGTGCAGAATTCTCAAATAAGTGTCATATTTTCTTACTACAAATATTGCCTTACATTGTTTAAAACAAAAACGAAAATGGAAGATGGTGATGATGACGACTATGATGATGATGATGATGATGATAATGACAATAATGACGATGCTGATTATGATGATGATGATGATGATGATGACGATGATGATGATGATGATGATGATGATGATGATGATGATGATGATGATGATGATGATGATGATGATGATGATGATGATGATGATGATGATGATGATAAATGATAACGACGATGATGACTATGATGATAATGAAATAATAATTATGATGATGATGACGCCAATGACGATGATTATAATGATGATGAAATGATGATGATGATGATGATGATGATGATGTTGATGATGATGATGATGATGATGATGATGATGATGATGATGATGATGATGTTGATGATGATGATGATGATGATGATGATGATGATGATGATGATGATGATGATGATGATATTTTACTCTGAGATGTGCTCTCAGATCGACCCAACTTGGAATGTCTGTCAATACATTTTCTGCAAGTACAGGTGGTCGATGGGATATTGTTGTCATGGTCCAACTTATACAGGCCTGAAACATGGCATGAGTTTGTAACAAGAGCGGTCTACATGAGGAGACGGTGTGGAGTGACCCGCCAAGAGCGTGGTCACGAGAACGTGAAAAGCATTCGGGACGTTTTGTGAGAGGACAAAACGTCACCTTCAGGAGTTGGACTGGAGCTATGGTCGGAGCTGGACCTAGTTATTTCTTTCTTGTAGAATGGCCATATATCGCGCCCCTATTTTTGTAGCTAGAATGTATAAAATTTTAATCTCTGAATATTGTGTTTAAGTGAATTGTGGTGTAAATGATAATGTGATTCGTACCGTATTCGGAGATAAGAGAATTATAAAACTGTACCTGTGTTGCGTTACTCAAGACCGAGTTTGGTCCAAATCACTAGTTGTCGTGAATAGTGCAATGAAAGAACTTAATCCTAACTCAAGACAATGAGATAATTAATCAAAATGAGAAGACCACATCGCACGGCCAGTCAGAAAGGTGTTGGTCCAGAAATGATGCACAGAAACGTGACACAGTCAGAAAGATAATTGACCGCGGGCGCCACGGCGAGAGTTCTCCAGTTGTTTCTAGCGCTGTGGCGGGATCATCGGTGTCAACCCAAGTATGTCTGTTCCTGTATATCTATCTGCCAGTGACAATCAAAACGTGTATCAGCCATGGGCGTATTATTAACAACCAGCATAACTCTCCTATGGCAATTGCACACATCACCCACCTAGTGCCCACCCGTCTGTAACAATATGACGCTAGCACCATATACCCGGGAACCGTGGTAGTTAGTGGCTAGACGCTCGCCTGCTGGGCCGCTTGTCACCAGTTCGATGCCTCTAGGGGCAGATTCTGATTTTGTTTCCCCTTTTGACTCTGTTCCCAGGGTATCCTAACATGGGTGCCAAGAAATATCTTGGGAAGTGAACGCGGCGGGCGGGGTACTGACCACATGACTGACCCAGTGCCCATTGCTCTATAAATATATGAGTATAACACTGTATGCCCAAGAAACCTTAAGGATTGTTACAGTGACCTTTACGTCCTAAAGGATAAGAGCGCTCTAAATCTTAAACTTACAGTGCACTACTGGCTCGGTAATGCGATCGTTCCCTGCCTGAACTTATACGTTGAATTCTTCTTCAGAAGGTAATGACAAACTACTGAAAGTTAAAATGTATAGACAATCTTAGATTGATCGCACCGTCCTTGCAATTTTAATTGTTACTGACTGACTACCACATGCCCAGTGCTTCCTGATGTGTGTAACAGGATCCTTTAATATGAAGTTCATAACCAGGCACTGACCTGCTGTTTGTGCTTCACCTCCACACCGCAAGGTACAAGAGGCACAAGATGGGATGATGATGATGTTTAGCTTTACCATACACCAGTACGGAGTGGAACTGGGTCATTCACTAAATGACATTTACCACTGCTTTATATTTAACCCCCCAAAAAGAACCTTTTGTCTGTTCCAACATTATGTGCATAATGTAATTGAAACCAAGACCTCTTCTTTCACAGGTACACGGATCTCCAGGGCAAGGTAAGCAGTTCAGGGTTCTCTTATTGAAGTTGTTTCCTCTAGTATTCTGGCGTATTACATTGCTCTTCCAATGTTCTAAAGAAAAGACTCACATATCATGCTCAGAAAGATAAAAATAGACATGTGTCGCGTAAAGTGGCATGTTTCAATCAACAATCAGATTTAGGGAACACCTCTTGGATCTTTTCCCTAGGACAAGCCGGTGTGGTGGGAAATGGACAAGCGGACAGATGTGTTGTGTTTGTACCGTTGAGTGAGGTGCTGGTGCATGATAAGGCAGACGTGGACAGGGCCCTTTTGGGATCATGTGTATAGTGTGGAAGAGCATATACAACGTCATTGCCTGGAGAGACTGGTGCGGCAGGGAGTGACCAGAGGATCTAGCCTACGGTCAGTTCGCCGAGAAAAGACCAGACGGACACATGATCAGACTGCAACTGGTATCATTAATGTTGGGACTTTCTGCTGGTACGGAAATGTCCCTAGTGCGGTGATGTCGGTTCTTAACTCCACTCAACACAACGCAACTTATTTAATGTGTTTTAGTGAGACATTAAACACGCTTTATCCAATTTTGTATAAGTTTGTCATTCACTTTAACGATGCCCTATCTTTCTCTGTGTAATTGTGACATTCACATTACATACACTGTATACTTCTCTGTTTAATTTTGTAATCCACATTCAACACAATGTTTGGAGGTCATCATGGCCGAATGGATACGAGCGCCCGCTCTTATACTTCCGGTGCGCTGAAGCCGAGGTAGTGGGTTCAACCCCTACACCGCATCGGCTAGTTGGACTGAAATGTTGACTTCTCGTCCTTGATTTGGAGACGTAAATTGCAAGTACCTCAGAAGTCGGAGTGGGTTTGCCTGATGGCGTGGGACACTGGTAATAGGAAAAGCTAATCCTCAAGCAAAAATATGTCCAATAAACTAGAAGTAATAGCACGTGTATGCACTACGCTTGATTTCAAAACTGACGGACACAAAAGCAAAACACACACACACACACACACACACACACACACACACACACACACACACACACTATGTGCCGCATGCCTTTGCTAGCCAGATTCTGTGGCGAAGGGGTGGCAAACGCGATTATCAATCATGTATACTAGTTTCGAAATCAACTGCAAAGTACAGTCAACCCCATAAACCATGTCACCAAACTTCTATTTATAAATATAACCACATGAACCAGAAGGGACATTTGACCGCCAGTAGTTTATCATTGCTTTCTGAACGAGAATACAACGTTCAAATACATCTCACCTGTATGAGGTATAACATTGCTTTAATCAATTTAGCCACGAGGACCTCTAATTAAAAGAATAAAATGTTAGTTGCATATACTTTACAGGACGATGCAGTCAACCCCAGTATGTTTTTTTTTCCTACTGTTTGTGATTCCTGGGCAAGTTGTACGTTTAGTGTTTAGTAGTTGCAATTGCTTTCTGAACGACCAGCACCCATACGATTTCAAAAAAAAACAAAAAACAAAAACACCAACTAACTTAAGGTTATCTGCTGCCACAAGGCCAACAGAGTTGTTTCGAACGTGGATATGCAGGATTACGAACTGCATCCGCATCGCTTGAATGCATGAATGAACGAATGAACATCTTTATTTTCAAAGGGTTAAGAATTGGGCACGCAGGCCCGTCTGACATTTTGCCCTTCTTCACAATTTCCTCTCATACACTTTTTCATTCAACATCACTAATGAAGCAAATTTTTGACAACAAAAGAACAATAGCATTATAACGCATGAAAAATAATCAGTAACAAATGACTCACTGAGGCAATGTTTAACATGGGCATTATAAATACCTAAGGAGGGTGTAACGTGCCATACATATAGGAATGTTTTTTGGCTAGTTGTCGTTTGAGATAACTTACCATTATTATTGTTTCACTTTATGGCACTTATATCACTTTAGCCACGGAGCCTGCTAATTACGAGAAGCGTGAATCGACTAAAGAACTGACCATTCGAGAGAGAAGAAGTGAAGAAGAGACAAAAGAAATATTCACAGAAGAACACGAAATAATTGTGACAGATATGATAAAGAAACATAATTCATATGTCACACATACAAAACAACAAATAATTGTGACAGATCTGATACAGACATCTAATGCATCTGTCACATAGATAAAACAAGAAATCATTGTGACATAAATGATATATAAAGCGAATGCATATTTTTGCTGATAAAACTAGAAAAGAACAGAAGGTAAGCTTACATGAAGTGTCTTTATACAATGTATCACTTTGTTTTTGTCAGATCCAAGGAAATAATTGACTGTGGCAGCGGTAATGATGACAATGGGGAAGGTAAGGTGGCTTGGTAATTGGGTGATTTCAGTATACAACTTTAGCGAATTCAATAGCAGAGACAGTGAGTGTGTGAGGTAGTAAGAGATTTAGTGTGTGACTCAAGTATACATAACTAGATAATAGTTCAACAGGTATTATTGAGTGAGTGAGTTAGTAACATATTTAGTGGGCAATTGACGAACACATTGTTAGATAGTTCAATAGGTATTAAGGGATGAGTGGGTGGGTAACATATTTAGTAGGTGATTGAAATATACATTGGTACACAGTTCAATAGCTATTATTGAATGAGAAAGTTAGTGACATATTTAGTGGGTGATTGAAGTATACATTAGTAGATAGTTCAATAGTTATTATTGAATGGGTGAGTGAGTAACATATTTAGTGATTGATTGAATTATGCATAGTTTAATAGTTATTATTGCACGAGTGAGTCAGTAGCATATTTATTGGGCGATTGAAGCATACATAGATAGTTCAATAGTGATTGTTGGGTAAGTTAGTTTGTAAGAGGGTTAGTGTGTGTTTAAGATATACAAAGTGTAGGTCAGCTTAGCCGAATGGATAAGAACGCGTTTTCTTAAACATTCGTGTGCTGATGACGAGGTAAGGGGTTCAACCCCTACATAGGACAGTTGAACTAAAATGTTGACCTCTCATCCTTGACTTGGGGACGTAAATTACAAGTATCTCTGAAGTCAGAGTGGGTTAGGCTGATGGTGAGGGACACTGCTAATAAGAAAAGCTAATCTACACGCAAAAGTCAGTCCAGCACTAATATAATTTGTGTATGGACTATGCTTGAATTCAAAGCGAGCGAGCGCAAAAAACAAAAAAAAACAAAAACAAAACAAAGTTAGTAGATTCTTGGAAATACACCGAGTTCGCGTGTTGAACTATGTATGAGTGGTTTAGTAATGACAGTCCGATGTGTTTATGAGTTTACAATTTGACATATAAAATATTTGTCTGGAAGTATAGTCCCGGTATGGCTCTGTGATGTCACATGCTGTAGGCCTGAATGCACAGAGAAAGTGGTGGCCAGTCTTTTCCTCTGTTGGCGGACGACGAACGCAGGTTTTAAATGACATTATGTTTGGTTTATATACAGTTCTAAGACATATTGTGCTCTTTGAAGGATTAGACACAAATGGTGCCAATATCCTAAAACTATGAGGTTTGGTGGAAGAGAGACTTGAATAATGACACCTTATAAGGATGTTTTCGTGTGTTTTAATACTGTTTAAACTTTGCAACTACTGGTTTTCTAGTGACTGCCGTTTCCATCGATGATGAACTGTATTTATAGTGGGAGACTCTTGTGTTGGCATTCTGGCAGCAGTCTGTTGCATTTATGCCTTTGCATGCAGTTGGTTTGTTAGGACTGCTGTCTATTCCACTTTACACATGGGACAGTGAGAACATTGTGTGATATTCACTGGTACAGGAATGGAATATTATGGGGTGACGCTGAGCCGTGAAATTGGAACCACGACAAACTAACAATCACACTCTAAGATGTTATGGCCAGTCCACGTCTAATTTCTTTCGAACAGTCCCAATTGTTGTTAATTAGGGAACCAATGGGTTCACAGTTTGTGACATTGCATGACAGTGTGGGAATATGACACTGCCATGCATGCCTGCGTTGAGATGTGTAGTTAAGTTGAATGTGTTTGCCATAAACTTACTATAGCCTGATGCCTGCTCCCTGTCACAGTATTGTATGTCAACATGACGTCAGTTCGAGGAGTGCCTGAGGGACAAGAGGCGAAGCGTCAACAAGAGGCGGACAGACTTCAGTGCCAAGAAGTCCGGAACACTACAGATATACATGACAAGGTACAAAGACATATACAGGTCATGACGTCATTTATAAGCATGGTATTTTAACTAATTGTATAATTTTACTAGCAAATAGGTCATCATGGCTGAATGAATAAGAACGCTTGCTCTTAAACTTCCGAGGTAGTGGGTTCAACCCCTGCAATGTCATATGGACTAAAGTGTTGACTTCTCGTCATCGACTTGGGGACGTAAATTACAAGTACCAAAGAAGTAGGAGTGGGTTCGCCTGATGGTGAAGGACACTGACAATATGGAAAGCTAATCCATACGCAAACATCAGTCCAGTACACTAGAAGTAGTAGCACTACGCTTGAGTTGAAAGCGAACGAACGCAAAAGAAAAAGAGGAACACCACGACAGAAGATTAATGTATGACAGGATACGTACATGCCATGTCTAGTTATACAATCTGATTTCTGGTATGAGGATTCTGTCGTTATCATCATGTAGCCGGTCTTTTATACTCGTAGAACGTCGTTTCCATCAGCGCTCACCCGACGGTTTCTCGATCTTCTGTCTCACACACTCTCATGGTCAAGGTGTCTGCGAGGTCCTGGGCACATCTTCGTGCTGGTAGATCCATGCATGTTCTTCCAGAAGCCATGTGTCCCATCACTGTTCTTTCCAAGCCTCTGTCACATTTAACATGACCAAATTATTTCAGTCTCCGAGACATGGTGCGGTTTACGAGCCAGTTTCCTTAGCTGTTCAGACCCTGTAAGACCCCAGTATTGTTTCCTTCTTGGAAGTTGCCGGAAATGTCGTTTACCCATCACAGACATGTGAGCCGCTGATACATTTATTACATATTTGAAAGACTGTCTGTGGCGAATTAGTTACCTTGCCTGCCCAGTTCCTCCAACATTGTGGGTTAGATTTTGGGCTACTTCGTTCGGTTCACCAGTGCAATTTTCTCGGAGATTCTTGGGGGTCGTCGCTGGATCGACGGAGTTCGTGCTCTGTGCGACGTTTTGAGGCCGAGCCAACTGGGATAAAACCCGGTATAATGAAGTCGATCATCTTGTCTTGTAAACCAGTTAACCCCTGTTATATGTGAGAGATAGTACGGCGGTTTATTGTTCTCTATATTAACAATGACTCGTGGTTTGCTATCATACACACACACATACACACACACACACACACACACACACACACACACACACATAAACACATGTTTAGGTGGGTGATAATTAGTTTTTTTTTTTTTTTTATAACCCCCTGAGGACGCCGTGGGGTTTTGATGTGCATATTTATTTTCGAAATAATCAGACGATGGTCTGTTCAACATTCGGCATCAAACATGGATTTTATCACCCGATCACCTGTCACTTCTCCTGATGATGAAATGGTCAATGAGGTGCCAGTGTTTCGAGCGAGGGTGCATCCACGATGTCCTATATCTCAAAGGAAGACGGAAAATTGTGTTGGTGATCAGGAGATCGTGTTCGGCAAGGTCTGAAGGAGGAAGAGTCCATTGTTGTTACAATATTCGACTCCGTACTTTCCGATTATGCCATTCCGATGATGCGTTGTCCTTGCCTATCTGTCATTGAAGTCCCCGTGGAGTATATGTTTGCCTCCTTTGGGGACAGATGTTAATACGTGTTCAGGTCCTCATAGAACTTATTTTTGACGTCGTCTTCAATGGTCATGGTTGGTGCGTAGACACTCACGATGGTTGCATGATTCCTTCCATTCAGCAGGGGTAACTTATTGGTCATAAGCCTGCCGTTTATAGGCTTCGGAAATTCAGCTAGTTTGCCAACCTTCGTCTTTCCTCGCTTTTCCTTCCACGCCAGAAGAATGTGTAGCAGGCACCTACTTCACAGATTTGGCCTTCTTCCGCAAGTCGTGTTTCGCTCAAGGCTGCAATGTCGGGAAAACAAAATACGAATGCAAATGGCAAGAAGAACATCCATAGGACTATGACATTTGTGGAAGTCAAAAGAGATCAAACTTAGCACCAAACTTAGAGTTAAAGTAAAGTAACATACTGCTAGATGAATATATACGGCTTGACTAAATGACCTAATCGATACAAGAACATAAACCTGATCTGTGACTCCAATGATCGTGTCAGATGGCAAATTATGACCGAACAAGATTATCGGCAAGACACTTGATGATGATGATTATGATGATGATGATGATGATGATGATGATGATGATGATGATGATGATGATGATGATGTCATGATGATGATCATGATCATGATCATGATGAGACGTGTACATGTTTTAAGGTGAATTGATCAAATCCTTCTAGAGACATCTGGAAGTCTCTAGTGTAGGAAATTGCTTTGATATCTGGCCTTGCTATTCTCGGCATAAATCGTTCGAACTCCATCTGTGTGGCTTTATGGTCCTTCCTAATATCTTATTTATTGGGATTCCCGGTTGTCAGCACATTCCATCGGCTTGTTCCTGTGTAGAACTGTGTCCTGTATCACTACTAATCCCGCTGTACATGACTAATGATTCCTCGTTCCATCATGTGCCATGCCGTAAAGCGTGGGCGGTCATGACTCGCCATTTCACTCGATCACCAAAGTCGTGGATCAGCTCCGGGTCCTTGTCTCGACCATGCCGTCTGGCCAAGCCATCCAGGTATTTACTTCTCAGTCTTCCTCTTGGTCTTTTCCCTTCGATCTTGCCAGTTGTCACCAAGTTTTCCAATTCATTTCGTCTCATAACATGCCCAAAAATTGTCGACTGTCTACGTCTAATTTATCTAATCAATGTATGATTTTCATTTGTTTCTTGTAGGACTTGGTCATTGGTTTTTTTCTGTCTGTCCATGGTATTCTTTGCATTCTCCTCAGAAACCACATTTCCACAGCCATCAGATGTTATTCAGCTTGACTGCACATTGTCCAAGTTTCACATCCACACAAAAGTACAGGCTCTATGTAGCACCTCAACACTCTTTTTCTCGTTTCAATTGACATCTTTTTATTGGGCAGGATGTTTTTCATGTTGCTAAAAGCTACTTTCGCCATGGCGATTCTTGTTCTAATCTCTTCAGGGCATCTCCCATCAGATGCTATGACTGTTCCGAGATAACAGTACCGATTCACTTGTTCAAGAATATTATCATTTATTGTGGTATTTCTTTCTTCCTAGTGACGACCATAATCTGTGTCTTTTACAATTTCATTCTAACCCCAGTTGTTCACTGTGTGCAACAATCGCATCTACTAAATTGTTCAGATCCTGCCCATTGTCTGCAATCAATACTGTATCAAATGCATATCTAATGTTATTGACATTTCGTCCTCCGATGATGATTCCATTCGTAACGTCTACATTTCTGAAAATATTTTCACTTTATAATGACAAAAAAAGCTCTGGAGACATTGTACATCCCTGCCTATCACCTCTCTTAATAAGCTGATATTGTCCCACTTCATTATCAATCCTTGTGGCAGCTTGTTGTTTCCAATGTATGTTTTTTTATAAGTCTAATGTCTTTCCCATCAATTTGTAGATCTGCAAGCATATCCACCATGTTGACATGTCTAACTCTATCAAAAGCCTTTTTGTAGTCAATAAAGCAAAGATGTATATCCTTGTTTACTTCTATAGCACGTTCAATAACTGTTCGCAGCATATACACAGCATTTACTGTACCCTTTCCTTCTACAAACCCACATTGTTCTTCTCCTATTTCAGGTTGTATTTTCTTCCTCACTCTTTGCATGAAAATTCGTAGCAAAATCTTCTTGATGTGACTCATTATACTAATTAATCGATGTTGAATCCTCATTAACAACACATATTATCTTAACACTGCTGACCATTGTGTCTATGACTTTAATATCTTCCCGTCCCCACAATCTGACCAAACCATTATTAAACACTGTGTCCATGACTCTAAAATCTTCCCGTCCCCAAGAATCTGACTACATCATGTATGACCACTGTGTTTGTGACTATGTCACTGTTAGGGTCTTAAACTTGGCTCGCTAACCTAACACATGTGAGACAGTACAAGTACAACGTGATTTGACGTAAGACTCAAAGACACACCGTTCAATGGATTTATTCACACATGAAATACAGAACGATGATCACAACAATATATACGTAATACTTCAATGCACTTACATCTACAATACAGCTCACAAGTCTAACATTCAAGATGTCCAGACACTCGACTTTCAGCACAGAAAACCACACAACGCCTTTCTCTCATCATACGTCTGTCCGAGTCGAAGTCCCAGAGCTGTCTGCCGCTAGTTCGCCACTTGCCTCCCACCTCAGGTGGCGTCACAAGGCATGCGTGCGTTTAGCGTCGTCCTGGCCTGACCGCTGGTCGTTCGTCAGCCAGCAATCTTTCAGGCCGGTAACTACTACTCGCCTGGCGGCGTAACGAAGTTCCTGCATCCCTACTGGGAGCTAAGTCGCCTGGCGGGCGTAACGATGTCACTGCATCACCGTACCCTTTCTGGACTCTGACACGCTCCCCCGGCAAATTCATGAAAGATGTCATCTTTCATGTATCATATATGTACATACTGGGTTAATATTCTAACCTTGTCAGAGTCTACCCTTCTGCTGTTATATACATTAGTATCAAAATACACATAAATACACATATGCCATAGAAATATATAAGAAATGTAAGTTGCATTTAACGACATGTGGTGTTCAACCTTTAACACATGTCAGGTTTCATCCTCTCGATGGCTGATTACCTTAATTGCATAAATGACCCAGTCAGATCGGTAGTACCAGCTTCACGCATCTACCTCGCAGCACTGAGAAAAAAACGTAATAATATGGTTCTTGAAACAAAAACCATCTAGCTAGACCGAAATGCGGCTGTTTATAAGTCGCATAAAACGCTCAAACCCTGACCTTATTTGGCCAGTAGCTCTTGTGTTGGTCTGCAATGTCGGCAACCCTCTGCCATGTCCATTAGATGGCTACCTGTTGTGTCGACAATCTGGCAACAGCATGTCTATTTGTACACAACACACTACTGAATACATTTCAAATTATGGCCCTTTTTGTAATGCTGTAATAACAACTAAATGAAAGGGAAATAATTTTCACATTAATGAAATACAATAATTTACAATAATTATCCTATTTCTTAGCGTCATTGCTTGACGTTTCTTCATATTAACGAGAAAAAGTCGGTAATATGAATACATTAATCAAGATATGATTCTAAGATTACACTACTTAAATACATAAACACACAATTCGTGTATTTAACTTTGTTGATTCCTAAAGATTTTAGAATCGTCATAGATTTTTGAACTTTTATTTGTTGTCTGCTAATTTTGCTCTAAATTTCTAACTAATCCGGAAGTACACACGAACCCTAAAATCAGCTGATGTTTAAGCTTGCAGAACACACTTGTTCCAGTCTGATCTAGTTACGGAAAGTACCATGTTCTCACAGTTCATGTGTTGGATGTTTCACTACAAAACCTTGTGGATTACGATTGACTGTTCATGTGTTGGATGTTTCACTACCGAACATTATGGATTTCGGTTCCCTGCAATGGTGTAGCTGTCAATGTTTAGTTTACACGTTCACACACGTCTTTAAAATATCCCTGGAATGTTCCACACGCAGATGTCACTGTCAAATTGGATAGTTCGCTTACGGTAAGTTTTTAAGCGAATGTGACACTGTTCTTGTTCTTGGTATATACAATTAATAAAGTTAGCTTTCTACCACACACTACACAGTTATACACGACAATCACTACATGAATTAGTAAAATAAGAACACTATAGATAATGGGAGTAATCCCTATCACAATATTGTAGACATTGCACAGCTTTTTGTGAATAGAAAAAATATATTCACTGATAAATGGCTGTGTCGGTCTGATGTGTATTTGTACACACTGCACTCAGAATTGGTACTTACTGGGGTCGGTTCGGACAACGGGACAAACGATCGGCAATTGAATTGGATCTGCCTGGGATATGTCGAACCTCAAAGCTATAATCTTGAAGTTTCAAAGACCAGCGCGCTACCATATGGTTTGACGGTACACCTGAATTTATAAACCGCAACGGGCTGCTGTCAGATTCCACGATGAAATGCCATCCTAGAAGAAATCTGGACAATTTGGTTATACCCACCACTAAAGCTAGGGCTTCCAATTGAGGGATAAACCACGCCCGCTCTCTGGGCTTTAGTTTCCTTGATACGAAGTACACTGGATGGAGGATGTTATTGTACTCTTGTAACAAGAGTGCTCCAATCGCCACGGAGCTAGCATCTGTACGCAATCTGAAAGGTAAATTGAGGTTGGGCAATTTCAGGATGAGATTACTTGAACTGTTATCAGAAAAACATGCTATTACTTTATTGAATGCAATTTTTAGGCATTCATTGTGTACAATTTTATCTGGTTTATCTTTTGTTAGTAAATTAGTAAACACTTCGGTCAGTTCGGAAAAATCAGGAATGAACTGCCGGTAATAGTTTATTAGTCCCAACAAACTTCTGACTTGTTTTTTTGTAGTCGGAAGTGAGAGTTTTAGTATCTTGGACACAATGTTATCGTCTGTCATGACAAAGCCGTTGGATATTTTGTACCCCAAAAAAGATATTTCCTGGTAGGCTATGTCTACCTTCGCAGGCTTTACTGTCAGTCCGTGCTGTCTAATACGTTCAAATGTCTGTTCTAACGTCTTAATGTGCTCTGTCATCGTCTCTGTGTGAACACAGATGTCGTCGATATAGCAAATTATGTTAGGGATGTCTACAAGAAGAAGTCGTGTCATACGTACGAAGGTGGCTGGGGCATTGACTAGCCCAAATGGAAGTTTGCACCATTCGTACAGTCCCCACGGTGTGGCAAATGCTGTCAGATGTCTGCTCTGTTCGTCTACTTGTATCTGATAATATCCTTTAGTCATATCTATCTTCGTGAAGAACCTAGCGTCTGTCAGTTCTGTCAGAAGATCGTCAGCGTTTGCCATTGGCTCCAAATCTAGAACAGTTATTTTATTTAGCTTTCGATAGTCGATACACAGTCTTATTGTATTGTCCTTTTTGCGTATTATGACCATTGGAGATGAGAAGTCTGATTGGGATCGTCTTATGATGTTGGTTTTTCTCTAAGTTGATGATCTCCTGATGTAAATGTTCTTTGTAATGTAATGGAATGGTGTATGGTCTGCATCTTATGGGTGTGTTTGATGTGAGTGTGATATGATGCTGTACTAATTCTGTTTGTCCTGGGTTGTTGGAAAAGATGGAGTTGTACTGTTGTATAAGCTGTTTGCAACTGTTTGTCTCTGCTTGAGTCAACTTTGGGTTGATTTTGATCTCATTCAAGCAGTTTGTCGTGTCTAATGCAGGTGTTGGAATCTCGTCACTAGCATCGTCGTCTTCGTGATCTATTATCACTGTACAAGCTGTCGTATCGTCTTGTTCGTTGTCTCTGTTGTGGTATGGTCTTAACATATTTATGTGAAATATTTCGTGTTTGTCTTTTATTTGGATTTCGTAGTCTACAGGTGAAATCTGTCTCGTCACTTTAAAAGGTCCCTGCCAAGAGTCAGTCAATAAGTGTCTGTCACTAGGTAGTAGAAGAAGAACGTCCTGTCCAGGTGTCAACGTTATTGTCCTATTACCTTTGTCAGCATACTGTCTATAAGTAGCACCAGATAATTTTAGTGCATTCTTTGCAATAACACAAAATTTGAATATTCTTTCACGCAATGATGTAACATGTACGTATGATGATATGGGTTTAAGTACTGGAGTAGAGTCAGTTAACATTTGGTGATAAATGGTCAATGGGCCACGTGGTTTGGCACCATAGATAAGTTCAAAAGGAGCGAAACCGGTACTAGAATGTGGTACCTCGCGATAAGCAAAAGGAATAGCTGGTAGATATAAATCCCAGTTATTGGGGTGCTCTTGCGTTACTTTTGCAAGCATGTGCTTTAGATCCCCGTTAAATTTTTCTATTACTCCAATACCGTGAGGATGGTACGGGCAATTGAAACATTGCTTCACTCCCAACATTGTGGTGAAAGCTTGGGTAGATGCGGCAATGAACTGAGTGCCCCTATCAGATTGGATAGTATCTGGAAAACCTATCCGAGAAAAAATATGGAAGAATACTTCCATTATATCATTGGCAGTTATGTTCTTTAGCGGAATAGCTTCTGGCCAGCGACTACATTGATCAATGACAGTTAGAATATATTTATTCCCTCTAGTTGTTGTATGATTAAGAGGGCCCACTATGTCGACAGATAGTTTTTCAAAAGGTCGACTGGCTAAGTCAGTAACTTGCAACTTTGCCTGTGGGTGTTTACCTTTTTTTACCAGTTTCTGGCAGGTGTCACAAGTTCTGCAATATTTTTTAATGTCATTGCAAAATGTGGGCCAATGAAACTGTGTCAGTAACCTTGATCTGGTCTTAACGTATGCCATATGCCCTGCAAGAGGTATATCGTGGGCAAGATGTAAGGTTTGCTTGCGATAATTAGTTGGCAAAACAGTTTGCTCTGTTGTATTGTCACCTCTGGTGTAATACCTGGTGAGTATATTATTTTTCACAGCAAAATGCCATTTTGCATTCTTGGTTACCTTTGGCTTTTGGCCGATCAGGTTAAAGTATTTTGATAATGAAGGATCAGCTTTTTGAGCTGTTACAAACGTTTCCTTCATAGTGTTAGTAGGTAGTGATACTGGGCTAAGCATTTGTATAGCCTCAGTTTGATTACTTTCATCTTGCACTCTAGCAGTAGATCTAGTTACTGCTTTCAAACTTTCAATGATATCAGATGGTGATGGAACAATGTTATCAATGATGTCATGAGAACTTAGTGCTACATTAGCTACCATACATTCAATAGGTGGTGTGACATTTTCAATGATGACATTTGATGGTGATGTTATAGTATCATCAATACACATAGATGTTATGTCATGAGGTTTATCATTCACCTCTGGTAAATTTCCAATAATTACATCACACACTGGGTTTGTTAATGCAGCGCACTTTACTTTCCCAGTGAGGAAAGGTGTTTCAATATATGCCCATGCTAGTGGGTATTTCTCAATATTGCCTGAGAATGTTCTGCATGTTACGTGCCTGCCTGTATAGTCTGTAGGCATTATGAACGTTCTCTTCAGACCAATGAGTGAACTGCCCGTATCACGAAGGACCGTAGCAGACTTGCCATTCACATATCCGTGATGGACGATTATCTTGCCTTTTGAATCTACTACAAAATTAGCTTCTTTCATTGGCAATAGGGATGGCGTGACCGCATGTTAAAATACCATCTTCATAAAAGGTGTTACAAACAGAGCATTTATTTGCGCTAAAGATGTCAAAAGCATGTGCTGAGTTCACAGGATGTTTCTCTGGCTGTTCTTCATCAGACGACGAACTATCAAACAAGGCGGCATTGGCTTTGTTGGTCATTTGCCTGCCTTTACAATCTTTCCGATGGTGTCCGTACGCCTTACAGAGGAAACATTTACGCAAACTTCTGAAGGATTTACGCTCTTTATCTTGTCTGTTTACCATGTTTAATAGGTAAGTATGGTATCCTGGGTGCTTATCGCACATTTCATTCTGATGATGCGAAAATTTACAATAATTACAGTGATTAAACTTCTCAGAGGTAGGCCTATGAGGTTTCTGCCTACTGTAGGGTTTGTCATAGTTAGCCGCTGCTACAAAATTAATGTCAGTAGCTTCAGTGGCAAAACAATGTTTGTTGGCTGTGTAATACGCCGAACCACGTCTCTCAATTTCATCTACACTAGTGCATTCATTCTCTTGCAAAAATTTTGAAAATGCTGAAGGAATGGATGAAATGATTTTATCTCTAATGATCAGATCTTCTAGTCTCTGATAATTTTTGTCAATTTTAGCTGCTGAAGTCCATTTGGTAAATATATCTCGGACTAAGCAGAGGTAATCAGAGAACGTTGAGTCGGTTTTGGGCTCAACTTACTGAATTGTTCTCTGTAACCTGCCTCATCTAACATAAAATGTGCCATAATCTTAGATTTCAGATAATGGTAATCTTTTCTGAGGTCTTTGGGGATGGTTTCAATGACTTTAAGAGGTTCCCCTGATAAACTCCTCATATAAACAATATTCCATTCAGACAGTGGAACCTGGTAATGTTCCATTAAAGTTTCAAAATTTTGGGTAAAGGCTGCGATGCAGTCACCCGAGGTATAATTACGTACAATACCTTGATATTTCTTGTACTGGTTTTCTTTCTCCAGTCTCTCAGATTTCTTAGACTCTTTGTTAATGGCAGTCTCAGTGTCAAGTTGTTTCATCTTTAACTGTAACTCCAGTTCTTCTCTCTTACTCTGAGCTGCTATTTCTGCCTTCTTCAACTCACTATCTATCTCAGCTTGCTTTAAGGCTGTTTCTGCCTTCTTAAGTTCACTGTCTATCTCAGCTTGCTTTGCAGCCAGATCTAATTCGGCTTGCTTTGTCTTTGCAGCCATTTCTAATTCGGCTTGCTTTGTCTTTGCAGCCAGTTCTGCTTCTGCTTGCTTGGCAGCTCGTTCTGCTGCTCTTTCATCGCGTTCAGTAGCTTTCTCGCGAAGGTGTTCAGAGTATTTGTTCTCACTCCACTTTGTTAACTCATCACCTGTTAACTTTAATTTTAACCCCATATCGATGAAATCATTCAATGAAGACATGATGGACAATGTCAATGAAATACCAGCCACACAAAATATGTTATAAGTGGTTAGTAATGAACAATTTACAATTGATTTCTATTGACAATACGTGCCTAAAATTGCATCCTTAAAGTAAATGAAAAGAAAAATATACTCAAGTGCCCTGGATGCGGTGAAGAATGGTTGGAAATCGGGATAGGAACTGTAGGGTCGCTACTTCGAAACACAAATGACCTCTACGGCAAGGTTTCGGATGGTACGGAAAACCTGCTTTGTTTTTGGAGGAAAATGAATTAGCGTCTATTTGATGGTGTGTGCCTGCTTGTCACTAAGTATTGATTAGGTTTGTATGGCGTTGAGTGTAGTTGTAGGTCGTAAGTTTGTCCGTCAACAATTTTTTTTTTTTTCAACACAAGTCACTTTCTTTCCAAAACTTTTTGCGTTCCACAAACTCAATGCACAAAGACAATCTACAAGTATCTCAACACTCTACAACATTGATGACACATCACTTACATCAAGATGACATTCAGTAAGGACATAGACATCAAGTTTACAAGATGGCGACAAGGTCAAACTGGCGACAAGATCACAATGTCGACAAGGTCAAAACGGTGACAAGTTTCACAAATCACAAATGTTTTACATGCTTACAAGATGAAACAATATGTATGCACTGTACGTTTACAACTAGTCTTACACATGTTTAAATAATGTAGTAATAAATCAAAATTAGCCTTCCACGATCACATTTACATGTACTATAAATTTTGACAAAATTTCTAAGTTCACAAACTCTAGTTTTAAATCGTTAATCACATAAACACGTTCATTTCAAAGCTGGACGAATGCCACCACGTTCACACATGTCAGGGTCTTAAACTTGGCTCGCTAACCTAACACATGTGAGACAGTACAAGTACATCGTGATTTGACGTAAGACTCAAAGACACACCGTTCAATGGATTTATTCACACATGAAATACAGAACGATGATCACAACAATATATACGTAATACTTCAATGCACTTACATCTACAATACAGCTCACAAGTCTAACATTCAAGATGTCCAGACACTCGACTTTCAGCACAGAAAACCACACAACGCCTTTCTCTCATCATACGTCTGTCCGAGTCGAAGTCCCAGAGCTGTCTGCCGCTAGTTCGCCACTTGCCTCCCACCTCAGGTGGCGTCACGAGGCATGCGTGCGTTTGGCGTCGTCCTGGCCTGACCGCTGGTCGTTCGTCAGCCAGCAATCTTGCAGGCCAGTAACTACTACTCGCCTGGCGGCGTAACGAAGTTCCTGCATCCCTACTGGGAGCTAAGTCGCCTGGCGGGCGTAACGATGTCACTGCATCACCGTACCCTTTCTGGACTCTGACAGTCACGATACCTCTAATATATTCTCGTCTCCAGGAATCTGACCGTATCATAACTGACCACTGTGTCTATGAATTTTCTCATTTGTGGGAATCTGACCATATCACTAGTGAACAATTTATTCATAATTCTTCTCTTTCCCAGGAATTTGACCTTACCACTTCTGACGACTGTGTAAATGGCTAGTCTTCTCTTCCCCAGGAATATGACCTGATCACTACTGACCATTGCGTTCGTGACTA
This sequence comes from Cepaea nemoralis, assembly GCA_014155875.1. Taxonomy (NCBI): domain Eukaryota; kingdom Metazoa; phylum Mollusca; class Gastropoda; order Stylommatophora; family Helicidae; genus Cepaea; species Cepaea nemoralis. Next base: position 26,210 of record JACEFZ010004512.1, read on the forward strand.
TGTCTTATAGTTCCAAGGAATACATAATTATTACTGATAAATGTCTTAATACATGTCTACTCTTCCACAGGAATATGACTTTATCTCCACTGATCACTGTGTTTGTCATCTCGTCCTCAGGAATCAGGGCGCTTCATAACCGAAGACGGCCTAATCTACGTTACTGTGGTCAGTGCAAACAAACAAATCAACAAGAGATCACAGGGAGGCAAGCACCCATCCAAACAAAAGTCCGACGATGAAAGCCGTGTAGAATATATCACACTGGACTTTGCGAAAACAGGGAAATTCTAGTTGCTGATGAAGAGGAAAACAAAGATGATGACTCGGGACATAAAATGGAATCACAACAATAAGTGGCAGTGCATGAAATAATGATTATGTGTATAAGCATTCTTTGAGAGCTCTTAATTTTGTTATTTTTCGTCAAGTTCTTTTTTATTATTTACTTCTTAAAACCCATGACTTCTGGCGTTGGTGATGATGTCTGTCCACAGCTTAATGTCTCTCATGCTTCTGGCCATTTCTGACACAGGCATTCCTCCATGCCGTGGTGTCTGGCTGTCCGATGTCTATCTCTTAGTGCTTCTCTTCTCCTCCAACAATCCCGTTTTTACGACATACTTTGGCTTTACTCTGCTGATGAACAGCCCAAAGAGTGTGGACTGTCTGCTTCTGATACGAGTAACAAATTCTCTTTATGAATGAACATCTTTCAACATAATTTCATTGCGCTTTGTATCGATCGACGCTGATCTCTTTCATCTGTACACCACATCTCGCAACTTCCACAAAAGGCCTTACGTGTCTTCTAATTGTCCTTGACTCGCCTCCGTAATCAGGATTGGTCCCATATCCTAAGATCAATTTTTCTCACTTCCATTGACAAAGATACAGAGGAATATGTCGTATTTCATAGAAATAAAAACAATCAAATACAGAGCTTTATTAATAAAACTGGGAATGAACAGAGTTGACGGAAGAAACAAAACAGAGAGAAGTGAAATATTTCGGCCAGGTTAAAAGACATAAAACTCTCATGAAAATCTTACTGGAGAGTAAGGTTGAAGACAAGCGAGCAAGAGGTAGACAACGATGCAAGTGGGAAGATAACATCAAATGATGGACGAACAGCAGTCTGACAGTATGGACAATCAAGGCCAGAGACAGACAATGTTGGCGATCAATTGCAACTAACCTTCATTGTGGAGACGGCACCTGATTGATTGCTCCATCACTATCTCATACAACTCCTTCCATCTCCTCTACATATTATTAACCCCTGCATCTAATCCTCTCCACCGTGTATGTGTAGATCTGCCTCTACTTCTTTCTCCCGCGGGTTCCAAATGAAGGAATGTCTAGTTACACTATTACCATGTTTTCCCAATGTAGTTCCTATCCAGCGCCGGTGTCTTTACCTCATCTTCTGGTTCAGTGCAATGTATTTAGCTCGCTACATGAGCTCCAAATTGATGATTTTGCCAGATCATTTTAGACAATATATTCACCATGTATTAAATGATCGTAGTTTCGTTAGATTTAAGTATTCCGTGCGTAATATTTATTTTTCCTTTCTTTCTTTTTTTTTTTTTTTTTTTTTTTTTTGTAAATGCGCTTAGCATCCATGTTCACCTAGCCTATAAGAGGTACCATTTCATCAAGATATTTATTTTATTGAAAATGTTTTCTCAAAACTCTACGGTTTGTAAACTACAAGGGGCCTTCCAATTAAAACCTTAAAAGTGTGAAATATGTTACAATAGCCATGCCATTATCGTCTAACAAGTCAATGTGGTTTTTTAAGAATGTCAAGTGTTTAAAGCAGGTGGCATCACAGTGCAGACGAACTCAGTGACGCCATAAGGAATGTTTAATTATGGCCACACCACTTTTGACATGCACCAAAGAGGAGCAGCGTTCTGTTATTCGTTTTTTATCAGTGAAGGGGTGACAACTACAACAATTCATCGACGAATGAAGGTCCAGTAGGGTAATGCCAGCCTCTCAGTCCAGCAGGTGTATGAGTGGAGTAGGAAGTTTCAAAATTAGTCGGTCCTATTAAGAGGTACAGCAGGTGGCGCATGAGTGGTTTACACACGCGACCAAGAGCATTTTTGTTTCTCTACTGGAATCCACGCAATTTATCGGCATTGGAGGATTTGCATTGAACGCAGTGGTGACTACATTGAAAAAATGTATGCCTTACTTTATTAGAATATATTCACACACAACATCAACAAAATTTAAGGTTTTCATTGAAGCCATCTCGCATAATGTATAATTAAAGTAGTTATACAAGGCAGTTGTCCTATAATAAAGACGAGTGGCAGCTCAGGTAGCCCTGCGGCTGGGCGCTGGTTTGGCGGTCCGGAGATGCCATTGGTTCGATCCACATCGGTGCTCCCATGTCAACCCAGCCTACAATGTGTACCAATGTAAGTCTTGGGAGGTAACAGCCGCCGCGTTACACCGACCCCATCACCCAGTGAGTGTCGACTGAGTCTATACAAATATAGATCCAGCAGCGTATAACCAATGGCTCTTAAGACCTGTAAATATACCTTGAACTTGTTGACCTTGCTAAGTTTTCTGAGTTTGATTCTAGACTGCCATGTGTTTGACTTGACCATGATGTCTAGCGCAATGACGACTCTGCTGGCTTTTTGCATTTGTATTTTAACATGTCAATCTGTTCCCCCGTCTGTGTCTAAGTGGCTACCTAACTATGTGCATTGTTCCACCGCTTGAACTGAAATGTCACCACGATTACACTCATAAAGACCTCCGCGTTGCATGTCCTCATATTTTGTCTTTATTAATCTAATTACCCGACATGGGACTTCATAATGGTTCATCAGACTTCCGGTCCCCAGCATGGCGGTTACGCATTGAACCACTACGGCCTCTGGAATATTTATCCTTGTGGCTGCGGTTTGCATTCGCATTTTCCTCATGTTGGACTGGTAGTATATGGTTCCGTCGCCCTGCTACTGACTGAGTACGTGGCGCGACTCTATTAGCTGGGAAATTCATTTGGAATGCTTTTACATCTGTTCGCTTTTGTGTGTACAGTGAACCACATGTTCGGAGCAATGGCTACCGGCTGTTGCTGAATTGAGTGATTTGCCTTTTCGGTTCACGGGTGCATTTTTCAGGAGACTCCTGGGGGCCGACGCTGGAGCTACGGATTTCTTTCTTTGTGCGGCGCTTTCGGCGGGTCGCCCTGCAGAAAGAGACCGAGCCATGTGAGAAAACCAGAGTCAATGAAGTCTTTCTGGTGACTGCCGATTCAATCGACGATGAACTGTAATTTTCGTGGAGCTCTTTTGTGTTGGCATTCTCTCGGCGGCATTATGCACAGTGTACTGTGCGGTCTGTTGGGTTGCCGAGACTCCTGTCTGTTCCACTTTTCACATTCGACAGTGAGGATTATTTCGTGTGATATTCCCTGGCACAGGGACGGATCATAATGGGGAAGACACGTTGCAGTGAATTTGGAACCTTCGACTAACTAACTAACTAACTAACTAACTAACTAACTAACTAACTAACTAACTAACTAACTAACTAACTAACTAACCAACTAACTAACTAACCAACTAACCAACTAACCAACTGAACCAACTGAACTAACTGACCTAACTGACTAACTGACTAACTTACTAACTGACTAACTAACTAACTAACTAACTAACTAACTAACTAACTAGTTAGCTAGCTAACTAACTATCTAACTAACTACCTAACGTTTCATCAAATCCCAGCGATAGCCCCTACCAATGTTGTCAAAAATCTTACCATATGTTAAAAATCAAAAATAAAGTGGCCAATTTATGGCGATAATTTGCTCTATTATTAAGCAATTATGGATATCTGGTAAGTTCATAATTTGTTTGATCAAATGTCTGCTTTTCATCCCTTAGGTGCTTGTCAATGGCATCTCTTAATCTCTCCATAATGATCCTGTCTATTATTTTCTCAACAGCTGACAATCACAATATCCCCCTATTGTTTTATTTTTATGTTTTTAGCAGCTTTAATAGATATTCTTTTCTGTTGGTATTTCTTTAGTCTCTCGGAAACATCAATAATATGTGCTGTAATTCTTCTTCGCTATATATAAGATATTTTTAATAGTGTATGTTGGAAGATCCTTTGTATCAGCAGTGTTCTTATTCTTCGTGAGTTTGATTGCTTGTCACTTACACAACATGGCTTGATATATAACCAATCAAATGTACTTCAAACATTGTCACTTGATTTTTCCCAATGTGGTGTCTCACAGCTGATATCTTGCTATGCTTATGCAGGTTTGATCAATGGAGCATGTTATGGGATTGGCGTACTCAGAAGTTCCGCAACGTATTAGGACATCTGTTCATGTGATCTGTAATGTGTGTGAGAATTTCCCATTACAATTTTTGAAGTACATTTGATTGGTGTCACACGTATTCTTAAATCCTTCACATGCACTCAAGAAAATATCAGTCGTACATGTGGTATCAATTGTTTATTCAGGAGAACCTAATTATCGCCAAAATGCGCACACAAGATGGTTAAATCATTATATACACAAATGCTGGCTAACACACCATCATAGCACTCAGGCAATTACACAAACCCTGCACTCAAATACTCGCTATCTTCAAACATGGCAACGCCAGCTAGCACTCTCGCAAAATCTATACACTCGCTCCAGAAACACAAACGTCCTTCCCCTAAACCGTCGAGGTCCCAGTCTGACTTTCCTCCCGCTGGTCGGATTGGTCTCGTGGCGCTGGACCCCGTGTCTCTCGTGACGACGTGGCTGTCTCAACAGTCACGTCGTCCTTATGTCCGCTCGTGTTGTGTCGGGTCGTTCAGTGCAGAGTCCCGTAACTTGTGTCCTCTATTAATAAGTGGGTCTTGTCCTGTCTATGAATCTCCGTGTCCCCGCCTATGTCCTGTCTCTAATATCTCTATTGTCCTGTAGATTTCCCGTCTTATGACATCTCTGCGCCCTTACCTATGTCCTGTCTATCGTATCTCTGTAGTCCTGTAGATGTCCAGCTAATGTCATCACTGCATCCATGCCTATGTCCTGACTCTATTCTGTCCCTTGTCCTCTATATGTCCTGTCTCTATTCCCCAACACTCTGACATCCTCCCCTGCTCCCCGGGTATTGTGTCACTACATTCTTCCCAAGAAGTATGACACAATGTCGGCTACACATAAAAAATTAGTCTGAACTAATTTGTCAGTGGGTTGTGGGAATTCATCAGTCATTCTGTTTGGTTACAACTGTGATTCATAAGGGCATGATACACTGTTGAAGCATTCACCAACTGGTCTATCATCAGCTTACCACTACTCTCCTACATTTTACTACTGGAGGCTGTTAAACGGACCAAGGTATCATTGTCTTATATTCATGGTTGCCCATTAAAATGCAAAACCTCTCATACACCCAAAAAATGGTGCCCCGAAACAATTTGTCTCTTTTCACGGAGACTAATCATGGATATATTATCCACGGCCTCCATAAAATGTTACCTCAACATCTTTGTTCAAGATCTGTGTTCACTGATTTACACCTATCTAGTTCTCGCTTGTTGGTAGATCTTCTCTTGTGGATTCATAACCTTTATTAATCCCTTGTGTCCCTTGTATCAATGTACTCTCCCCTTCTTAGTAATAGGTGTTTGCACGTTATGTGTTCGTATTATGTAAGTTTAATTGTTTTGTTACTACTAATGTGTGTTTTAATTTACAAACATAGGTGTATGTTTATAATCTGTGTAATTGTGGTCTTCAAGTGTCATCAGGTAGGTCACTACATCTCACAAAGGAAAGTTTATTCCAAATTTTTGAGATGAGTTACCGAACTGTGATTCTTGAATCTATAACCATGGGTGTAATGTAACTCTAACGTCGACACTTATAAAAACATTGAACACTCACATGTGTTGCAAAAAGACGAAGACAAATCATCACGACGAAGCATATGTGCAAAAAATTGCACCTATATTTACACTCTTATTTTAATATATTCATGCCTTCTTTTGTACGCTTTTCACTCGTTCATTCACACTATGCATCGGTAAAAATGTTTATGAACGTTAAAAAAGAAAAATATGCACGTCTTTAAGTTAACATACCGTGCTCATTTAATCTTATAATTGAGATAATTTATGTACATGACTATTAGATTGCGCTAATTTAAGTTTTTGTAGTTTCCGTCCAACAGACGTTTTAAATTAAAGAACTATAATTAAGCAAAATGGATGACTATATTATAGGCTTTTTTTTTATTTCCCTTATAGATAAACAATGTTTCTGTTCCCTATGTATTTAGTTATTTATCTAAAGGATTTATAAATGAAATTACTTTAAGACTTCTAATTTGTTGCATGAGAAACGAATATTACTAATGATTAGAACAAGATTGTCTTACTAGAAAAATGTATAGTTATCGTATCTTAATATGATGGTATTTAACTTATGGGGAAAATTTATATGAATGTGCAACTTCATTAAAAAAATATTAATAGTATGACCAACGACAAGTAAAAAAAAAAAAAACAAGAAAAAAAAAACACGGCAAACAGTATGACCAACAACAAAACCAACAGCAACAAGAGGAACCACAAGAACAATAACATGACCAACATGATCAACAATAAGACCAACAACAAGACGAGCAATAAATCGAACAGCAACAAGAGGAAAAACAAGACGGACACCACGACCAACAACAAAACGAACATCAACAAGTGGAACAACAAGACCAACAGTAAGACCATCGACAAGAGGATCGACAAGACCATCAACAAGACCAACAATAAAACGAACAACAACAAGAGAACCCAAGAACGAACGAAAGAACGAACGAACGAAAGTCTTTATTTTCAAAGGGTTAAGAATTGGGCACGCAGGCCCGTCTGAAATTCTGCCCTTCTTCTCTATTTCCTCTCATACATTTTTTTTCATTCAGCATCACTTATGAAGCAAATTTTGACAACAAAAGAACAATAGCATTAAAACGCATGAAAAATAATCAATAACAAATGACTCACTGAGGCAGTGTTTAACATGGGCATTATAAATACCTAAGGAGGATGTAACGTGCCATATATATGGGAATGTTTTTTGGCTAGTCGTCGTTTGAGATAAGTTACCATTATTATTGTGTTTTTGTGTTTTTGTTTATGTTGCCATGTAGTATGTACTGAGGTAGTGTTCAAACATGTTGCGAATGCATGTATAATCATTGGTGGTGTCTTTGATTTCTTCTGGAAGATTGTTCCACAACTGAGCGGCAGAGTATGCTAAGCTTGTTTTATATAAGTCTATCCTAGGTTTAGGGACATGAAGTATATTTAGTCGTTCGCTATGTCTTGCGTTATATTTAAACAATGGCCAAAGGTAGCTTGGAGCATTTTTAAATAGGATTTTGTGAATTAGCTTGGCCTTATTAAAAAGTAGGCGTTTGTGGAGTGGCAGTAACCGAAGACGTTTATGTAGGTTAGAATTGTCGGTAAGCTTTTCACCATTAATTAAACGCACAGCTCTTTTCTGGAGTGAATATTGGCGTTTTGGTATTGATTTGGAGCATCCATCCCAGATTGTGGAACAGTAATCAATATGTGTTTGTATATGGGAAGTATATAATATCTTTCTTGTGTTTTCGTCAAGGAAAATTTTAATTTTTGCAAGTTGGTATACATTTTTGGCTATTTGTTTAACGAGATATGAACATGTGAGTTAAAGATCTATGATAGGACCCAGTGCCTTGTGCTCGGTTACACTTTCTATAGGCATGTTACCAATGTGCATCTGTAGAGTTCTCTGCGAGTTTAGCGTGTGAAGTCTTTACCTGGTTCCTATTATTATATACTCTGTTTTAGAAATGTTAATTTGACTCCAGTTAGATACACTATTTTTTCCTGTTGCAGGGGTAATTCTAGCACATTACGATCAATAGCGTTTGTATATACTGTGCAGTCATCAGCAAATAGATCGCAGGACGACGACAGATTTAAGGGAAGATCATTCATATAAATGGCAAATAACAGAGGGCCAAGAATAGACCCCTGAGGTACTCCAATATTAATGGTAATGGCTTGAGATAAAGCTTTATTGTGTGATACTACTTGCTTTCTGTCTAATAAAAATGATTTGATTAATGTCACTATATTAAGGCTTACTTTCATTGTTTATAGTTTTTTTTTTTTTTAAATTAGAATAGTATGATCTATCATATCGAATGCTTTTCTAAAGTCCAAAATCATCGCTCCACATACAGTATTGTTGTTAATATTTTGATGCTAGTTTTCTACCATGTTTGTTAGGGCCGTATGACAAGAATATTTTGGCCGAAATCCTGACTGACTGTCAACTATTAGTTTGTTGCGAACTAGGTGCTCTAGTGTTGTTTTATGGATGTGCTTTTCTAGCGGTTTGGATAGTGAGGATAATATGGAAATTGGCCTATAATTACTAATGAGACGATCGTCTAGAGAACCAGCTTTTACATGAGGATACACTTTAGCGATTTTTAAAGGCTGAGGGGAAGTGACCTTTGGTGAGACATTGATTATATATAAAAGTTAGTGGCTCGCAGATAGCCGGTGCAGCATGGCGAAGGATCCGATTACTGATTCCATCTAGTCTTGATAAGTTATTGGTTTTTAAATTACTGAGATGAGTAGATACTTCAGTGGTAGTCATTAGCGGTATGTTGTAGGGAATGTCTCCATAGCATTTGTTCTCACAAAATGATGGGGGGAAAAAGATGTCATGAGGCGCATCTGGTATTGCAGCCTTCAGTTGGTTTATGTCGGACTGAAAGAATCTACTGAATTGATCACATGTAACCTGATTTGATGGTAATGATTGTGATGATTTGTGTTTGTTTGTCAAGGTATTAATTGCTTTCCATATATCTTTAATGTTGGTTTTATCTATTATTAAGTTCTTAAAATAGTTGTTCATTTCCTTTCGAATAACATATTGAACTTTGTTTCTCAAACTACGGTACATAGTTAGATCTCTATTTTTATGTGCCCTGTCCCGGTCTCTCATAAGTTCAGTTACCTCCTGTGTGATCCACGGGGGCTTAGTGTGATGTTTAACACGAACTTCCTTAAATGGAACATGCTTATCAAATACACTTAGAAAGGTCTTCAGCCAGTGGTCCAGGTCCAGAGCATCGTCTGGGTCAGGAAGCTGGTAAACAAAGTGCAGAGATGAGTTGAGCAAGTCTTGTAAGAAGACGTCTCGATTGAAATTTTTGTAATTTCTATATTTTATACTTATATGTTTGTGTTTTGGAGTTTTGGTGCCTCTTTTCGACAACGTGCAACATACTGGGTAGTGATCGCTCATTGCATTAATAGGTACAGTACATTCTGTGATGTTGTCAGCACATGTAGTATAAATATGATCTATAAGTGTTGCAGATGATTTAGTTATTCTAGTGGCTTGTTTGACTAACTGTTGGAAGTTATATGACTCTATTATGTTTTCCCATGTTGTGTTTGATGTGTTAGTGTTTTCAAGAGGAACAACAAGACAAATAACAAGACCAACAATAATTGCAACAGTAAGACAAACAACAAGATGAATATCACAACCATCTACAAGACGAAAAGCAAGACCATTAACAAGACCGACAACATAACAAACAACAATAAGACCAACAACAAGAGGAACAGCAAGATCAACAAACAAAACCATCAACAAGACCAACAACAAAACGAAAAAAAACAACAAGAGGAACAAAAAGACCAATACCACGACCAACAGTATGACCAACAACACGTCCAACAACAAATCGAACAACACTACCAACAACAAGACCATCAGCAAGACCAACAACAAAATAAGCAACAACAAGACAGATAACAAGACCAATAACAAGACAACCAACAAAATAAACAACAACAAGACCATCAACAAGACCAATAACAAGACCATCAGCAAGACCCACAACAAAATAAACAACAACAAGATCAACAACATAACGAACAGCAAGACCAAACACAGGAACGAACGAATTTTTTTTTTAATTTTCAAAGGTTAAGACATGGGCACGCAGGCCCGTCTGACACTCTGCCCTTTTCATCTCTTTGCTCAAATGCATTATTTCGTTCATACATCACTTTATGAAGCTTATCATTAATACCAAAAGAAAAATACGCATTAAACGCATGTGAAATGTGCAAAAGAATTGAAGAAAACAATGATCTCTGCTGAGATAAATTCTAACCTTTGTTTCAGCAGTAAATATTTTTCTTTCTTTCAATCCGGAAGCCAAAAGTTCTGAAGATTCCTTGGAGAGATATAGATATCGGTTACATCATTCAGTTCACTCTGGTCGAAGCCTTGAGCAGCTGGATAATTATCGTGCGTGAGTGAGGTGAGTGGGTGCTGGGATGTGTGGGTTGGTGGGGCATATGTGTGTGGGTGGGGGATGTGTATTTAAGGGATGTGTGTTTGGGGGATGGGTGATTGGGGGATGTGTGGGTGAGTGGTGTATGTGTGGGTGGGGAGATGTGTGTGGGTGGGATGTGTGGGAGGGGAATGTGTTTGTGTGTGTGGATAAGGGATGTGTGTGTGGGTGGGTGGGGGAGATTGTTTTGGATTGGGATGTGTGTGGGTGGGAGATGTGTGGGTTGAGGATTTGTGTGTGTGGGTGGGTGCAGGATGTGTGTGTGTGGGTGGGTGCAGGATGTGTTGGTTAATGGGAATGTGCGTGTGGGGGATGTGTGGTTGGGGATGTGTGTTTCGCTGGGTCGTTGAGGGGTGTTTGGTTGTGTTGGAGGAGGATATGTGGGTGGGTGAGTCTGGGTGGGGAGAGGGATGAGTGGGGATGTGTGTATAGGTGGTGGATGTGTGTGGGTGAGGGGATGGGTGCGTGGATGGGGACATTTTTATGTACATGGGGGTGTTTGTGTTGGTGCGGGGTGTGTGGGTGGGTGGGAAATTGTTTGTGGAGGATTGTGTGGTGGCTGGGTAATGTGTGGGTGGGTAGGGGATGTGTCTCATAATATGGTAATATGCATTGCTTATTTTTACAATATTCATTTGACAATGACTTTTTTTTTCCTATGTGAATGTGTCATGCACTATTGATGAACGAAAGATGAGTCACTGGAAGTGCCGAGTATAAGACGGGCCTCCGTGCCCAATTTGTGACCCTTTGAAGATAAAGATCAATCAATCAATCTTCTCAATCACTATCACTGTCATTTGCCGTCTCACATGCCTCTTATGTCTTATCTTCTAGCAGGGAATACAGAGTCTGAGTGAAAGTTGGAATTTGTATTTCATTTCCGTGTGTAACAAGTCGTCTAGCAGAATCTGAAACTGCATACTTCCATTTTGTATCATCACAGTGGTTCTTAAGCTCCAATAGAATTCCAATGTTTAAACATGTTCTTTCCCCACAAGTCCACTGTCGCAGGTGTTTAACACATGTTTTGCAAACAATATGAGGAGCCCAAGACTTGTCCTGGTCACCTAGTTTGACTTAAAAGTGATCAAAGTATGAATATTTCACATACACAGTAATATGCTTCCCATGTTCTTCTCTCATAGTGTTCATTCATTCAGTAGCATTTCCTTTGCAGAACCTCGCACTCATAACAACCTTCTCGAAATCCTCTCGATCATAAGTAAGAACCCGCTTCTGATACCACCATGTGGATAGCAACCGCCACATCCTACATTCATCTTCTTTTTGGCCTTCCTCGTCATCTCTTCCCAGGCATATACCCCTCCATTATTGGGAAAGAAGCATGCTCTTAAAATTCTCATTTGTGTAGTTTTATCTGTCCCACTCTACAAATTATTTAGTTGTTTAAGTCTTTGAAGAGCAATAGACATCCGTCTTTCATTGTGTCACCATTGTTGGTAATCAATGACCCAAGATATTCGAAACTTTCCACCACCTCCAAATTCTCCCCATTAACACATATTTATTTATCCATTGTAGTTTTATCTGTATGCATTATCCTTGTTTGTTTCTATGTTAAAATATAAGTTGTGATCTTTACTATTCAATTCATCATCATCAAGTACCGTGCCGGCTGGCGTAGGCGTTCATGGCTCTCCACAGATCTCGGTCTTTGGTGTTCTGGATCAACTCTGCTGATGATATTCTTCCATGCCACCGTCTCAGTCCATCCAGCATCATTTCTCTTGGTCTGCCTCTGCCTCTCTTCCCCTCGATCTTTCCAGTTGTCACGACGTTCTCCAATGCCTCTCCCCTCATCACATGACCAAAGAAAGATGTTTGTCTCTTTCTTATTGTTGTATATAGTGTTCTAGTTTCATTAGCCTCTTTCAGGCAATCGTTGTTAGTTACTCTGGCAGTCAAAGGAATTCGCAACATTCGTCTTAAAAACCACATCTCTGTTGCTTCTAAGCTCTTCCTAATTTGTTCATTTACATTCCAAGATTCGCTGCCATACAGCAAAACTGGTTCTATATAGCATTTTAATACTCTCTTTCTTACATTCATTGATAGCGACTTATTGCATAAGATACTCTTCATTTTCTGAAATGCTGTCTTTGCCTGCCCTATTCTGCTCTTAATCTCTTTTGTACATCTTCCATCTGATGTTATAAGTGACCCTAGGTATTTAAAATTATCCACTTGGGTGAGAATTTCCCCTTCTATTTCTATGTCACATTTTGGCGTCCCCATTTTCTTTGATATCACCATTGTTACTGTTTTCTTGATATTCAAGGACAGTCCTTTCTGTGCACTCTCTGTTACTACACTGTCCAACAATTGTTGTAGGTCTGTTGCATTATCCGCTACCAATACTGTGTCATCTGCATAGCGTATATTGTTTATATTATATCCTCCGATTAGTATTCCTGGCTTCTCTTTGATCTCTCTCATTATTACTTCGCTATACAGGGAGAAGAGATCGGGTGACAAGACACACCCCTGTCGTACTCCTAGCTTTATCTGTTCGTAACTACCCTCTTTATTTCCCATTTTAATTGCTGCTACTTGGTTCCAGTATATATTCTTTATTATTCTTAAATCTTTCCCATCAATGGTGATATCTTCCAACATTTTAATCAGCTCATCATGTTTTACTTTATCAAATGCCTTAGTATAATCTATGAAGCATAAATATATGTCTCTTTGTTTCTCTATTGATCTTTCTATTAGTGTTCGTAATATATATATTGCATTGTTTTTACCCTTTCCTTCCATAAAACCATACTGTTCTTCACTAATTTCCATTTTTATTTTCTTTCTTGTTCTTCTCATTATAATTCTGAGTAGAAGCTTGGTGACATGGTTTATGAGGTTAATTGTACGAAAATCTTCACAATCAATTGCTCCTGGTCTTTTTGGTATAGCTATAAATACAGATTTCAGCATATCACTGGGTAAATATCCACTACTGTAAATATCATTCAACATTTTGGTTAATATATCTACTCCAAATTCTCCCAACACTTCTAATTCTTCTATTGTGATTTCATCTGGCCCAGCTGTTTTTCCTTTCTTCATATGTTTCATAGCATCAGCGACTTCTTCTTTTAGAATAGGTGGGCCTTCTAAGTTACTTTCTTCTGTTAATTCTTCCCTGTCTCCATTATATAATTCTCTTATATACTCATTCCACCTCTTCATTATAGCACCTTCCTCCAATAAAGTCTGTCCTGTTTTTGATTTCAAACACCCTGTATTTATTCTTATTTTTCTTCCTGTGAGCTCGCTGATTTGTCTGTACATACTTTTTTGATCTTTAATGGAATTTAATTCAATTTTTCTGCATTGCTCATTTAACCAACTTTCTTTTGCCTTCACACATTTATCTCTTATTTCTTTATTTATCTTAGCATACTCTTGTTTGTCATTTTTATTCTGTTTCCTTTTGTCCATCAACCTTAAGATTTCTTCATTCATCCATTTTTTCTTAGCTTTTTGGCTTCTCTCCGGTAATATTTCTTTGCTAGTTTGATGAATGGAGTCCCTTAACATTTCACATTGCTCATCTATACTCTGTATAAATGCTATTGCATTGTACCTATTTTTCACAGTCACTCTGTATTGTTCTTGAATTTCTTTATCTACTTTCAGAACCTCTTTATTAAGTCTCAAGTTTTTAACCATTTTTTCCCCTCTCTTTAATCTTACTTTTATTTGTCCACATAGTGGTACATGATCACTGTTACCGTCAGCACCAGGCATTGTCTTTACTTTAATTAATGCATTTCTAAATCTTTTATTAATAAGTATGTAGTCAATTTGGTTGCGTATTTTCATATCAGGGCTTTTCCATGTGTATAGTCGTCTTTTATGGTGTTTAAACCATGTGTTTCCAATTATCATATCATTAATATTTGCCCATTCTATTAGTTTCTCTCCTCTTTCATTTCTTGTACCTAAACCGTAATTCCCCACTATATCCTCTATTTTTCCCTTTCCTACATTTGCATTAAAATCCCCCAGTATTATTTTTATTTCTTGTGATCCAATTTGGGCTATTGCCATTTCAACTTCATCGTAAAAGTTTTGTATATCTTCATCACTACTGTTTGTTGTTGGTGCATATACTTGTATAATATTTATATCTATTGATTTGCCTTTGATTTTGACCATTATAACTCTATCTGAAATGCACCAGTATCCAGTCATAGATTTGGCTGTATTTTCATCAAATATTATTCCTACACCTTTTTCATGTGTGTCCCCTCCAGAATAAATTATTGTGTGTTTGTCGGTTATAATTTTGCCAGATCCCTTCCATCTCATCTCACTTATGCCTAGTATATTCATTTTCATGTTTTCCATTTCTCTTAGAACATTGTTTAACTTTCCTAGCTCATTTAATGTCCTTTCATTCCACGTTCCTACTCTAAATTTATTTAGTTTAGTTATTGTTATAGTTTTGCCATCAGTAGCTGGATGACGGTCTGGTGTCACCTGTGGCTCATGACTGTCCCTACCGGTCGAGGATGTCCTAAGACAGCCATTAACGTCGTTCACTATTTCTGAAATGTGTGTCGCCATGAAATCTTGGGAAGATAATGTGGTGGTTTCCCCTTGCCTTCCACATCCACACGGTGGTCTTTTAACTCTGCCTTTGATAGCTATTTCCGACTGTCAGGACAAGTGAGTGCCCTGCCCTGCTCAGCTGCAGAGTTGTCCACTTATTCCGGTGGATACTCGGTCCCCAGAGCTGTGTTAGCCACACCGTAGTGTGTTTCTATCCTCTACCGCGGGGAGGTGCAGCTGGGATTTTCCCTTCCTAAAGTTATGGTCTATGACCAAAACTCTCCAGTACTTTTTAGAGGACACTATTCAATTGGGTAGAGGTTATTTGGTTTACTATACCATTCTGTGTTGTGGATAGAAATACTGTATCATTAGCATATTGAATCTCTGGAATGTCATGACCACTGATATTTAGAGCATCATATTGCTCCATGTTTATACCATCTCTGACATTTCCCATTATATTATCGGTGTACAGGACAGCATACAGCCTTGGCGGACTCCTTGCTTGATGTCAAAGCTTGAACCACATTGCTTTCTTCTTCCATTTTCTTAAGAAGTCTTCCCATTATGATTTTAGTAGAATTTTACTTGCATGACTGATCAGGGCAACAGTTCTATAGTTGGTGCATAATTTCAGGTTGTCCTTTTTTGGTATTGAAATTAAGATAGTTCTCTTCCAATCTTTTGGCCATATACCATATTTCCATATCATTTTACATAATGCGTGATAGATGTGTAGCTTTCTTCTCTTCCTGCTTTAATTAATTCAGCTGGTATCTCATCACATCCAGGTGATTTACCATTCTTCAGGTACTTTATTGCCCATGCAATTTCATCTAATGAGGGTTAAGGTTCTGTCTCTATTGTCATTGGTTCATGTATTTCATTCATCTCCTGACTGCCTTTCATATCATACATTCCACTGCAGTATTCTTGCCATCTTTCTGGATTATGTTTAGATTCAGTTAATATATTTCTCAAATTGTCACAGATAACATTTAACTTAGGTTGAACATTTCTATTAATAACTTCATTTCTTTGAACATTTCTTAATCTCTTCCAGCCGTATGATACTGCTCTAGTCTGGTACAACAATCGTGTAAACCGCCAGCAATTGTTAGAAATAACCCTTGCAATAATGGCTGCTGACGTTCATGATAATGATGCTGCTGCTGCTGCCAATGATGATGATGATGATGATGATGATGATGATGATGATGATGATGATGATGATGATGATGATGATGATGATGATGATGATGATGATGATGCTGATGATGATAGATCTCCGAAAGTATGCAATTATATGTTAGTTCAATTCATTGACACCAGAACAACGCCCATAAGATACCGATATTCATGTCACCAGAAAGATTATACACTTGTTCAACCGAAAAAAAGTCGCTTAAAAGTCGACAGGGTCGACTTCATTGCACCGGGTTTTATCCCATATGGCTCGGTCTCTTTCCGCAGCACGGAAAGCGTCGCACAAAGCACGAACTCCGTAGCTTTTAGCGACGACCCACAGGAGTCTCCGAAACATTTAACTCGTAAACCGAAGGGTGCGGCCCGGAATCGAACCCACAACCTTCGGAGCACGAGTCAAACGGCTTGACCACTTCGCCACAGAGACTCCCAAAATCGACTCAACCGAAAAATAAAGTTACAATCTTCAGTTAGTTAGTTATTTAATCGCGGTTCCAACTTCACGGCACAGTGTCGCCCCATAATGCTCCGTTCATGTGTCAGTGAATATCACACAGCATGATTCTCACTGCCCCATGTGAAAAGGGAAACAGATAGGAGTCTCGGCAAACCATCAGCCCCACAAGTACACTGTGCATAATAGTACCGTTGCCAGAATGCCAACACACAAGTCCGCCACTAGAAATAGATCAGTTATCAGTTATCAGTTATCAGTTGGGGTATCTTCATTGCACTCCGGACATGTCCATAGGTGCTCAGATCCTCCCCCAGCATATTCATCAGCGTCCGGTGGCTTATAGTGCCAGTTCTGTGTTGGTTGACGAGGCGCTTTGTTTTCCCGATGTACCTCTCGCGTCTGGCTGTGCCGAATCTTACTCCCAGGTCTTTCATCCTGGACAGCGACGTGGAATCACTGACGTCAAAGTCCTCTGTTCTCGCCATATCTTTGAGGACGTTAATAACATCGGCACGATTCATGGGCTGGCCATCTACAGGAGGTGCAGAGCCAGCCAGTTTGTCAGCTCGTTCATTTCCCTCGACTCCCGCATGCCCCGGGATGAAGATGAAGGTGACTTTACGGACAACAGACTTCCGCAGCGACTCAGTCCACTGTCTACGTACAGATCCAGCTTCGACCTTCTGAATCATGTTCATTGAATCACTTAGTACACACACGTTGGTATAATGCTGTGATTCCAGCCATATGAGAGCCTGTGTAACTGCCATCACCTCCATCGTCATGAAGACATATCTACTAGAAATATAGTTCATCGTCGATGGAAGAAGCAGTCGCGAGAAAACCAGCAGCCACGCATTACCTCATAAGGCAAACCCAGTTAGTTTAGCAACCCGCCGGCAGCCATTTTTCAGAATATGCAGTTCACAATACAAACAACCGCGGACAGATGCAAAAGCACTCCACATGAAATCCACAGCTCACGGTGTCGCTCCATGCACTTAACTCAGTAGCCGGGCGATGGACCCATGCACTACCAGTCCAACATGAGGAAAATGAGTAAGCAAACCGTAGCCACAACAATAAACACTCCAGAGGCTTTAACAACTCAACCGCCTATCCTCCATATTGGACCGGAAGATTGATCTACAATCTTCAGACTACAGACAGGCCACAACAGGCTGACATACCACATATTTTGTAAACTAAAGATTGCAGATACTTTTGAATGTAACTGTGGAGCCGGTAGAATAACAGCTAAACATTTGTTGCAGGAGTATCCAACATATACAGAACAGAGAAAAGTATGTTGGGCTACATCCCTTCCATTTGAGAACAAACACAATGGGGATGTCAAAATGCACAAGCTGGCTGCTGCTTTCTTTGCATTTATTGATGTTGACGTGAACGAAGAGGAAGAATAGAAACCGAAATGTGAAGAACGACGGTAAAATAAGAAATGTGAAGCTTGTTGTTGACTAATCTTCAACAACTACTCAACCAGGATATGAATGGAGAGACACACCAAGCTATATTGATTCATAAGTGGCACTTACAGAAGTACATGTACCGACAAGAGGTAGAACAGTCATCAGGCTCAAGCCACATAAAATAACACTATTTTGTTGCCTATATTATTGTCAATCGTTACTGGTGGATGTTTCTATGAGCGTCGATTGTTGCTTGTGAATATACTGCTCATGTTACTGTAACAGACTGTCTAGGATGTTGTAAAAGAATATCTAAGATAATATAGCAGATAGTCCTGATATTATAATATCAGCCAAGAGGCCGAATATTGAAATCATTTATCTATGGTTTTATAATGTATTAGCTACAGTAAAATACTGGAATACTAGTCGGAATATTTTAGTAAGCTCGGGTATTACTGTAATATTAACAGTCATTTAGAAATCGTATCTTTTAATTATAAACACGTAAGGATGTGGACAATATTAAGCTGTCTGTGTTTGGTTGTATTAGTGTCTGCTCATTTGTGTTCGACATTATCTGAAGGTAAGTAGGATTGATTAATTTATACTTAGTGAGTAAGTAAGTGAAATGGTGAGTGAGTGAATAAGTGAGTGGGTGAGTGAGTGAGTTAATGAGTGAGTGAGTTAATGAGTGAGTGAGTGAGTGAGTGAGTGAGTGAGTGAGGGAGGCAGCAGGCTAGCTAGTTAGATAGTTAGTTAGCTAGTTCGTTGGTTAGTTAGTACGTTAGTAAGTTAATATATTAGATATTTAGGTTTGGTGTAGGATAAAGAGAGAGGGATAGTACCTTACATTGAGTGGCAGCCACATCCCAATTGAAAGACCAGGATCATCTTTGATTCTCATCTCTGTACCTAGCTTCATGTATGGCTCCCCGAATACCGCTTGTGTACTGCGGTGGCCACACCACGGGCAACATTCTTGGCAACAGACTGGCTAAACTACATGAGTGAAGTAGAGGTAATATTCTGCTACGGGAATGCCCATCCCTAGTACATAAAATACTGGGACGGTGAACAAGGCGGATGAATCTATATAGATAATGAGTACAACCCACTACTGGCAACGCTGATCGTACTCTGGTATGAAAAGAAGGCCTATCCACATCAATGTGGAAGCACTAGACTCGAGTTTCGCTCTCGTTTGAGCTCGTCAGTAGTGCATATCCATGACCTGACCCGGAAACAAACCCCGGGTCTCTGGCGTGTGAAGCGGGTGTATAAACTCTTGATTACGTGGCGCACGCTGGAAACGGCCAAATTATCATAACATAATATTACAACTTCACCCATCGTAGGCTGTAGCTGTAACTCGATTCTAGTGCTTCCACATTGACGTGGAAAGGCCTTAAGTTCATACCAGAATACGATCAGCGTTGCTAATAGTGGGTTGTGCTCAATATTTAAATATCAAATCTCCAAACAACCAAATAAATCAATTTGATTATTGCTCGCTGGTTTTTAGGCGGCCTGGTGTGCCTTGCCAGTGAGAAGATCTGATCGTTCGGGTCCACATCGATTGACGGACGATCGGGCAAATCTTGAGCTACAGCTTACGATGGGTGACGTTGTAATATTATGTTGTAATAATTTGGCCGTGTCCAGAGTGTGCTGCGTGGTCTAGTGTTTACACTAGTTGGGGGGTATGGGGTGTCAGGTATTGGTAGCACATTTGGTAAGGATGACTCTCATGTCCTTTTCAGGACCCATCCCCCACTGGTCCAAGCCTGACATCCAGCTCACGCCTGTGGCTCCTAGTAGCTGTCAGCATGAGACAGCGGCCGCCCCCCGGGCAACAGCTGTGAGAGGCTGGCTAAACCAGGCGAGGGTAGCCGATTTGGTGTCACACCAAGCGGTGAAGTAGGGCCTAAATGAGCCTAATAAGCATGTGAAGACAAGATCCGGCAGACTGCGCGGAAGAAATCATTCCTGATTCAACGGGCAAGACGGCGTTTACCTGCAAAGCGTTGTGGAACGTAATGAGCACGGCAAGGCATATAGAGCGCCCTGGTCATCCACTGCACCTGTATTCGTCTCCAGTCGTGTTGACTTGTCCTGCCACTGGATTCAGATGGACTCAGGCGAGAGAGTGAGGTCGACGAATTGCGCAACTCTTCCTCACTTTAATCAAATTCATCGAGCAAGTCATTCTTCATCCAACGTCATATATCACCTTCAAGCCCTGTGGCGATGGGCGAGAGGCGAAGCGGCAGGCGTGGGTACGCTGGCAGCCGTAGTCGCAGACCTGCACACAGGCGGCTCAGGCCATTTGGTCGTCTTCTACTGACCGGAGCAGCAGTGGGATTCGGCAGCCCCCTGAGCGACTGAGCAGCCCTCTATAGGAACACACTGCTCACCTCCATAGATTGAGGAAGGGTCTAGAAAAGGTGCCCTAAACATTGTCTTCTCCATCACTACCTAACCAGCTAGCCGCGGTTGGTGGGTACCCTAAACTGCGGTCGACATACAAAGAAAGAAAATACAGGTAAAGCCAAAAGAGCACACCATATTCCCTTAACAATAATAACTTGGAATGTACGCACCCTACTTGACAGAGATGGCGCGTCTGGTCCAGAGAGACGAACAGCACTGATAGGGAGAGAGCTGGGCAAGTACAACATCGACATTGCAGCCTTGAGCGAAACACGACTTGCAGAAGAAGGCCAAATCTGTGAAATAGGTGCCGGCTACACATTTTTCTGGAGTGGCAAGAAAAGCGAGGAAAGACGCCAATCCGGTGTGGGATTTGCCATTAAGTCGGCCCTGGTCGGCAAACTAGCTGGATTTCCAAAGGATATAAACGACCGGCTCATGACCATTAAATTGCCCCTGCTGAATGGAAGGAAGCATGCAACCATTGTGAGTGTCTACGCACCAACTATGACCAATGAAGATGATGTCAAGAACAAGTTCTATGAGGACCTGCACAATGTATTAACATCTGTTCCCAAAGGAGACAAACGCATACTCCTTGGGCATTTCAATGCCAGAGTAGGCACGGACACCACCTCTTGGAGTGGCATTATTGGAAAGCACGGAGTCGGAAATTGTAACAGCAATGGACTCCTCCTTCTTCAGACATGTGCCGAACACGATCTAGTGATTACCAAAACAATTTTCCGTCTCCCCATGAGAAACAGTCATCGTGGAGGCACCCTCGATTGAAACACTGGCACCTCATTTACTATGTCATCGTCAGGAGGAGTGACAGACAAGACGTTCGAGTGACAAAATCCATGTGTGGTGCCGAGTATTGGACAGACCATCGTCTCATTATCTCGAAAATAAACATTCACATCAAACCACCACGGCGTCCTCAAGGGGTGAAACTGCAAAAAAAAAATAAAAAAAACTAGATGTCACCTGTCTGAACAGCAAGGAAATGCAGCTGTCGTTTGAAAATATGCTGGAATACCGCCTCAAGCCCAATGCTGCAGCTAAACAGGATACAGAAACAGAGTGGAGAGCCCTAAAGGACATAATTTACAACACTGCTATGGAAATCCTGGGCCATCCCCCCGAAAGCATAAAGACTGGTTTTATGAAAACTCCGAAGACATCAAGCAACTGCTGGCCGAGAAACATCTTCTCCTCAAGGCACATTTGAATGACCCAAAGTCAACATAAAAAAAAGATGCCTTCAAGAACATTCAGAGAGTAGTGCAGCAGAAACTTCGGCACATGCGGGACTCCTGGCTGAGCAGCAATGCTGATGAAATTCAAGGCTTTGCTGACAGACAGAAAGCGATCTATGGTCCTACATCACCAGGCACAGCTTCCCTCCTCAGTGCAGATGGGGGACATTGGTCACCGATAAAAAAGACATCCTTCAGCGCTGGGCAGAACATTTCAGCAACATCTTAAATGCAACCTCCTTCTTCGATGATAAAACCATAAACTGCCTTCCTTAGGTTAACATCAATGATACACTTGATGACCTGCCAACCATAGTGGAGGTAAACAAAGCCATCCATCAACTCTCCAGCGGCAAGGCACCTGGTCAGGACTCCATCCAGGCAGAGATATACAAGGCAGGTGGGCCGGTCCTAACAGAGCAGCTTCACCAAGTCTTTACAAACATATGGGTGAACGAGACCATGCCACAAGATTTCAAGAACACGTCAATAGTCCACTTTTACAAACGAAGAGGAAACTGCCAATCCTGTGATAACCACCGAGGCATCTCTTTGCTTTCAATTGCAGGGAAGATACTCGCCAGAATTCTTCTCAATCGGCTCACGGCTCATCTCGATCAAGGTCTTCTTCCTGGGAGTCAATGTCGCTTCAGAAAAGAACGTGGAACTGTTGACATGATTTTCGCTGCAAGGCAGCTGCAAGAGAAATGTCAGGAACAGAACTGCGAAATGTTCTCCACTTTCATTGACCTTACCAAGGCTTTTGATACAGTCAGCAGAGAAGGACTGTGGAAGATTATGGCAAAATATGGCTGTCCACGAAAGTTTGTCCAAATAGTGCGGCTATTTCATGATGGCATGTAGGCAAGAGTACAGGAAAATGGTGAACTGTCTGAGCCCTTTCCTGTCACCAATGGAGTGAAACAAGGATGTGTCCTGGCACCAACACTGTTCAGCCTCATGTTTTCAGCTATGTTGACGAATGCCTTCCAGAACAACGACATTGGAATAGACATCAACTACCGCATGGATGGAAAGTTATTCAATCTCAGAAGGCTGAAAACTAAAACCAAAATTGACAGCGACACCGTCAGAGAGCTCCTGTTTTGCTGATGATTGCACTCTATACGCCAACTCAGAAGACGGACATGCAACATAATGTTTCAGCTTTCTCACATGCCTGTGCCAACTTTGGGCTCAATATCAACTTGGAGAAGACTGTAGTTATGTACCAGCCAGCTCCAGGGAATAATCACACTGTGCCGAATATCAAAGTGAATGATCATAGACTAAGTGTTGTGGACAAATTCACCTATCTTGGCAGCACTGTGTCACAAGCTGCCACAATTGATGACGAAGGAATGCAAGAATCTCCAAGGCCAGTTCGGCCTTTGGCAGATTGTACAAGAATGTATGGGACATAACTGGAATAAGCCTGCAAACAAAGCTAAAAGTCTACAAAGCAGTTGTATTATCCACACTGCCATATGCTTTTGAATCCTGGACTGTTTATCAGCGACACGCTAGGAAATTAAACCACTTCCACACAGTCTGCCTAAGGAAGCTACTGAAGATTAAATGGCAAGACAAGATTCCAGACACTTAAGTCCTAGAAAGAGAGTATATGCCCAGTATCCACACTGCTGATGAAGAATCAGATACGCTGGGTTGGTCACTTGACTCGCATGCCAGATCACAGGCTCCCTAAACGAATTTTTTACAGCGAACTGCGTTGTGATAAACGCTCCCAAGGTGGCCAAAGGAAACGCTTTAAAGACACTCTGAAAATCTTACTGAATGCTTTTGGAATTCATAATGACACCTGGGAGGCTGCAGCCAGAGAGCGAAATTCGTGGCGTGCAAGAGCTGTGAAGAAAAGGCAGGACAGAAAAACCACTGCAGGATATCCTTCTCCAGAAACGCCAAGCATTCTTTGCCCACATTGTCAAAAAATATTGTGAGCCAAAATAGGCCTTATCAGCCATCTTAGAACCCACGGCTCCATACCTTCATTCCCACTGCATGAAAGAATGGTCATCATCATTCTTGATGGACAAACAACAACAACAACATCAACAACAATATT
>JACEFZ010004513.1:0-22500 GCA_014155875.1 Cepaea nemoralis
CCCCCCCAAAAAAATCCCCCTTTCCCATTCCTGTGCCAGTGAATCTCACACAAAATGCTCCTCACTGCCCAATGTGAAAAGTAGAACAGACAGGAGTCTCGACAAACCAACATCCCGCACAGAAATACTGTGTATAATACGGCTGCCAGAATGCCAACACAGAAGTCCACCACGAAAAACACAGTTCATCGTCGATGGAAGCGGCAGACGCCAGAAAACCAGTAGCCACACATTAATGCATAAGGCAATCCAGTTAGTTCAGCGACCGAACGGCAGCCATTTCCTTGAACATGCAGTTCACACTACAAACAACCGCGGACAGATTTAAAAGCACTCTATACGAAATTCACAGCTCACAGTGTTAAATTGCGCATAAACGTTGACATCTCTTTCAGAAAACAATAGAGCATGTCTGAATGTAAAATTGCATATAAAATCAATATGGGATTGATTGCAACGTCCTGCAAAAATATGTAACATTTTTATAACACATTTAACCTGCATTTGTGGCGTGAGGCAGTGAACACGTTTCGCAATCAGCCGACACACCGAGTCGAGGGCTGAAATTAGCTGCATGCGATTTGAAAGCCGACCGTCTCGCGTTGATTACGATGGTAAGATCGTGGGTCGTTCAGAAAACAATGGCAAACTTCTGGACATAAAAACTGCTTAGTAAATCATAAACAACCCCAAAACTGCCGGGGTTGATTGCTACGTCTTGTAAAGCACATGCAACTAGCTTGTAGAGAGAGATTTATTATGATTCAGCAGCTGTGCTAGCAGGCGGTCTGATTGGCTGGGTCTGAACTGCTGGGCCAGGTAATGGTCCACGGTCAAGCAGACGTGGTCACAGCCTTGTGGGGGTCATGTTTATAGTGTGGAAGAACATCATGGTCTGGAGGAAGTAACTACAGAATCTGGCTGACACTCAGCACTCCGAGGAAAGGCCAGAAGGACGCATAATCAGACTACAGTTATCATTGGTAATGAGACTCTTGGCTGGCTGTTGAAGAGGGGACGGAGGGCGTATGGGAATGTCCTAAGTGCTGTGATGTCGGTTCTTGACTAAGCTCAGCTTAGCTCATCTCAGCTCAGCTCAACTCACCTAACTCGAGAAATAAGAAAGAACACAAGAAAGGACAAACATCAATATATACAAGATTGCTGTACCAGAATAGAGCAATATCATAAGGCTGGAAGAGATTACGAAATATTCAAAGAAATGAAGTTATTGACAAGAAATGTTCAACCTTATTTAAATGTTATCTGTGACAAGTTGGGAAATATATATATATATATATATATATATATATATATATATATATATATATATATATATATATATATATATATATATATATATATATATATAAAAGGCAATCTCCGTATTTATGTATCTATGTATGTCCTTGATGCGCTCGCGAACGGCCCATCCGATTGAGATGAAATTTTCTACACACCTTCCTTTCATTCCAGAGCTGTCAACTGTGATATTTTTTTAGTGTGAAATCGCCTGCTTACTCAGTATTATTTCATTTTCATTTTAATTATAATTTCATATATTTCAGGGGACCTAACTCCGTAAAAGTTATTTCAAGGGGCATAACTTTTCTGTATAACTTATAGTCATATTGTGGCATCGTTTTCAAAGATTTATAAACTCTGTGTCCATAGTTATGTACCGGCATATGAGTTATAATAAATAATGATACAAACTGTAAGGCATTTTCAAAGTTTTCATAAAAATAATGCACAATGCATAACATTGTAACTCATCTTTATTTGCTTAAGAAGTTACTGTAGTCATGCAGGTGATTAGTAAGCGTTTTCATTAAAAATAATGGATGGTGTGTGGAAGGACATTCTTTTAAGTTACTTTTTTTGTTGTATGAATTTAATGAGAACTTATATGACTACTTATATGAATTAAATGAGATGCTCCCACCAGGGACTGGGCGAAGCCGGACAGGGTTCAGACAGACAGACAGACAGACAGACAGACAGACAGACAGACAGACAGACAGATAGTCGGTAACGGGAACGGGAACTTATATGACTACTTATATGAATTAAATGAGATGCTCCACACCAGGAGCTGGGCAATGCCGGGCCGGGTCAGACAGACAGACAGGACAGACAGACAGACAGACAGACAGACAGACAGACAGACAGACAGACAAGACAGACAGACAGACAGACAGACAGTCGGTAACGGGAACGAGAACTTATATTACTACTTATATGAATTAAATGAGATGCTCCCCACCAGTGACTGGGCGAAGCCGGGCAGGGTCAGCTAGTATATATATAATAGATATATAATATATATATATATATATATATATATATATATATTATATATATATATATATATATATATATATATATATATATATATATAATATATCTTATATATAAAAGGCAATCTCCGTATTTATGTATGTCCTTTATGCGTTCGCGAACGTCCATCCGATTGAGATGAAATTTTCTACACGCCTTCCTTTCATTCCAGAGCTGCCAACTGTGATATTTTTTAGTGTGAAATCGCCTGCTTACTCAGTATTATTTCATTTTTCATTTTTCATTATAATTTCATATATCTCAGGGGACCTAACTCCGTAAAAGTTATTTCAAGGGGCATAACTTTTCTGTATAACTTATAGTCATATTGTGGCATCGTTTTCAAAGATTTATAAAACTCTTTGTCCATAGTTATGTACCGGCATATGAGTTATAATAAATAATGATACAATCTGTAAGGCATTTTCAAAGTTTTCATAAAAATAATGCACAATGCATAACATTGTAACTCATCTTTTTTGCTTAAGAAGTTACTGTAGTCATGCAGGTGATTAGAAAGAGTTTCATTAAAAATAATGGATGGTGTGTGGAAGGACATGCTTTTAAGTTACTTTTTTTGTTGTATGAATTTAATGAGACGCTACCCGCCAGGAGCTGGGCGAAGGCCACGCCGGGTCAGATAGATAGACAGATTTTTCGCTGCAGTTGTCTACTCTCCTTTTCCTTCTTCTGCTGATGCTGCTGCCGCCGCTCCATTTACCCAAGTTAATTGTTGGGGGAAGATGTAAAGATCTTTCAAGTGCTCTTTCTAATGCTTTTTGTAAGTTGGTCTTCGTTTATCTAAGGTTCTAACTGCAACCAATAAATGATTAGACAGACAGGCAGACAGACAGAGAGGGAGGGACGGACGGACAGACAGACAGACAGACAGACAGACAGACAGACAGACAGACAGACAGACAGACAGACAGACAGACAGACAGACAGACAGACAGACAGACAGACAGACCAGACAGACAGACAGACAGTCGGGAAACGGGAACTTATATGACTACTTATATGAATTAAATGAGATGCTCGCCATCAGGGGATGGGCGAAGCCGGCCGGATCAGACAGACAGACAGACAGACAGACAGACAGACAGACAGACAGACAGACAGACAGACAGACAGTCGGTAACGGGAACGAGAACTTATATGACTACTTATATGAATTAAATAAGATGCTCCCCACCAGGGACTGGGCGAAGCCGGGCCGGGTCAGCTAGTATATATATATATATATAATATATATATATATATATATATATATATATATATATATATATATATATATATATATATATATATATATAATGTTTTGCCAGGACATCGCTGTCAACATCAGTATCTTTAAGCTGATTATTGATTTATTGCTCAGTAGGTTGCCATTGCTTTCTGAGCGGCCGTCTCACATACCCCGTAAGTTACCGACGCGATTCGAACCACTGCTGATTCTCACCGTCGTCACGTTACTTACGAGAGTATACTAGATTACAGAGAAAAATCGCTAACCTCTAGGCCAGGAAGCCGGCAAGTTGGGAAATACCTTAACAGAATCTAGACAAATTCTAGAAAGATGGCAGGAGTACTGCAGTGGAATGTATGATATGAGTGACAGTGAGGATGAGAATGAGATACATGAGCCAATGACAGCAGAGACAGAACCTCAGTCCTTCATTAGATGAAATTGCATGGGCAATAAAGAACCTGCAGAATGTTAAATCACCTGGATGTGATGAGATACCAGCTGAACTAATCAAAGCGGGAGGAGAAAGAAGCATACAAATCTATCACGCATTATGTAAAAAAGATATGGAGATATGGCATATGGCCAAAAGATTGGAAGAGAAAAGATTGGGTCCACATCGATTGACGGACGTCAGTCGCGGCGATAGGGCAAATCTTGAGCTACAGCCTACGATGGGTAACGTTGTAATATTCTGTTGTGATAATTTGGCCGTGTTCAGCGTGTGAAGCGTGGTCTACTGGTTACACACCCGCTTCACACGCCAGTGGTCCGGGGTTTGTTTCCGGATCCGGTCAGGGATATGCACTACTGACGAGCTCAAACGAGAGCGAAACTCGAGTATAGTGCTTCCACATTGATGTGGATAGGCCTTAGGTTCATACCAGAATACGATCAGCGTTGCCAGTAGTGGGTTGTACTCAATATTTAAAACTACTATGGATAAAGAGCCGGCTTCCTGGCCTAGAGGTTAGCGACTTTTCTCCGTAATCTCGTATACTCTCGTAAGTAACGTGACGACGATGAGAATCAGCAACGAATCGCGACGGTAACTTACGGGGTATGTGAGCCGGCCGCTCAGAAAGCAGTGGCAAACTACTGAGCGTAATCTTGCTAAGAAATCAACAATCAGCTGAAAGATGCTGATGTTGACAGCGATGTCTTGTAAGGATATGCAAACATTTCTTTTATGGATAAAGAAATATATGTTAATGAGGTAAATTGGAGGTGGTGGAAAATGTTTAAAGAAATTAAACGACGATTATCAATTGCTCTTCAAAGACTAAAACAACTTAATAAATTATGGAGTGGGACAGACATAACTATAAAAATTAGATCTTTAAGAGCATGCATCGTTCCCATTGCAATATACGCTTGTGAGACATGGATACTTGCTAAACAGGCTGAACAGCGCATAAATGCCTTTGAATATAAATGTTAAAGACGAGTACTAAGAATATCTTGGGAAAAGAAAAGAACAAATGCATCCATACTTCAAGAGCTGAATATTGAAGAAGGTTGGCTATTAAAGACGATAAAACAAAGAAAATTAAATTGAAATATTTTAGCCACTTGAAACGTCATGAAAGTTTGAAGAGAACAATAATGGAGGGGTATATGCCTGGGTAGAGAGGAAGAGGACGACCAAAGAGAAGATGGGTGCAGGATGTGGCGGATGATCTCCAGATGGGTGTATCGGACGCGAGACATCTTGCTTATGATCGAGAGGTTTTCCTGAAGGTTGTTATGGGAGCGAGTTTCACGTGACAACGGGATACGTTGTTTGACTTCCAAACGGAGCGGATGTGTTTGTGATTTCGAAGGGTGAGTTGTTCTGGCTAGGAGATCGATTGAAGGCTGGCAGCAGACTTGTTCCAAGAAGAATATCTGACAGCATTTATTGAAAACGCCATGGATTGATGAACGACCGGCAAACTCTAGACAGATAGATTCGGCGAAAGATAATACCAAGGACAACCTGATTAAACAGAGGAAAATGGAAGGATTATCGAGGAGAAGGTAACGGAAGGACAGAGGACAATGCAGAAGGTCGATGAAAGACTGTCGCGCCATTCGTCTACAGGCGGCAGCCATCCTTTTATGTGGTAGACAGACTGTCTTGGTGAATGTCGGCAAGATCTTTTGTTGTGGGGAAAATATTCTCCAGATTACAGCCGGCAAGACTTTTTGAAGTACCGGGACAATTCCCCAGATGAAAGCAGATTACACGACCAGTTGTTTACATCGATTTGGAAACGGAGAGAGGAAAATAGCTTCTAGACGCCTACTCTCTGGACATATTTGTGACGTCATTCAGACACATTATTAAAACAGTCTGGATAAACAACTTTGGCGGGAGTTGACCAAATGTTGTGAAACAACAAGGACGTTTGTGATATTCCGGGTTTGATTATGGAGAGAGACTGCAGTGTCTTCTGTTGATTTACATCGGCGGACATTTTTCCTTTGTGTGATTTAGTAGTCTCAATTTCAAACAGGAATAAATATATGGTATTTTATTAAATAGACCTAAATTAGATTATTCTTAGGAATCGAGTGTAGTAATATGCGTTATGAGAACGTATTATAAGAGCATCGGCAACAGTAGGCTATCGCGTTGCTTAAACTAGCTTGTGTGAGATATCAATTAACTCAGTGAGTTAAGAACAATGTAGTGGGATGATATTTAGGGAGATTGAGGATGGTTGGGGGGGGGGGGGGGAATAAAGGAAATGTAAAGTGGTAGGATCTTCCAGTAGAGTATCTACTGGGTTTCTGCACTTTTCCTTTAGTCTTTCCTTGTCTTACCATGACTCAGACCGATGTGATGAGCTCCTCTGCATTATGACAGAGTTTAGTTCTCTGTTATATATCTGAGTGCGGCCGTCGGCCTACACTCACCTAATAAAGGTCGGAATCGGGTTGCTCTCACCAGGTGTGTTCTTTCTTCAACAGGTTCCACTATATTGTACAACAAGCTAGAAGAAAAGTCATGGCTCGATCACTGAAGGCGGTTTTTTTTTACTCAGCGGCTTTTGCACTGGGCCCATAACCCCGAGGGTCTGCAAGAACCTGGCCTCTGTTGAGCAGGAACTGATGATCATCTCAGAATGATTCTTCGGTGGTGGTTCTTATTATAGTAGAGTGAAGATACTTACAATACCACCAGTAACAGGAACAATAGTAGTATATAGAAAACTTGAAAATTAACATTGTGTTTTCTAAATGGGGAATTCTTGTGAGACATTACCAATTAACATTGAGTTTTCTAATTGGTGACTTCCTATGATAAATTAACTACTAACCTTTAGTTTCAAAGTGTCAGTGAACGTTGTTTTACTATACAAGGATTATCCGATCACAGAACTTTTAGTGACATATTAGTTACACTGTGTGTCAGATTCATGGTCAGTATTGGACTATATCCACTATTGGTGACCAGACATCCGGACTATCCAAGAGCTATTGGAGGAAGTCGACATTTGGCTGGAGAGACGCATCTTTTGGTGAGGTCTTCTGTACTTGATCTATGGTGCTGTTGTGTGGCCAGTACTGTGATGAAGCAGACTTTGCTCCTGAGCTGTTCGGTCTGATTCTGCATACACACTAGATTATACGACAGACATTCTACACATACACTTTGCACACACCTGACACTTTTCTTTATTAAATTAATTTGTCATTTTGTTAGACGCTAGAGTTGTGTAGTATGTTTTGGAAAAGAATGAGGGGGAGCATGGTCCAGTGGTAGGAGAGAAAGAGAGAGAGAGAGAGAGAGAGAGTGATCTAAGGACTGACGGGGTGTTGTGGACAGAAATCCAGAAGATCCTCAAGTTAATGATATGGGGTTAAAAGAATGTGGGTGTTGATTCCCCTCACCCCAGGGACGACACTTATTACGACAGTCAGTACCCATTAAATTAGGCCGCTCCTCTGTGATATAAGGACACTAGTTAGAGTACTACAACCTGTATATATATATTCTATTGAGCACCAGAATAAACGGTGTTAAAAGTTGCTGAGATTCCACGTTGTACTTCGTTTCACGTTGTGTCAGGAGTTCCGAAAGTTTACCATTGTGCCAATATTTTAATGAGCCACCGGGTCCGTATCGTGAGTACATTGAAATGAGATTTACCATGGCATGGCGTAATTATGAGGACTTACGATATGGCCATCCATCATGTGCCATGCCGATAAGCGTGGGCGGTCATGTTTTGCCATCTCACTCGATCACCAGAGTCGTGGATCAGCTCCTTGTTCCTGTCTCGACCATGCCATGTGGCCAAGCCATCCAGGTATATGCTTCTAGGTCTTCCTCTTGGTCTGTTCCCTTCGATCTTGCCAGTTGTCACCAAGTTCTCCAATCCATTTCTTCTCATAACATGCCCACAAAATTTTGACTGTCTGCGTCAAATGTATCTAATCAGTTTACGATCTTCGTTTGTTTCTTGAAGGACCTGTTCATTGGTCTTTCTGGCTGTCCATGGTATTCTTTGCATTTTCCTCAGAAACCACATTTCTACAGCCATCAGATGTTTTTCAGCCTGACTGCTCATTGTCCAAGCTTCACATCCATATAAAAGTACAGGTTCTATGTAGCACCTCAACACTCTTTTTCTCGTTTCAATTGACATCTTTTTATTGGTCAGTATGTTTTTCATCTTGCTAAAGGCTACCTTAGACATGGCGATTCTTGTTCTAATCTCTTCAAGGCATCTCCCATCAGATGTTATTACTGTTCCGAGATAATTGTACCTATTCACTTGTTGAAGAATATTCCCATTTACTTGTATATTACATTGTGGTACTTCGTTCTTCCTAGTGACGACCATAACCTGTGTCTTTTTACAATTTAATTCTAACCCTCGTTGTTCACTGTGGGTAACAACTGCATCTACTAAATGTTGTAGGTCCTGTTCATTGTCTGCAATCAAGACTGTATCGTCTGCATATCTAATGTTATTGATGCATCGTCCCCCAATGTTGATTCCTTCCATATCTTCAATATTTCTGAAAATACTTTCACTGTACAGGGAAAACAGATCTGGAGACATTACACATCCCTGTCTCACACCTCTCTTAATAGGCTGATATTGGCCTACTTCATTATCAACTCTTATGGCAGCTTGTTGTTTCCAATATATGTTTTTTACAAGTCTAAGGTCTTTTCCATCAATTTGTAGATCTTCAAGCATCCTTATCATGTCGACATGTCTCACTTTATCGAAAGCCTTTGTGTAGTCAATAAAGCAAAGGTGTAGATCTTTGTTTACTTCTATAGATCGTTCAATTACGGTTCTCAGTAAATACACAGCATTTACTGTACCCTTTCCTTCTACAAACCCACATTGTTCTTCTCCTATTTCAGGTTGTATTTTCCTCCTAATTCTTTGCATGATAATTCTTAGCAAAATCTTCGTGATGTGACTCATTATACTAATTGTTCGATGTTGATCACATTCCAAGGCTCCTGATTTCTTTGGGATTGCAATAAATACAGAATTACATAATTCATGAGGTATATTTCCAGTATCATATATTGTATTAAGCAGACTGGTAACTTTATCTATTCCATATTCTTCTAAAGCATTAATCATTTCTGTTGTGACGCTGTCTGAACCAGGGGTCTTGCCAGATTTCATATGGTTAAGAGCATTCTGAACCTCCATCTTCAAAATTGCTGGTCCTTCATTATTATTTTGAACATCGTAGTGTTCGTCTCTGTTGTCGTCATAAAGGTTTTTCACGTAATCTGACCATACATGTAAGATCTGATCTTTTTCTATTATGACTCTTCCATCTTTTGTCTTTAGGCAGCCTGCTGATGTACGTGTTCTTTGATTAGTAAGCTCCTGGATTCTTTTGTGCATTAGTTTCGCATTTTTACTGTTGTGTTGTTTTTCAATTTCTTCGCAGTTTTCTCAAGCCATGTTTCTTTTGCCTCCCTACATAAGGTTCTGACTTTTCTGTGAATTTCTTCATATTTGGCAGGATTATTTTTGTTGTGTCTTCTTGTTTCCATTAGTTGTAAAATTTCTTCAGTCATTCATGTCTTACGGCCCACTTTCTTTACTTTTGGAATAGTTTTTTTCTGCTGCACAACTGATTGAATTCTTCAGCATTTCCCATTGATCGTCTACATCTTGAAATAGGATCTCTAGATCAGACAATAAATCAAATTTGTTATTTACTTCTATGTTAAAATTATCTTGTATTTCTCTGTCAGTTTTCAATTTGCACAAGTCATATTTAGGGTATCCTGCTATATACTTGACTTTCTTTAACTTTACCCTCAATGTGCGTGGGATGTGGGATGTGTGGGTTGGTGGGGGAATGTTTGTGGGTGGCGAGTGTGTTTTGGTTGGGGGATCAGGTGAGGGCAGTGTGTGTGGCTGGGGGATGTGCGGGAGGGGGATGGGTCGGTTATTGGGGTATGTATGTGTCCCTTAGTGTGCGTGTGTGTGGGTAGGTGGGGGTGTGTATGTGTCCCTTGGTGCGCGTGTGTGTGGGTAGGTGGGGGTGTTGTGTGGGTGGGGTGATGTATGGATAGGTGGGAGATGGGCTTCATAACATGGCAATTAGCCTTGTTTATGTTTACAACATTCATTTCACAATGTTTATTTTTCTTCCTATGTAAATGTATAATGCTCTTGATGAACGAAAGACGAGTGATTGGAAGGGCCGAATGTAAGACGGGCCTGCCCGCCCAATTTGTGACCCTAATAAAGTTGATTTGATTTGATTTGATTTGATTTGATTTTAATTAATCTGTGATCACTGTAACATTTGGAACTGTTTTTTTTTCGACTGTTAACGCATTTCGAAACCTTCTGTTAATCAGGATGTAATCTATCTGGTTTTTAATCCTGCTGTCTGGACTCCTCCATGTCCATAATCTTCTAGGATGCTGTTTAAACCAGGTGTTTCCTACAACCATTTCTTGTTCTTATGCCCATTCTACAAGTCTGTATCCTCTTTCATTTCTTTCTCCCAAACCATGGTTGCCTACACTGCACCCATCGCCTTGCTTTCCTATTTTTGCGTTGAAATCACCCATTATGATATTTATTTCTGATTTTTTGCAGTTCTTCAAAGCAGACTCATTGTCATTATAAAATTCCTCTATACTTTCTTCACTGCATTCACTTGTTAGGGCATATACTTGAATGATATTTATTTTAAAAGGTTTTCCGTTTAATTTCACTAATAGAACTCTGTCTGACACAGCCCGATATCCGTTGACAGCATTTGATGTTTGTTTATCTAATATAATGGCTACACCTCTTTGATGTTCTTCTTCCCCAGAGTAAACAATCTTATAATCCTCTCCTGTCCTTATTCCTGCCCCTTTCCATCTCGTTTCCGATATTCCTATTATGTTAATCTTCTCTCTCTTGTTTGATGTTTTCTAATTTTCCATCTGCATTCATTGTTATAACATTCCAAGTTCCTACTTTCAATAATATTAATCTTTTGCACCTAGTAGCCTGTTGACGGTCTAGAGTCACCTGGTGCGCATGACTATCCCTACCGGGCGAGGCTGCTCCTATGGAGCACCCATTTACGCCGTTTCTCTGATTAGCGATGAGCCCACACAACATGATTTTCTTGGCATCTATAAAGAAGGTAGTTTGCCATTGCTTTCCATCCTAGCAGTGACCATACTGGTCAGTGACAGTACGATCAGTGACAGTGTCAGTACGATATGGCACACAGCATCAAATTGGTACCAGGGTATAAAATATGGTTCCTAAATAAATACACATGTATTGTTTGGCAGTATGAAATCAGTATTGACATCTAGAGAGATTAAGAACGCATTAAAAATGAGAATTGTCAAATGTTTCGTATTTTCAACACTAATGTATGCCGCGGAAGCCTGGACATTGAACAAGCAGCTAGAAAGTCGAATAGATGCCTTGGAGATGTGGATATTCAAAAGAATATGTCGTATTTCATAGAAACAAAAACAATCAAATACAGACGTTCTAGAAAAACTGGGAATGAAAAGAGAGTTGATGAAAGAAATAAAAAAGAGGCAAGTGAAATATTTCGGTCACGTTAAAAGACATGATATTTTTATTAAAATCATACTGGAGGGCAAGGTTGATAGCAAGCGAGCAAGAGGTAGACAATTCAATTGGGAAAATAACATCAAGAGATGGACGTGCACCAATCTGAAATAATGTACAGTCAGGGTGAGAGACAGATAGTGTTGGACATACATTGCAGCCAACCTTCACTGTGGAGAAGGCACCTGATTGATTGTTTGGCTCTCAAAGAAGTATAAGACGGAAGTACAGACTGGATGGTCATGCGTGGAAGTAAACTTGTTCCTGCGACGAGACGGCGTCGTCATTTAGAGATGACAGGTTCGAATCCCGGTCGGTATCTATAATTTTATATTTGTATGTTATCTAGTGCGTCTTCTAGTCTCTACTTCCGTCTTCTACTCCTATGATAGCCACAGAATACATGTGTATTTATTTATGAACTGTATTAGTGACCTCAAAGGGTTCCTCAATTGTTATTTATATAAAATATGGGGCTAGAACCATATTTCGGATACGCCTCAATGATAGTAACATGATAGAAACAAAATTGCATGATGTACCTCGCAGTTGAGACCTCATATATTGTATGCTGCAACTGACATTTCATGCTCTATCTGCCATGTAATATTGCATACTGAAAGTAGCTTCCACACTTCATTCTTAATCTAATAAATAAACCTGCACTCTATAGGTAGTTTTAACACTTCATACTATTTATAGCACTTGATACGTTATTATGTATATATCAGCTGACAAAGCATACAGTATGTAATTTCAGATACTTTATTCTGTATTTAGCATATGACACTTAATTATCTATCTACCAGATAACATTACATACTGTAGGTAGCTTTGACACTTCATTCTGTATGTATCAATTGCCACATCTTTCTGTATGTTATTTTGATACTTCATGTTGAATGTAGCAAGCGATACTTCATTCTATATGTACCAACTTTCTATATGTACCAAATGATACTTCATTCTGGATGCAACAATTGATACTTCATTCTATATGTAGAATTTGACACTTCATACTGTATGAGACAACTGACACTTAATTCAGTATGTAGTACTTAACACGTCATTCTGCGTGTAACACTTGCCACTTCATTCTCTATCTAACAGATGGCATTGCATACTGCAGGTAGCTTTGACTCTTCATAATTTATGTACCAGTTGACACTTCATATCTATGTAGCTGTTGACACTTCATACTGTATGAAACAGTTCATACTTAATTATGTATGTAGCACTTGCCTCCCTCTTCATTCTCTTTCAACAAGGTGAAATTATATACTGTAGGTATCTTTTGACACGCCATTCTGTATATAGCGATTGGCACTTAATTCTTATATAACATCTGAAACTTCATATTGATGCAGTAATTGACACTTCATTCTTTACATAGCAAGCGATACTTCATTATGTATGTATGCAGTAATTTATATCTCATCCTGTGTGTAACAATTGACATTTCATTCTGTATGTAACAATTGACATTTCATTCTGTATGTAACAATTGACATTTCATTCTGTATGTAACAATTGACATTTCATTCTGTATGTAACAATTGACATTTCATTCTGTATGTAACAATTGACATTTCATTCTGAAATTCACACTAGAAGTAGTAGCACGAGTATAGGCTACCCTTGAGTTCAGAGCGTGCCAGCACACGACACCACACACACACACACACACACACACACACACACACGCACACGCACACACGCGCGCACACACACACGCGCGCGCACACGCACACACACACACGCACACACACGCACACACACACACGCACACACTCTTACTCCCCCCCCCCCCCCCCACACACACACACAAATGGTATCACCAGAGATATCTACGTATATTTATACTATATAAGATGTATATTTCTAGTAATTCAGACTTCGTGTACTTTATATTACTCACTCTTCACGTAATGCATACTTTGTATAGATTATACTTCAAATTATTTATATGTCGCATCGTTTATATTTGCTGATGTTTAAGCTTTACATAGTTTGTACTTCACACAGTTTATATATCATGTTATTTACAATTCATGCGTCATATTGTCCAAACTTCACATTGATCATACTTCACATTGTCATAACTTCACATTGTCGTAACTTCACATTGTTCATTCCTAACAATGTCGTCACTCAAAATTATTTATACTTCACATTGGTCATACTTTTTATTGTTCATACTGCACATTGTTCATATTTTACATTGATCATATTTCACATTGTTCATAGTACACATTGTTCGTACTACACATTTTTCATACTATTCATTGTTAATATTTGTCAAAGACTTAGTTATATAGGAATGAAGACCACCCTGAAAGAGTGGTCTACCTCAAATAGAATAGAGGTAACCCAGTGCCCCTACATGAGGGCAGGGTAGGTGTAGGGAATAAATAAGAAGGGGAACTATTAAATAGTTCTCTCATGGGACACGGAGGTGTCAACCAGAGAGTAAGCACTCTGGTCACGGCATAATCACGCCAACGTGATAGACACGGAGAACTAAACTGAAACTCAAGAGAGGCCACTACTCTAGCGTGCTGGATGATGCCGCACGCAAAAGCCGTAGTTCGCCCCAAGTCCTTCCGCGTACTGTGTAAACAGCACGCGGTGTATAGTCAGACGGGACACAGACTTCGTAGTGAGCGCATCGCTTAGCGTCGATGCTTATTTCGTTAGCCGAGTAGATAGATTAGCAATAGGGTTAGGAAACGACTAGTGATAGGCAATTCTGTGCATTTATTCGTGTGTGATTTGTTAGCGACTGTTTGTTGTACATTGATGTGATGCAAAGAGCCAGTGGCAATAAAATGTGTAACCAATTCCTCTCGTACGACTAGCAAGTCTTTTTGTGTGGTGCGAGAGAAGTTATCCCGGAATGCCTGTGACATCGGTTGATGACAGGCTAGGATAAAGTGGTGTCAGAAGTGTAGCTTGGACAATTGTTCAAGCTAAAACACTCACCCACGGCTCTAAAATAGAATTACGGCTAGATAATCACAGGGTTTTATTTATGATAAGTGATAATGGCGTGTGCAGACAGAACAAAGTGCGAGCTGTGCCCATCGTGACCAAGTTATGTTTATTTATGCTTATTGAATTGTTTTGTGCTTATGAACATGTTTTCTTCTGATTTGTAAGTATTATTATTATAGTTTTGCATCATTTATTTCTACAATTACTTATTTATTTACTAGTATTTGTCAAATATGATTCACGGCGGAGCAATACACAAAAATGAGCCGAGAACAAAAATCGATTTTTCCAATCTAAAAATAGCGCTGCGCCTGTGACGTGTCGCGACTGACAAACAGCTGCGTTACGCCATTTGCAGTCAGCAACTGAATGTTTACAAATCGCAAAGCGGCTGCTCGCCTGAATCGTTGACTTATATCAAATATTATTTATTTATATTAGTTATTTATTGAATATATTTATTTATTTGAACATTATTACCTT
Source organism: Cepaea nemoralis (assembly GCA_014155875.1). NCBI lineage: Eukaryota > Metazoa > Mollusca > Gastropoda > Stylommatophora > Helicidae > Cepaea > Cepaea nemoralis. Next base: position 15,142 of record JACEFZ010004513.1, read on the forward strand.
TATATTTATTTCAAAGCATTTATTTAATTATTTATATACTTTTTCTATTTCTTACCGTCGCGATGGCACTACTTTTGCTATGCAAAGAAGACGCAGTCTGCACAACACTTCCATAAATTAAACAGCTAGAGTTAGGGAAGGCAGAAGACGTTAGAACGAAGACAGGACAGTGACATTTAGTATTAATTAAACCACATTGTATTGTCCTGGGGCATGTAATTGTACAAAATTGTCTAGAGTTATATATCGTTTACAAGTGGTTAATTGTTGATGCTCTTGATAACCAGGGAGAACAACAGCTGGTCATAAGCATAACTCAAGCTGTGTGTGGTATTGCCAGACGATTGGACTTGAGGTGCCAAACGAGTGTACATGATTGATCTGGAATGTTAAGATGAGTATACCCAAATGATTTTGCATGCAATATGATTAATAATGCATCTCTTTTTCAGGGTGTGATCTATTAGCATATTTTATGTGATCTGTGTTTCGGGTTATAATCTAAGAGGATATTTTTTATACTCAGGGATTTAAAAAACTTAACATAGCTGACAGAAATAAGTGAGTAAATATTTGAGTGCCTATCAACTTTAGCTAATTACCCAACAACATGTCAACTTTAGCTGACTTTATAGAAGCAGGCAAGGCATTACAATACACAGGAAAGGAATATGCTGATCAAAAATTTAGGGAAGCAAAGGATGCTGATAGAGATGAACGAGCACGGGAAAGACAACACCAGAAGGAACTAACTGAGATAACAAAACAAAAGGAGTTAGAAATAAAGCAAAAACAATTAGATCAAGATAAGGAAATTAAACAGAAGGAATTAGAGATTAAACAAATACAAATAGAACATGATAAGGAAATTAAACAGAAGGAATTAGAGATTAAACAAAAAGAAGTAGAATTAAAACAAAGAGAGATAGATGAAATGGCAAGAGTGAAAGAAAAACAAATACAGGTTGAATCAGAGACACAGTTAAAGATGAAAGGTATGGAAGTAGATTCACACTTAGAGATCTCCGCTACAAAACTAAAGAGTCAGCAAGAAGAAAATAAATTTAATAAGTACAAAAACATTATTAAGCCATTTTGTAAAGAAGATTCCATATCAGCCTGGACAGAAAATGTCGAATATCAGCTGAAATACCACCAAGTACCAATTGATATGTGGGCTATGATTTACATGAAGAACCTGAGTGGGGAGCCCCTTAAAGTGATAGAATCAATACCAACTGATCTTAGATCTAACTATCAGTACATCCATGATAGGATAATGCAACATTTCTTACTTGATGCCCCTGGGTTTGTTCACAGTACACATTATTCATACTTCCCCACACTTCAAATTGTTCATACTTCGCATTGTTCATACTTCCCATTGTTTATACTACCCATTTTTCATACTGCACATTGTTCATAATTCGCCCAGACTTCACATTGTTCATTCTACACATTGTTCATATTTCCCAATGTTCAGACTACACATTGCTCATACTTCCCCATACTTCACACTGCTCGTATTTCACATAATTCACACTTCACATTGTCGTCACTTCACGTTATTTATATTTCACATTGTCGACACTTTACATTGTTTAAACTTCACATTGTCATAACTTCACATTGTTCATACTTCACATTGTCGTAACTTCACATTCTTCATACTTCATATTGTTCATACTACCTATTGTTCATATTTCTCTATACTACACATTGCTTATGCTTCACAGTGTCCAGACTTCACATTGTTCAATTACACATTCGGGTCCACATCGATTGATGGACGTCAGTCGCGGCGATTGGGCAATCTTGAGCATAGCCTACGATGGGTAACGTTGTAATATTCTGGTGTGATAATTTGCCGTGTCCAGTGTGTGCCGCGTGGTTACACACCCGCTTCACACGCGTGATCCGGGGCTTGTTTCCGGATCCGGTCAGGGATATGCACTACTGACGAGCTCAAGCGAGAGCGAAACTCGAGTATAGTGCTTCCATATTGACGTGGATAGGCCTTAGGTTCATACCAGAATACGATCAGCGTTGCCAGTAGTGGGTTGTGCTGAATATTTAAATTTCAAATCCCGAAACAACCAAATAATCAATTTGATTATTGCTCACTGGATTAAGGAGGCTTGGTGTTCCTTGCCAGTGAGAAGTCCTGATCGTTCGGGTCCACATCGATTGACGGACGTCAGTCGCGGCGATTGGGCAATCTTGAGCATAGCCTACGATGGGTAACGTTGTGATATTCTGTTGTGATAATTTGGCGTGTCCAGTGTGTGCCGCGTGGTTACACACCCGCTTCACACGCGTGATCCGGGGCGTGTTTCCGGATCCGGTCAGGGATATGCACTACTGACGAGCTCAAACGAGAGCGAAACTCGAGTATAGTGCTTCCTTATTGACGTGGATAGGCCTTAGGTTCATACCAGAATACGATCAGCGTTGCCAGTGGTGGGTTGTGCTCAATATTTAAATTTTAAATCCCTGTCGTGTGTCCCTTTAAAGTGTCGTCCCTGGAGTGAGGGGAGTCAACACCCACATTATATTTAACCCCTTATCAATATCCTGGAGAATCCACTAGCTTCCGTCCAACACACTCCATCAGTTCATGGACACCTTTTCCTCTCTCTATCACTGTCGTACTATGCCCCCTCTCATTCTTCCCCAACGCAACATATTCAACAACTCTTGCTTCTAAAAATTAATGAAGATTAATTTATTAAAAGAAAAGAGTAATGTACGTGAGACGTGTATGCGAAGAAAATGTGTGTTGTGTTCTATAATGTGCGTAGGATTGGATCCTCAGATAATAGCATAGTCAGTTCATCCTTGCAAGGACACACCATAGCACGTTAAGTCAGAACAAGTTCACCTCACCCAGTGCGGTATCTCTCCTGCCGGATACTGACTTTCATCTGTAGCTACCTGGTAATCCATCTTCATGATCATCCGAAATAAATACTGTTTGTAATTTACAGCTGATCATGGACCGGTTGCACACTACACATTATAAGTTCCTATCGTTCCTAAAAAAAATGTACAATCCTTTGTAGGTGTGTACGTAGGTATCACTGTTATTGTTAATATACTTGATCCTAACTAGTGTCTATATAGTCTCAAGTATAATGTCTTTTGTAATATTTCACTGGAATCTATCACACCATGTGACTTACATTTTAATGTTCTCGTTCACTTAACACTGTTTGTATGATGTGTGATGTATCAACAATCATCACCCATCCTAGGTGAACCTTAACACACAGGAATCGTTATATTGGTTTGGCTCTTCTGAGCCATGTTATGGTGGACCCTCCTGATCATGAGTCCAGCGTAAACATAATACCATCTTTCTTCTCGGACGTTATTCATTTTCCGTAAGAAACATTTGACTGTTCAACTGGTGTTCTTCTAATTGGAGTTGAACTTTTTTCAAAACCAGTGTTGAGCTTCCTCGTAACTGGCAGGGAACCTGTTAGAGAAACAACACATCTGGTGATAGCACTAGTCACTGATCCTACCGGCTGAGTGTAAGCCTATTGCCTTGCTCTGTTATTTTTCCAGCTAACTAAACTCTGTCATAGAGCCTATTAGCTCCTTACCTACGTCCGAATCAGGCTATGACAAGGAAAGACCCATAAACAGAGTGCAAAACTTCAGTGGGCAAATCACTGAAAGATCCCCCCCCCCCCATTGGACACTTTCCCCATCTCCCAACCCATCTTAAATTTCTCCAAATATCACTCCGCTATCCTATTCACCCCAGCAGAGCCAATCATCATTTCGCTACTCTAACTAGTTTTCAACTTACAGTGCTAATCATCACACTCTAGTTTGAACAAGGCTACTGTCTATATTAATTAGGCCTAAATAGACTATATTTGGTACCTTATGCAAACCCGCCTCATTCTTGGATGGCTGCTACATTTTGCCATAACGACACATGCTAGTTAATTTTTAATTAATCTAACACTGTAGAGCTCTCCAACAAAACACGTCAATCCTAATCCATTTTTTGGTCTACACTAATGTACCAGTCTTGTTTGTGTCACGTGCTGGATGTGTTCCAGTGAAGTCTTTGATGTAATGCAGGTGTCTTTCAAGGGAACTAACGAATTCCAGAATCTTATCTCCCTTGTGTTTAATCAATGTCGCCAGTGATCTCCCCTTGTTTTGGGTTGTCAAGACAAGGGGAGATCACTGGCGACATTGATTAAACACAAGGGAGATAAGATTCTGGAATTCTTGTTTTTGACAACCCAAAACAAGGTAGCGAGTTCCTGCAATCGTCGCAATGTTCACGATAACAAGCCTACAACTTTCTGTCGTGTGGTGACAATCAAAGCCACCATTTCGTTTGATATCGGGAAATTCTCCGCCCCCCCCCCCCCCCACCCCCCCTCACCACCGACTAGAAGTCAACACTTGCAGCCGTGAACACAGACTGTTTTCTGTAATTTTAATCATCTGATGTTAACGACAGTGGATTTAATCACAATCCCGAAACAACCAAATAATCAATTACACATTGTTCATATTTCGCATTGTTCATATTTCGCATTGTTCATATTTCGCATTCTTTATACTACATGTTGTTCATACTACCCCATACTTCACATTGTTCATATTTCCCATTGTTCATACTACACATTGTTCATAATTTCCCATACTTCACATTGTTCATACTACACATTGTTCATAATTTCCCATACTACACATTGTTCATAATTTCCCATGTTACACATTGTTCATAATTTCCCATACTTCACATTGTCCATATACACATTGTTCATAATTTCCCATAATACACATCGTTCATCATTTCCCATACTACACATTGTTCATAATTTCCCATACTTCACATTGTTCATATTACACAATGTTCATAATTCCTCCGACTTTACATTGTTCATACTACACATAGTTCATATTTCCCATTGTTCATACTACACATTGTTCATATTTCCCCGTACTCCCCATAGTTCATATTTTCCTTTGTTCATACAACACATTTTTCACAGTTCCCCATACTTCGCATTGTCCATACTTCCCATTGTTCATACTACACATTGTTCATACTGTATGTCTCATTGTTCATGGTGCGCGTTATTCATACTTCCAGTTGTTCATACGTCCCATTGTTCATACTCCACCCTGCCCTCCACAGTTCACATTTCATAAGGCTCCTCCCCGTGTATCCCCTCCCGTTCTAGTTTGTGGCCGGTGTACGGCCCGGCCTGGGGGCAGTTGGGCACACAGGAACAGGAGTTTGGACAAGGTCCTTGTGGGCACTGCATCCACCTGTGACAGTCCGGCTGTGGGTGTTGTTGTTGTGGTGGCGGCGGTGGTACTGGCCATGGTTGTTTGCAGTCACAGTTTTGGCATCCTCTCTGATCCATTAGGTACCTGATTGGATAGGTACATAACTGCATTAATAATAATTCGAAACTATTAACGTTAATTTAGTTAGTTAGTTAGTTAATTAGTTAGTTATTTATTCAATCAGTTAGTTAGGTAGTTAGTAAATTAACTGACTGACTGACTGATTGGCACATTGCCGTCTTGACAGACGAAAGTTTGTAAAATGGAGTTATACCTCTCCATAACACACAGATTGGGCTGAGCTTAGTGACCATGTAGCATGATCCCTCTCTCGGTCTGTCTAGTTTACTCCAGAGGAAAAGTAACACCTATACGTCTGGAACAAGACAAGCTACAGATGCTACCGGATCAACAATGTTCTAACTGTCCGCATATAGGATCGTCCATCCTAGACCTAGTGTCGACCAAGGCTTAGGGCCTGGTCTGCCCTGCCATGACATTTAGTCGTACGATTGCATTTCCTCGCACTAGGGTAAGGCTTGTACCCTCCCAATTGCACACATCTGTCCGAAGCCGTTGACACAATGTGAAGTATCGAGTTTGGTGATCGCCGCCCAACATTCGGTGCTAACATAAAGCAGGTAGTACCGTCTACTGTCATACAGTAGCTCAGTCATATCTGACTAAGACCTGACACGCAAGTAAGTTAACTGTAAAAGTTAGTTGCATATACTTTAATGATATCGCAGATAACCCCAGCTTGTTTTGTCTGTTCGCGATTCCTGGGCAAGTTTACGTACAGTAGTTTGCCTCTGATTTCTGAACGACCGCCATCACTACCATTTCATAAACAACAAACGCAGCTGTGTTTCGAAAGCGGAATGCGGGATCACGAACTGCGCCCGAAACCTCATTGCCACGGAGCGGAAGTTAACTCCAGGACTGCCCAAACTACAACATATCCAGGCGAACCTTCTGGCCTAGAGAGACAACAGTGGAAGATAAACTCTATGGACCGTTGAGTGAACTAAAAAAAATACTGTTAGATTCATACAAGAGACAACATTGCAGTTATAGACATATTTCAAGCGAACGAAAGAAGAAGAAGTTAATTGGATAGTTAGTTAGTGAATTATTTAGTTCGTTAGTTAGTTATTTAGTTCGTTAGTTAGCCAGCTAGCTAGATAGTTAGGTCTTCTTCTGCGTTCACGCGGAGTTTTTTTTTTTCTTTTTCGGTCGTGGTTGCATTGTGCCTGTTTACAGCAGAGCTGCGTTCTTGCGCTGATCGGCAGACACATCCGACTTCTGCGGGCATTTGTTGACCGGGTTAACCTTCCCGGGTCTAATTAGTTATTAAGTTAGTTAGTTTTGTCAGTCAGTCAGTTAGTTAGTCAGTCAGTCTGTCAGTCAGTCAGTCAGTTAGCTAATCAGTTAGCTAGCTAGTTAATTAGTTAGTTTTGTCAATCAGTCAGTCAGGTAGCTAGTCAGTCAGTCAGCCAGTCAGTCAGTCAGTTAGCTAATTAGTTAGTTAGTTAGTTTTGTCAGTCAGTCAGTTAGTTAGTCAGTCAGTCTGTCAGTCAGTCAGTCAGTCAGTCAGTTAGCTAATCAGTTAGTTAGTTAGCTAGCTAGCTAGCTAGTTAGTTAGTTAGTAAGTTAGTAACTTAGTTAGTTAGTTAGTTAGTTTTGTCAGTCAGTTAATTAGTTAGTCATCAGTCAGTCAGTCAATTAGCTAGTTAGATAGTTAGTTAGTAAGCTTGTTAGTTAGTTAGTTAGTTAGTTATATAGTTAGTTAGTTAGTTAGTTAGTTAGTTAGTTAGTTAGTCAGTTAGTCAGTCAGTCAGTTTGTCAGTCAGTCAGTCAGTCAGTCAGTTAGCTAGTCAATTAGTTAGCTAGATAGTTAGTTAGTAAGTTTAGTCAGTTAGTTAGTTAAAGTCAGTCAGTCAGCCAGTCAGTCAGTTAGCTAGTTAGTAAGTTTAGTCAGTCAGTCAGTCAGTCAGTCAGTCAGTCAGTTAGTCAGTCAGTCAGTCAGTT
>JACEFZ010004513.1:27500-51485 GCA_014155875.1 Cepaea nemoralis
GCGTCTTGTCAAAAGCGCCGCACAGAGTTCCAGCTAGACCTCCGGGAGTCTCAGAAAAAAGATCACTCATGAACCGAATGACGGAGATCGAAAACGAACCCACAGCGTTTGGAAGTGGAAACGTGCGCTTGTGTTTACCGACCAGAGATTTTGTCAACGACGATGAAGACGCTTGTGGAAACGCTCGTCCAGTGTTTGTGTGTGTCGTGACTGTTGTCGGGCTATCAGGTTGGATCTCTGTCAACTTACATTATCAAAACATCATGATGATGATGATGAAAGAGGCTTAGAGTAGACGGCTAGTTGTTGTAATCTGAGCAATAGGACAGCATCAGTGTCGAGAGAGTGGGCGCAGACATATTTAAATCCCACTCTCCAAGCCAGAAGAGGACCATTCAAGACTTAATGGCAAGAAGATTATCATCTTGCAGAATACATTTGTAATTTTAAGCTGCATAAATTCTTTGAAAGGGAACAGATACTCCCAAGAGGGGTGGCGAGTTTACGGTAAGTCAGACGTGGTCGGGAATCTTAGGATCGTGTGTATAGTGCAGAAGAACAATTCGGGGATCTGGCCGACATTCAGGAATCAGAGTAAAGACCAGACGGACACATAATCAGAGAGTTTCCATTAGTACCATTAATATTGGCACTCTTCACTGGATATTGAAGATGAGGACGGAGCACGTACGGGAATGCCCCGAGTGCTGTAATGTTGGTTCTTGACTCAGTTCAAGCCTGTTGTTACAACTCTCTCCAACCAGGCATTGGCAAACACGACGCTCAAAGCCTCCATACTGTCTGATATGTTGCTGAAGTTGGTGTAGGCAATGTTATTAATGTCTTTGCCTAGTTGTTAAAGAGTGGTTCTCAACCAGTGGGGAATTCCGCCCAAGAGGGGGGGGGGGACTTTAGGGTTCCGGGGAGGGGGGGGGAATTAGGGGATTAGGACCACACATTGGCAGATTCAAAATGGCTTCAGGCACAATATCCTGGTTTTTTATTGAGCGTTTTGTTTTATGAAGCACAATGTTTTGTGGCATTATGATGTATTTTTAGTGACAATTCTTTGACTTTTTAACTGTTTGTTTATTGTAATATGATTAATTTGATGTGTTAATAAAATATTCTGAATATAAAAAATGCATCTTTTGAGGCTGACAATATTAGAAAGGGGGAAATTCTTCTTCTTTCCTTCGCTGGAAAAGGGGGGGGGGGGGGGGGGGGGGGGCGGGGTATGACATTCTGACATATGGTAAAAGGGTGTATGAGCCACACACAAAAAAGGTTGAGAACCACCGTGTTAGGGTTTTCCGTATACATTTTTCTCTATCTTCTATTGTCCCCATTTCTGTTTTTGTTTTTGTTTTTTTGATAACTTGACCAGAAGTGACTATTGCCTTACAAAGCCAGAAATGTCATATGTGGACTTAAACCTCAGGATCTAAGGGGGGTATAATATAGTTCTCTTAGTGTATACAGGATCCACATTGTACAGGCTTACTCTAGCCAGAGGTGTCAATTCTAGATGACGACAACTCCCTGTAGTAACCCGCAGACTCTGAATGTGTCACATATAAACAAATACAACGTCTTGTAGTAATCAGCAAACTCTAAAAGTGTCATTTATAGACGACGACACTCCATGTAGTGCTCAGCAAAGTCTAAAAGTATTATCGCTGTATGACGACCACTCTCTGCAGTAATCAGCAGACTAAAAGTGTCACCTCTAGATGACGACAACTCCCTGTATTAATCAACAAAATCTGAAAATCATCTCTAGACGACATCTCATGTATCAACAAATTCTGAAAGTGTCATCTCTAAATAACAACTCCCTGTAGTAATCAGCAAACTCTGAAAGTGTCATCTTTAAATAACAACTCCCTGTAGTAATCAGCAAACTCTGAAAGTGTCATCTCGAAATAACATCTACCTGTAGTAATCAGCAAACTCTTAATGTGTCATCTCTAAATAACAGCTCCCTGTAGTAATAAGAAATCTCTGAAAGTGTCATCTCTAAATAACATCTACCTGTAGTAATCAGCAAACTCTTAATGTGTCATCTCTAAATAACAGCTCCCTGTAGTAATCAGCAAACTCTGAAAGTGTCATCTCTAAATAACAACTCCCTGTAGTAATCAGCAAACCCTGAAAGTGTCATCTCTAAATAACAACTCCCTGTAGTAATCAGCAAACCCTGAAAGTAATCTCTAGACAACTCCTGTAGTAATCAGCAGACTCTAAAAGTTTCACCTCTAGATGGCGACAACCCCTTATACTGTGGCAACCCCTCAATACTGGAAGAAACATTTTGTTTTACAATACTCATTCCATGTTTTAAAAAAAAACACCAAATGTTACTTACTATTTGAATGTCTTTCGCACTTCTTAAAATCATACTGTGAAACGGAATTCCATGACAGATGTTCATAATGTCTTGTAGCAAGTTAAGGCTAACATTGCTGCAATGACCGTATCTCATATAATGTCTATTGTTACGTCACGAGCTGCAGCATCTCCGAAGTTTGTCTTATTGGCATGTGACATATAAAACATGTGTGTATGTGACAAGATCACCTCGAGTATTGAGAGTTAACCACACCCGAGGTGTCTCTAGCACTCCCGTGTATTCTAACCCCAGGGGTTGGACAGGTAGATACACTGTTTACTCTGCTGTTGACCTCGTATTAGTTAATTATGTCTACAAGCCCCTCCAGATTCTAGACCCCTACTATCTACCTACTCCCTTGGGACAATGAACAATTAGGCATCGTCCGAGACCACACTCAATAATTGTACAATGAGTAAGTCAACATACACAAAGTTTATTCTACCCTTGAGAATATAGAACTGAATTGAACACCCTGATAGAATAAATCTATTTAAACAAGTAGAGGATAGAGTAGAGACAGAATCAGAGATATGGCTCAAATTATCATTAGGCTGAGAAGTAGATTGGATGCAGATGTCCCGTCCAGTCGCTCCGCCACTCAACCGGCTTCCTTCCAGTGAGATGACTAGAACCTGGGAGACCACTCCGTCCCCAGATCTTGGATCGACAACAAGAGGAGTTAACCAATTGACCACAATCACTGGACGAACTGCAATTCTATCACTTCCTACTGAGTCACTATTAAAGTCACTACACAGTTCTCTGTAGACAGCCTGGCTGGGAGACCTTCCTCCTTGAGGTGACCCCAGTTACTCTCGACGTCAATAAAGGTCTGTAGCCAATGACCAATCTAATGGTCCCGGACTAATATCACTTACCCCTGGTTGAGTAATAGTATAGTTCTGCTGCTAATTCACTAGAGTCCTATGAGAAAAACACTTCCCAGTTCGTAGACTCTATAATTACACCATTTGGATCACGCACCTATTTCACACGTTGTGGCAACAATGTTCATTTGGACAAGAATTAGTTGTCCGATATACCTGATAACACTTTTAAAAGTCACAATACGTAAGCTGGTGTAGGCCTCATCATGACCTGCCACTAAAGCTGCCGTAGGTACCGCACAAGGTTATGTGCTAATCTTTGCTTCAAGTTTCCGACGTTTAGGCGGAACCACAATAGACTTGGACTTGATGAGCTCCCATAGCTGAGAGTACCCCAACTTGATACACCTCACTGGGTAAACATAGCCACATCATTCCGTGTACAGTCTATTGTCTCTTATACTTAAGCGTGATTGCTCAGGTTGCTGAACATCTCATTGCTGAAATAGAGCATCTTCAAACTCAGAAAAAAAAATCACGTCCCACATGTGCAATTTCAGGGCACTGGAATCAACTTGGTGATAAACATTCAATCAGGATGATTCACCCTTTCGCATGGTGTGGTTTAGTCAGGCGAGGTAAGTAAATGATTTTACCCTTCGCTATGGTACACGAAGTGGTTTCAGGCAAACAACAATTGTAGTAGGCTGGTTCTTCAACAGGCAACTCCTGAAAGGAAGAGCGGTCGGTGAGAGTATTTTGCGCCAAACATTGGTCCACATGCATCCTATCACTGACTACTCAACCTTCAGTCATGCTAATTAGTTATTCAACTAACTAGAGCATTATCTCTATATTGAGAGTAGTAAAGCATGGGTTTCCGTCAATGTCAGATGGCCTCACGAGAACAGCCCGTCAAACAGAGTAAGTAACCAGAATGACGAGTCTGATCGTACGTCTCACCTATCCCTATTCATCTACCAGTTGTCGCTAACGTCACTAGTTATAGTAATCAGTTATCCTAGTTCTAGAGTTAACAGAACTAAACATTAAGGTGAAGAGTCCCTGGACTCGTTCCTTACATTATACATTCAATAGTAAACATCATAACGATCAATGTACCATCACTTGGGATATAGGAATAATACATGATCACATAAAGTATTTACACACTCCATTTCGCTGGTGGGACATCCTGCCCACCCTATAGCGAAACTCTTCTTATTAGACTCTTCCCTAGAGTCAAGAAGTCTTCTTGGTAAAACATGTTCCCCACATGTTCCAAGGGTTCTGCTCCAGTTCTGACCTTCCAAGTGGATTAGCCTTGGCCTGGGCCGAACTTCATGGCTGGCCTGGTCTGCCAGCTCCATACTTTCATAACTTGCCTCTAAATCCCCATATCCCATATTTCCCCGTGCCTCTTTCAACCTCCTTTTAGTCCTTCCATACTTCTATCACATCAGCACTGACTCGCACTTATGTAAGCATGAAAGAACAGGACAGTAAAGAGCAAGAATTAAGAACGCATGTTTACATCGCGACGGTAACGCATTGTTATCACGCGTCGAACCACTCGGCGTTCGGTATCACTCCTAGAAGTATCACATAACATGACCCAATATATATGCATCATAACACATCATATATATATATATATTATATATATATATATATATATATATATATATATATATATATATATATATATATAATAAATATATATATATATATATATATATATATATATATATATATATATATATATATATATATATATATATATATATATATCATCATCATCATCATCATCATCAATGAAGAACTTACCTTCTCACAGAATTCCACAGTTCCACAAAATGAATTCACCATTACGTTAACACACAATAGTTACATCATTCCCTGTGGCTAAGCATTAAATGCTCTCTTTACTTAGTAACTAAGCACATCACTGAATTCTCCAACTAACAACTTACCTGGCTATCCAACAGTTCTTCTAGCTTCAGCTACTGACTGACCTAAGTTAGGTTCCTATCATACACTAGTAACTGTGCCCTATTATAGAACAGCAACATAGTATATGCAACGATTTGCCACACATGGTAAATACTAGTTGAACACAATACGCCAATCTCACAGGCCTACATTTCAAGCAGTTACCGCAACTACACTCGCTTGTCAACAAACGCGACACGCGCAGGTGTAGATCGGCCTAGATTCTCAACTACGTTATCGATCGGTTTCTCATTAGCGATGCAAAGACAACCGCATATTTAATAAGATTAGAACGATTGCGTTTTGTGATCAATTACAAAGTTAAATTAATTAACCAAGTAAATACCTGAATTACTTGAACCAGACTCCAGTCAGCTATCAGAACTGTTCATGGGCAAGCATGCCGTAATGTGATAAAAGTCAGTTGCAACTTGGTTGGGGTGAGACGCTATACAATTGGCCTAACAGAGCCATGCGTCTCTCACGTCTTGAGAGGTAAGAAAGTGAATGACTACTTCCAGCCGCATTGCTCCCTTCGTGCGTACCGAAGCGCACGAGAAATGAGTGCTTCTTGTTGCAAGTCAACTTCACGGACAACATTCATTCCACGTCCTAGAATTTCCTAGATTCTTCTGCACGAGAATTTGATGGAGCACCCAGCAACTCTGGTCACTCAAATCCAGGTGCTTCGAGAAGATTCTAGACGGAAAATCCCATCGACTTCCTCCAGGCTATAAATAACCGGGAAAGTCCCTGATGACGCGCCGAATCGAGTTAACCTAATAGACAAAAGACAGATGAAGCGTCGTTTCGTCACAGAGCTCAATCCCTTACTGTTGTCGTTAATGTTGTTGATGAGCTCTCTAAAAGACTGAGCTTTAACTCTTAAATCCGATGCATTGGAAATCAGGTAATTTAAGTCCTGAAGAGGGATTGTATCTAAAGGAGAGAGGTTAGGACAGAGACTGATTCCCCATCCGTTACAAAAGTATTATCTCCTGGGGGATTGTGTTGCGGGGCTTTCTGTCCCAACTCCCACTCCCGACTTAGAACCAGCGGGATGTCCAAGACCAATACTGGAACTTTGCATCCGTGAGGCATATTACAGCCACTAGGTCATTTATGCTTCTGGCTATGGTGTTCTTACTCATTTTTCTCGTTTTGGAGTGGTAGTACATGGTTGCCGGTCTCTCTGGCCGAGGGGTTACACCACTTTCTCCGTAATCCCGTTTATCACGTAGAGTCTTGTAGCGGGCGAGAACTGCGAGCGGTTCGACCCCCGCTGGTGTCTTGCGGGATAACTGAGCCGGCCGCTCATAAAGCAATGGCAAACTACTGAGCGTAATCTTGCCAAGAAATCAACAGACAGTTGAAAGATGCTGCTGTTGACAGCGATGTCCTGTAAAGGATATGCGAATAATAAAAAAAAGTACATGGTTGCCTTGCCTAGCTAATAAGTTAAATGTGTGGAGCGACATTGTGAGCTGTGGATTTCTAGTGGTATGCCACTACAACTGTCAGCAGTTGTTTGTATTGTGAACTGGCTGGTGTTTTCGTTATGCAGTAATGTCTGCAACTGCTAATCTTCTAGTGACTACCATTTACATAGACCATGCACTGTAACTGTAGTGGCAGACTGTTGTGTTGGCATTCTGGCAGCAGCCTTACTTATGTATGCCTGTGCGTGCTGTTGGTTAGTCGGGACTGCTGTCTGTTCCACTTTTTCACATGGGACAATGAGGTGCATTTTGTGTAATATTCACTGACACAGGAACAGGGCATTATGGGGTGACCCTTTGCTACGAAGTTGGTACCTGCGACTAACGACTAACGAGTAACCAGTTCGTTTCAGCACAGTAGATGTGGCATGGTCTAGAATAGGTCTTTGTTTGTAATGTTTCCTTAAGGGGATGTAGGTGCTTCATTGTCAGCAGACTTCAGCCAGATGCCAAAGGGAATTTGATCAGATGGACATCACAGATGATTGGAAGCAGGTGTCAGATTTACTTGTTGTCAAACGGTACATTCTTTCATAATTCTCCTTGTGTCAATACAAGAAACATACTGCAAGAAAACTCTATAGTCATTAACCCGACATCTGAACGTGTGTTACTGGGGCCAATAACGAAACAACAAATCACTCCGACTTCTGAGGTACTTGTTATTTACTTCCCCAAGTCAAGGACGAGAAGTCGACGTTTTTTACCACTGGTCAGTTGGATAAAATGTTGACTTCTCGACCTTGACCTGGGGACGTAAATTATACATACCTCTGAAGCCTGCGTGGGCTCCCCTGATGGCGAGGGACACTGGTAAGAGGGAAAGCTAATCCACACGCAAAGATCATTTCAGTGAACTAGAAGTTGTAGCACATGTATGAGTTCAAAGCGAGAGAACTAAAACAAAATCTAACACAGTAACCTACTATCCGTGTCGTAATAAGTGACTACAGCGTTTTAGGCGTGGAAGTGGCTGCTTCATCTCGTACTAAACTAACACAGTAACCTACTATCCGTGTCGTAATAAGTGACTACAGCGTTTTGGCGGGGAAGTGGCTGCTTCATCTCGTACTAAACTAACACAGTAACCTACTATCCGTGTCGTAATAAGTGACTACAGCGTTTTGGCGGGGAAGTGGCTGCTTCATCTCGTACTAAACTAACACAGTAACCTACTATCCGTGTCGTAATAAGTGACTACAGCGTTTTAGCGGGGAAGTGGCTGCTTCATCTCGTACTAAACTAACACAGTAAC
The DNA here is from genome assembly GCA_014155875.1 of Cepaea nemoralis. Lineage (NCBI taxonomy): Eukaryota > Metazoa > Mollusca > Gastropoda > Stylommatophora > Helicidae > Cepaea > Cepaea nemoralis. The sequence continues at coordinate 35,469 of JACEFZ010004513.1, forward strand.
CTACTATCCGTGTCGTAATAAGTGACTACAGCGTTTTGGCGGGAAGTGGCTGCTTCATCTCGTACTAAACTAACACAGTAACCTACTATCCGTGTCGTAATAAGTGACTACAGCGTTTTGGCGGGGAAGTGGCTGCTTCATCTCGTACTAAACTAACACAGTAACCTACTATCCGTGTCGTAATAAGTGACTGCAGCGTTTTGGCGTGGAAGTGGCTGCTTCATCTCGTACTAAACTAACACAGTAACCTACTATCCGTGTCGTAATAAGTGACTACAGCGTTTTGGCGTGGAAGTGGCTGCTTCATCTCGTACTAAACTAACACAGTAACCTACTATCCGTGTCGTAATAAGTGACTACAGCGTTTTGGCGTGGAAGTGGCTGCTTCATCTCGTACTAAACTAACACAGTAACCTACTATCCGTGTCGTAATAAGTGACTAGCAGCGTTTTGGCGTGGAAGTGGCTGCTTCATCTCGTACTAAACTAACACAGTAACCTACTATCCGTGTCGTAATAAGTGACTAGCAGCGTTTTGGCGTGGAAGTGGCTGCTTCATCTCGTACTAAACTAACACAGTAACCTACTATCCGTGTCGTAATAAGTGACTAGCAGCGTTTTGGCGTGGAAGTGGCTGCTTCATCTCGTACTAAACTAACACAGTAACCTACTATCCGTGTCGTAATAAGTGACTACAGCGTTTTGGCGTGGAAGTGGCTGCTTCATCTCGTACTAAACTAACACAGTAACCTACTATCCGTGTCGTAATAAGTGACTACAGCGTTTTGGCGTGGAAGTGGCTGCTTCATCTCGTACTAAACTAACACAGTAACCTACTATCCGTGTCGTAATAAGTGACTACAGCGTTTTGGCGTGGAAGTGGCTGCTTCATCTCGTACTAAACTAACACAGTAACCTACTATCCGTGTCGTAATAAGTGACTACAGCGTTTTAGCGGGGAAGTGGCTGCTTCATCTCGTACTAAACTAACTGCAAAACTCAAATAATTGTCTATAAAGTGCTTGATGTGAGATAGATGGGAGGGCCTATGTTCCACCGGAGGCAGAGAGATAGAGAGAGAGAGAGACAAGCAGAGAGACAGAAAGGCAGATAGGCAGAGAGACAGAGAGGTAGAGAGTAGAGAGACAGAGAGGCAGAGAGTAGAGAGGAAGAGAGAAGAGGCAGATAGTAGAGAGGCAGAGAGGCAGAGAGACAGAGAGGCAGAGAGACAGAGAAGCAGAGAGTAGAGAGGCAAAGAGGCAGAGAGACATAATGACAGAGAGGCAGAGAGACAGAGAGGCAGAGATTAGAGAGAGAGAGGCAGAGAGGCAGAGAGTAGAGGCATAGACTAGAGAGGCAAAAAGACAGAGAGACAGAGAGACATAGAGACATAGACATATAAAGATACAGAGTCGCAGGTAGGCAGAGAGACAGAGAGACAGAGAGACAGAAAGAGACAGCGAAGTAGAGAAGCAGAGAGACAGAAAGGCATAGAGACAGAGAGGCAGAAGAACTAGAAGAATAGATCACTAATCGCCCAAGTAGAAACGACTAAAAACATTCAAACACCAGCTAATACCAGACAATGTGTACGCCAATCAAGGTACGACTGAGACAGGTTGAGAGTCAGACCCTACAATCACACAGCGGACAAGGACAAATATAGACGCTATTAGACATGATTGAAAAAGACGTGTTTCAATATTGACAAGTGGGAATACATAATCGGGAAGAAAAGGAAAGAAACAGAAAAACGAGAGACGGAGAATATATATACTTAGGGAATAACTCACAACAACAAGAGATAGAGAATATTTTTCTTCTGCGTTCATCCGGAGTGTTTTTTCAGATGTAATTGCGGTGTGTCTGGTTAGGCACCCTTGGGCCGAAACCCTTGGGCCGAAACCCTTAGGCCAACACTGTAGCGTGCATATTTGACCAGGTTAGAATTCCTGTGGGACTCACTTTTGTGGTGCCGTCCACATCCCAGCTGGTCAAGTTAGAACATAGGAATACTTCACGATCAGCCCTCAAGGGAAGGCAGGGACAGTTCATGGCATTATCCGCCATCCAGGGTGGCTTCCATAGTTGCAGAGCCGACACACAGAGTAGTGAGTTAAGTAAGTAACTATAAGTAGGGAGTTACTCACAACAACTAGAGATAGAGAATATATACGTAGGCAGTAACTCAACAACAACGTAAAGTGGTATTAGTTAGCTTTGCAAATACACACCCACAAGTGACAAAATAGATGTTGCGGATAGAAAGACTTCATCAGCACAAACAATAACAGGAAACATACAAATACATGGGAACTATATAAAATCACTTGGGTGAATATGGAATTCGGGACAGGGGCATCCCCTATCACAGGAAAAGTAAGGTGCCTCCTTCCCTTCGCTAGTCTACAGGACACCTACTTACAGTTAAATACCATTTGATTTTATCATGCATAATATAAACTCATGTTCATTACTGTAGTTTGAGTGAGTGAGTCAGTGAGTGTGAATGAGAGACAGAACGAGTGAGCGTGAGAGTGAATGAGTGAGCGGGAGAGTGAATGAGTGAGCGTGAGAGTGAATGAGCGGGAGAGTGAATGCGTGAGAGAGAATGAATGAGCGGAAGAGTGAATGTGTGAGCGTGAGAGTGAATGTGTATGTGTGTGTGTGTGTGTGTGTGTGTGTGAGAGAGAGAGAGAGAGAGAGAGAGAGAGAGAGAGAGAGAGAGAGAGAGAGAGAGAGAGAGAGAGAGCATCACTATTTTTACGTCACATACATTTTATGTACACATTTTTCTCCATGTTTAACATTTTTATGAGACTATTCATGACAAGTGTCAGTGTATGTGTGTGAGTAAAGTGTGGGAGTTTGTTCATACTAGTTTCAATACTAACGTGAGACATTTTGTATGTGTCTAGATGTGAGGAAGTGTGAGTGTATGTGGAGGATGTGTGTGAGTGTGGGGATATGTGTGCATGGGGGTGTGTGGGTGGGGGTATGCATTTGGATGGGTTGGGGTGTGTGGGTTTTGGTGGGTAGTTGTATTTGTGGGTGTTGGTGGGATGTGTGGATGGATGTGTGGTTGTGAAAGTAGGGGTGTTGGAATGGGTGTGGGGGATGTGTGTATGGGTGGAGGATATGTGTATGGGACGGATGCAGGGGATGTGTGTTTATGTGGGTGGAGATGTGTGGATGGTTTGAGGAAGTATGTGTGGGAGGCGGGGTTGTGTGGGTAGGGGATTGTGTTGGGTGGATTTGGGATGGAAGGGCGGGTGGGAGAAGTGTATGGTGTGTGGGTTTGAGATATGTGTGCGGTGTGTTGGTGGGGGATGTGTGAATGATGTGTGGGTGGAGGGTATGTTTGTGGTGGTATGGGTGGAGGATAGTGTGTGGTGTGGGGGATGTGTGTGATGGGTGTGGGGAATGTGCGTATGGGTGGGGTATATGTGTGGGTGAGCAGGGGATTGTGGTGGTTGGGAGAAGAATGTGGGGGAGTGTGGGTGGGAGATGTGTGTGTGTGTGGGTGGGGGTGTGTGAGTGGCTTAGGGATGTGTAGGTGGGTGAGGGAGTTGTATGTGTCGGGGTGGGATGTGTGAGTGGGTGGAGGATGTGTGTGGGGGTAGGGGTATTGTGATCGAGAGATGTTTGGTTGGGAGTGGGTGTGTGGGTGCGTAGTGGAGGATGTATGCGTGAGTGAGTGTGTGTTGGTGGACGGGTAGGGAATGCGTGTGTGGGTGGGGAGAGGTGTGTGGTGTGTTGGTTGGTGATATTGTGTGGGTGAGGTATGTGTGGGTGTGGGTGGGGGATTTTTGTGGTGTGTGAGTGGGGGTATGTGGGGTGGATGGGTAAGGGTATCTGTGTGGGTGTGGGTGGGAATATTGTGTTGTATCTTGGTGGGGGATATGTGTGTGGTGTGTAAGTGGGGATGTGTTGGTGAGGGATATGTGTGTGTGTGTGGTGCGTGGGTTAGGAAAAGTGTGTGGTAGGGGGTGTATGTGATGTGCGGGTGGGGGATTGTGTGGTGGGGGATTAGGTTAAGGCATGTGTGGGTGGTTGGAAGTTGTATGTGTGGGTGGTGGGGTGTGTGTGAGTGGATTGGGGATGTATGGGTGGTTAGGGAGATGTGTGTGGGGGGGGGGGGGGGTAGGACATGTCAGTTGGTGGGGATGCGTGTGTATGGTTTGGGGATGTGTGAGTGAATGTGCGATGTGTGAGTTGGTGGGGGATTGTGTGTGTGGGTGGGGAATATGTTGTCGATGGAGATGTGGCTGGGGGAAGGGTGGTTTGAGGTGTGGGTGGGGAGAGGATGTGTGGGGTAGGATGTGGATGGGCGTGGGATGTGTGGGTTGGTGGGGGAATGTTTGTGGGTGGCGAGTGTGTTTTGGTTGGGGGATCAGGTGAGGGCAGTGTGTGTGGGTGGGGGATGTGCGGGAGGGGGATGGGTCGGTTGGTGGGGTATGTATGTGTCCCTTGGTGTGCGTGTGTGTCGGTAGGTGGGGGTGTGTATGTGTCCGTTGGTGCGCGTGTGTGTGGGTAGGTGGGGGTGTTGTGTGGGTGGGGGGGGTGATGTATGGATAGGTGGGAAATGGGCTTCATAACATGGTAATTAGCCTTGTTTATGTTTACAACATTCATTTCACAATGTTTATTTTTCTTCCTATGTAAATGTATAATGCTCTTGATGAACGAAAGACGAGTGATTGGAAGGGCCGAATGTAAGACGGGCCTGCGCGCCCAATTTGTGACCCTAATAAAGTTGATTTGATTTGATTTGATTTGATTTGACACCCTTGGGCAAGGTGGAGTACTCATTTAGGCCCCCTCCCCCTATCAGGGTCACGTGAAGCCTTGTCTGCAGGTGGTGGATGAAGTTTAAAAGCAGCCGACAGATAGTTGTAGGTTATGGTCTCCAATTTCACAACGGTAGAAAGACGATCTCTTTTTGGAGACAAAGGATATGGTCATCGACCAGTATAGTCACTGTTAAGAAAGAAAGCAATGGCAAACTACCTTCTTTACAGATGCCTAGAAAATCATGTTTCGTCAGTTAATATATCTGGATGGTCAGATATTTCTTGGTCACACGGCATGGTCGAGACAAGAACACGGAGCTGATCCACGACTCTGGTGATCGTGTGAGATGGCGACAAACGAAATTCCACGCTTATCGGCATGGCACATGATGATGATGATGATGATGATGATGATGATGATGATGATGATGATGATGATGATGATGATGATGATATACACATGAGACATATACATGCGGAGAACTTAAATTCAGTAAACAAAATAGATAATAAAGCTAGTAAACAAAAAATAATCGTTCATAAAGCAGTGGCAAATTACTGAAGATGAAACAATAGAAAATGGACATGCTATTGATCTCAAAGTCCTGAGAAGGACATGCAACATTTTGAACTTGGTGTGTATGGCACAACGCTGACAATGGCGTAAACACTGTCGGTTCTATGTCTGCACTCACCGTTCGCTACGAGAGGGCAAACTGGCCATCTATGCCTTCGTGCACTCAGTTCTATTAAAGGTTATGGCTCTAGAACAGTGGTTCTCAACCGGTGGGGAATTCCTCCCTAGGGGAAATTTTAGGGTTTCCGGAAGGAAAAACAAGGGGGGAGGGGGGGGGGGGAAATTAGGATTATTTCAAGATCGCGTTAATACAATAACCGATTACTTGATATTGTTTTTCCCTCCATACTTTACTTCTGTACTTCTCGCCCTTGTGAAATTCGTTTTTTTAATGTATGTAGACCCGCAAATCACGTTTTATGTAGACGTCTAGATTTGTTCTAGTGTGTGTGTTATTAAATTTAGCTTCCATTTTTATTATACTGTGTAGGGGCGAGGGGGAGGGGGATTTATAGGGATGGAATGCGAAAGGGGGCGGGGAAGAGGAATGAAATTCTGAACATATGGTGAAGGGGTGCATGGGCCTAAAAAGGTTGAGAACTACTGCTCTAGGAGTTCACATACCCACAGCGGGTTCCTGGTGTGGAAATGTGTACAGACAGACAGACAGACAGACAGACAGACAGACAGACAGACAGACAGACAGACAGACAGACAGACAGACAGACAGACGGGCGGGCGGGCGGGCGGACGGACGGACAGACAGACAGACAGACGGACGGAAGGACGTTCGGACGGACGGACAGACAGACAGACAGACGGACAGACAGACAGACAGACAGACAGACAGACAGACAGACAGACGGACGGACGGAGAGATGGAGGGTGCGGCGGATGGAGAGAGAGAGAGGTATGAAGGGATGGATAGTGGGACGCATGGAGGGAAGGACAGATGGAGGGAGGGAGAGAAGGATGAAGGGCGGAATGGATTTAGGGAATGACAGATGGAGGGGGGATAGGGATAGAGGGAAGGACAGATGGAGGGAGTTAGAGAGGGATGGAGGTTGGGATGGATGGAGGGAAGGACAGATGGAGGGAGTGAGAGAGGGATGGAGGGCGGAATGGAATTAGGGAATGACAGATGGAGGGGGAGATAGGGATGGAGGGAAGGACAGATGGAGGGAGAGAGAGGGATGGAGGTTGAGATGGATGGAGGGAAGGACAGATGGAGGGAGGGAGAGAGGGATGGAGGGAAGGATAGATGGAAGGAGGGAGAGAGGGATGGAGGGAAGGACAGATGGGGAGAGAGAGGGGGATGGAGGGATGGAGAGAAGGACAGATGGGGAAGGGCGATAGGGAGGGAGGGACGGGCGGACGGATGGAGGGATGGATGTAGGGAAGAACAGATGAATATATATATATATATATATATATATATATATATATATATATATATATATATGTGTGTGGATTATATGTGTTGTGTGTGGTGGTGCGTGCTTGCGTGCGGGGTTTTTTAGCATGTCAATAGAAGAAACAAGACTTGCGGACTAAAAACTTTATACTTTTTTCTCAAGATGACAGCCGTGTCTTCTCGGGGGCTATGGGATGTTGACCCCACTTACTTTGGACCGGATTTAACGCCCATACCAACCCCAATACGTCACGTTTGAGCATCCCCACCCTTTGAGTCTCAAGGGGCTAAATCTTTGGGTATCGGTTTCCATAGATCCTAATTATCCCAAAATACTGTTACACTCCCCATGTTAATTAAAGAATTTTCCTTTAAAGGAAAATCTTTACTCTAAACCCCCATTCTTTTCCCTTTTTGTTTTTAAAACCTTCCAAAAAAAAATAAAGTTTGATAAAAAATTTCCCCTTTATTTTCTCCCAGTGATATGGTCTTTATAAAACCTCCCCCTATACTTTTTTTCAAATTTTTATATAATCCCCTATAAAACCCTGTTAACCCCAAACAGTTTTCCAATCCCCCCAAAAACCAACCCCAAATTTTAATTAAACTTTCTATTTCTTTAACTCTTTCCCTTTATAAGTTAACCCACTTCTTCTTCGTTTAGCCCTTAAACCAAAAATAATTACATTTCAAATTCAACTTTATAAAACATCATAACTATAACACTTTTTCTTAAATACTCCTTCTCTTCGTAAGAATCGCTTAAAATTTCAAACGCTAACACCAACCCCTTATTTTATCACCAACGCTACAAATCCCCCATTTCAACAAACCCTAAATTATTTTCACACGATGGGAAAGACAAAGAATCGGTGGCCCCCGGGAAATTTTAAAAAGAAGAAATAGAACTCTTTAAAAAAAAACAACATTCACCTAAAACACACCCCTTTACCCCCCTTTGTTTTTTGAGACTTTATGTAATAAAGTCTATTTATCTCCCACAGTACCACTCATTATGGTAACATTTTACGCTGCTATCTACAGCATAAAAAAATATTTTTCATTTAAGTGTCTATATAACAGACAACCTTACCTCAACCTCACATTGTAATGTAAACCACAAAACACATCCGAAGACAAAATTTAAAAAACTTTTATCCCTTAAGACCTCCCCCAAACACAACCCTCACATAATCATCACCTCGTATAATAATCTTCTCCAATCCTCAGGTTCTCTTTTAAATTCTTAGGGATATCTACTAAAATGCTCCATTTGCCGTTATCAACAGAAACCTAGAAACCTTGAAATCTCCCTTAAATATTAACCATAAAACACAACTTGAAATTTGACCCACTTATAAACTTTTACATCCTGCCCAGGCCATGAAACCCCCATGTCTCTCTAAAATCTCAATTCAAATTCATAATTCGGGCCCGTAATCACAGCAGCAAAAATAACCACTCATGTCTTGACTTCTTGTTAAAACAATTTTAAATCTCAGCCCCTTTTATTACGGACCCACAAACACCCCATGTCACTATGTCTCCCCCACTTCACCCCTTTTAATTGTACTGTTACCCACAGTGTAAAGCAAACATGGACCCAATTTAGTTTACTCTTCATCTGGGGAAATTTTTCTTATTTTTCTATAACCCAGCAATTCGTGTATATCAGGTCTTCTGCCCCCCGGAAATATGTTCAAAACTTTTCCAGCTTTACCCACTGAATATATTCACTAACTTTTTTTTCCCCCATGTGGCTTCCAATCCCCTATTTTTCTAATAATTTGACTTTACCATAACCATTTTATTTGTGTAGTAACCCCGTCTACAGTTCATACCCGTTTTAACCTTTCTACGCTGATTATCCAGCATCAAAATATCCATGAACTTCTTCTTCACAAAGAGAATGTGTTCTTAAGTTCTCCGTAGTTTTATTAACTCTTTTCTGAACGAAGGGTCATAATTAAAGCCCCCTGTATTTTCTTTTTTTTCTAGAAAAAAAAACCTTGTAAATTAAACATAACTACTATTTAACACACAAAACAGCGAAATAAAATCACAACAGGACATCAAATCCCCCCCAAATTTTTGTAAGAATCATTTATGTTTCCCCGCAACTCAACTAAAGTATGATGATGATAGTGATGATGATGGTGACGATGATTAAAATAATACAACATACATCCTAATCTATTTTTACCTACTACTACTGGTCTCTTTTACGGACCAGCAGTTTACACATAAAAGTCTAAGCACACAATAACCCTATTCTAAATCAATTAATCAAACAACAACAATCATTTTTCAAGACCAAATCAAGCAAAACAAAATTTTACATATGAGGCATTGAAATCTCAATTTCAATAAATACAACTGTCTTCTCGCTAAAGAGAAGGTTTTCAAAAAAACATATATATAATTCACTTAGAATTAACCACCTAAAGTGACCCAGCAACATTGGCCTCCTTTTCTAACCAATGTAACACCTATCTATTTAGGCAAGTCATGTATAACAAAACAACTCCATACCAAGCATTAATGCCAAAATATGTATATACATATATACAAATATCTCTCTGTTATCTACAGACTAACTTAATGCGGAACCATACTTGTTCCCCTCAACCAAAAACCATTACTCAACGAGTGACCGTTCCTTTTTCTGGAAGTCAAACATTGATTATCTCCCCTCACAATTTTCTCTCTTTTTCCATCCTAACTCCTAATACATCATAACATCCAAAATATCCTCATAAGCAAGCATCTGTAAACTACAGTTATTCCATATCATCTCAATGTACCAGCCACCATCTACTTATCAATTAACCTGTGGCTCGGCACACCAACTGTCTTCTATGGCTTTGTACCAACCATCACCACCACTTCCCAATCTTTACCGTCAACCACAGTATCTCCACCCTCCTACATCCAACAAAACTTTGTCTATTTACTATAGACCTCTCACCAAAACAACTAATTCTACCTCCACTTTCTCGTCTACCCGACGCAATTTATATTTCCTTCTACTGCATCAGTACTCTCAACGTCTCACCAGCACTACTTTAAGCTATCCTCAAATCTCACCTGTCATTCTTGCATCGTGACGACAATCAACCGGTCATCCTCCTCGGAACACGTTCTCCAACATTCATTTACCTCCTCTTGTTTACCTTCGTATCTTTCACTCTTTCAGAACAGCAAACTCACGTCAGTATATACAACGGAGCTCTCTTTTCCCGTTCCTCAGTCTTAGGCAGTCTTGCTTCGCCATTTTCCTGTCAAGCATACTAAACATTCATAATGTTAATTCAGCATATAACTTCCACAATTTCCTTCTAAGTTCAGATATTCTACGAAAAGACATTACAATTTTCTTTCTATCTCTCGATTTTCGCATGCTCTATGTTCCACGCTTTATCAACTTTACTTATCAACCGCTCTTCTCATATTCACACGGACAATGATACACAACACAACCTCGCTCTCATCTCACGCCTACTCTCGTGTCGCGACAACCTAACGTCTCCATACTATTACTACAACAAAATACTTTAGACGCCACCTCAACATTCCATCAATCATTCCCCACATATCAACACGTATTGATTTCCTCTACACACGTTGACACAAGACATATTAACGTCACTCTTACATTCTATCTACGTATTTCACTTAGGCGACTTCATCACACCTCTTTCCTTTTACTTCTTTCATCACGACGAACACCTGTCTGACTACAGTTATATTCACGTATGAACACCGCACAACCAGACGAACTATTCTAGAGGACTCTCTCAATTCACTGCTTTCTTATATCTCTACTTTACTCAATCACTCACTTCTATACGAAGGTCAGACCCTATACACTACCTCTCGCAGCTGAAATTGCTTTCACAGTACTATCTATTATCTCTTCAAAACAAACCTCATTCTGGTGAACCAGCCCCTAACTTCGTAACTATCATTCTATACTTTTCCACCCACAACAACTTTCTTCTTTCTCCACAAGTACGACGTAACTCGTATTTTTCAAGCATCCACTTCTACAGTCTATTATTTATTATACTTTTATTCTCACGTTCAACTGACTATCTTACGCACAGGATACTCAGTGCCTCCTCAGTCTATATCACCTCACCAGACACTCTCGGTTCACCTGTCAACAATACTATTCTTTCTTCTCCAACTAACAAGCAAAACTATCTCGAACCTCACGTCATAACTCTGAGTCAAACTATTTCTAATACTAATATTCATGCCTAACATATCTCTCACCCTCTATTAATTCTGTCCTGAATCTACCCTATTTTACTCTCTCTACCTTGCTACCAACCAGACGATATCCTGTATTACGTAATCCACGTGGAATATCATTTGCCGTACTTCCTTATCACCAACAAAATTCATCTGCCTATTTTAGACAGCTCATATACCTATACTCTCAAACCGGGGTTCTTCTCATAAGCCAGACCTATTTCATTTTCCTTCTTCACCCAAGGAATTTTAAACCGTTTATATAGTGTGTCCAAATTAAACACTTCACTGTCTTTCAATACCCTAACCTGTCTTTCACTTATAATGTCATCATCACTATCTGTTGTCAACCTGTTAAAGTATTCAGGTCTTAAGGTCCTAAGGTCTTCTATTTTTCTTAAATCACTTTCTGTCGTTGAATAAATACCCGCTAACTGTCTAGCACTATTCTTCTTAAATGAGTTCCTTCTATTTCTTATATTTGCGTCAGTCTGCTCACTGTTTCCTGTGTACCTTACGTAACGTTTATACCTTCCCAGCTCGTCTTCAGATGACACACTAATTATAGTTCCTTCATCAGACTCATTATAATTTACTGCCAACACGTCGGCCCTATTCCCATAGTCATCCCCAAAACGTCTGACTTTCTTTCTCTTCCTCGGTCTTCGTCCCTTAGCCTTTCCTACTGTCTTGTCATACAAACCAGTATTTTGTTTCAAAGAGTCACTACCCAAAACTCTGTCCGTCTGTCTACCAGCAACTACTCCATATGATGGAACATCACGCCTCGATTCAGGACCTGCCCGTAGTGTAACCCTCTCATTCTCCGAATCCTCTGTAATAATATCTGATTCAGCATCACTATAATATTCAGCTGTGGGAATATCTTCTCCGTAGCTTGAACTCTGACAGCCAATATTCCTACACCATCTGGGAACTAGTTCTTGTCTATGGCTGAATAACTTGACATGGCACTACCTCTATTTACAACCATACTAACACTTTCGTCAATACTTCTCCTCTTTATCTTTCTGTCGTTCTTGGTCCTCGTCTGTCCATCTTCCCAACTTCAACCTTGTCTCTCTTAGTCAAAACGAGTTGGTTTAGACTGATTCTCTATGAAGTCAGTTTGAGTTCCCTTTGTTAACTTGCTGACTGGTTGTACCTGAGTCTGCGTGCTACTTTCTACCGTATTACTTGTCTGCGTCTGTGTCTCTCGGTTTCTTTTCTTTACTAATATCGTCTTCTTCTTTTCCTGTCTACTAGTCACATTCGCAACTATTTTAGGACTAGTCTGTATTTTACTTACTGGTTCAACTCTGTCTCTTACACCTGAGTTTAAGTATTGTCTTTGTCTTTTCTCTAACCAGTCGTCACGTCTTTTTCTAGCAGTTGCACTGTGAGAAGGCCAGTCCCATGATTTCTTTGAAATGTTTCTCTCACGCCCATTTTTGTATTTATACCAGTCCGAGCTTTCACTATTTCGTCTGTTTTCATTGTCTTTTACTCTATATAGATCAGGCCTTGGTTCGTCATAACCATATTGTCTTCTGTCTTTATTAAGCAATGTCTGTCTCCTGTTATTCTTTCCTACTCTATTACTGTCTACCATAATTCTATAAGGGTCCTGTCTAGTTGTTTTGTTCTTCAACGTTTTCAGAAAATTCTCTACTTCCGTAATTGACATCTTTAATTCTCCTAACCATGTGCTAACCCGTTGTAACTCCCCGCACAAGAAATTCATATTCAGTTCCTTTGAAATATCTATCCAGCTGAAACAATATTGTTCTGTATACTTCTTTAGTACCTGAGAAAAAAACTTATCCTGAGTTCATCTGAAATATGTGCTGTGCTGAGTCTTCTAAGCTGAAATATTTATACAAGCAACCAATTTCATTTTTGTAATTTCTTAATTTAAAGAAGATGTGCTGAGGTGTCCTGTTCCGCCATGCTGAAAAATACTAAAACAAAGCAAGCAACCAATCAAACAATTACAATTTCCCAAATCCCAAACAGCACAATTCAGTTGGTTATAATATTGTAAGATATTACATAATCAGAAGAAGCACCAACGATATCCTGTCTGAGCATAGGAAGAATGAACCCTGTCCTCAATAAAAATTCAAATTTGTGGCAATCAGAAGGTTCCTTGTAGATATAATGTCCACAATAACGTCCTGTACTCCACTCTAATTTAGAAATTCGGAACCTCACGGGAGACCTCGAAATACACAACTATTACTCTGAGTCTATTTCCTTAAATTAATCCGTTACCTTCTTTTACCAACTTACGGATTCAGTTCAACCAACCAGAGCCCGCATCAAGTGAAATTTAGTCTCGGAATTCAGGTGGCGGAGTTCAGACATCACTTCTCTTCCCTCAGGTATTTTCGTCCTTCTCATGGGCTGCCAGAAAATTTTTCAACCCCTGGTTGGGTCACATCTCATGGGCTGCAGACAAATCTTCGACCCCTGGTTTGGGTCCCTTCCTTGATTCTCAAGTGGGTACTTCAACGTCGTATGGAATGGGTCATAGGAATAACGAGGCCCAAAAATGGATTAGGTGTGTTTGGGTCATAGGAATAACGAGGCCCAAAAATGGATTAGGTGTGTTTGGGTCATAGGAATAACGAGGCCCAAAAATGGATTTGGATCAGCCAACGGCTAGTGATGACCTGACCTTGAACGAGTTCGGACTTCTGATAAAATCTTGAAGGCAGGTCTCTTGAAAGTGGCAAGGTTCAAGCAACGGCCAGGTTAGGCCCCTTGTAAATGATTAAGTTCAGACAACGACCGTGGTAGGCCAGCCATTACCTTCATAATTTGTCTTACAGCATGCCGCCAGTGGATAGTTGTTGTTGGCCGGCCTAGATCAACCTCAGATCCTGGTCACGGCACCATTTATTACTCCTATAACAGTGTCAAAAGAAGTAACAAGACTTGATCTGGACTGAAACTTTATACTTTATTCTCAAGATGACAGGCCGTGTCTTCTCAGCTGGACTATCGGATGTTGACCCCACTTACATTGGAGGCCGGATCTTAACTGCCCATACCAACCCAATACGTCACGATTGAGCATCTCCCACCCCTTTCAGTCTCAATGCTCAATCGTGCTGTATCTGTGTTTCCCACTAGATCCTAATTATACCCAATACTGTTACAGCGTGCGTGTGTGTGTGCGTGCGTGCGTGCGTGCGTGGTTTACGAAAACTCTGGCTGTCATTTCATATGTAAAAAACTATGCTGGGCCACAAAGTCACAAAGGAGAATTCAGCTACACATCATTTCCAGTGCTTTCCTTCTGTCGCCTTCGGGTCTCAAGAATCCCACGTGAAAATATATAAATATATAACTCAATAAGTAAACCACCTCTCTCTGCATACTGACTTCATTAAATGTGTGTGTGTGTGTGTGTGTGTGTGTGTGTGTGTGTGTGTGAATGTGAGTGTGTGAGTGAGTGCGAGTGTGTGAGTGAGTGGGGGAGAGAGTGAGTCAGAGTGCGTGTGCGTGAGTGAGTTAGAGAATGTGTGTATATATGTGAATGAGAGAGAGCGAGTGTGTGTGAGCGTGTGAGAGAATGTGTGTGTGCGTGTGTGAGTGAGAGAGATAGTGTGTGTGTGTGTGAGTGAGTGAGTGAGAGAGATAGTGTGTGTGTGAGTGAGTGAGTGGGTGGGTGAGTGAGTGAGTGAATGAGTGAGTGAATGAGTGAGTGAGTGAGTGAGTGAGTGAATGAGTGAGTGAGTGAGGAATGAGTGAGTGAGTGTGTGTGTTTGCGTGTGTCTCTGTGTGTGTGTGTCTGTGTGAGTGTGTCTGTGTGTGTGTGTCTCTCTCTCTGTGCGTGCGTGTCTTTATCTCTCTGTGTGTGCGCGTGTGTGTGTGTGTGTGTGTGTGTGTGTGTGTGTGTGTGTTCAACTCGGACCGTTTCCAGAAATATGACTGTGATTATAGTCATGTCCCGGGGTCAGTAATGACATTTCTTCACAGCTGCCTATCCTCTGTGTTCTTGACATGTCTGAACTCTACACCCCACAGCCTATTCTATTAAGAAATACTTTATTCCAAACAGTGCTCATCTCGACACAGTTTGAACCCACATTGAGCTGGCGTAACATTTCCGTTTCAAACGATTCTCTAATTTATCTCTAATATGCTTGTCTCTCTACCCACTATGTCTGCTCTCTAAGTAGTTTGCTTGAGTTATTGAATTAGATACGTTGATGGACTGCACCACTTCTGTTTATTCTCTGAAGACAACCTTGTGTTCATATACACCTTTTTCCCTGCATGCTTCTGAAGGAGTGGTAGGCTTCCGTTAGACAATCAATAGTGTAGATCAGAGGGTCCCAAACCACGGCCCGCGGACCACTTGTGGCCCGCCAGCTGTCAGAAAGTGGCACGCGAGACGTTGTTGTTTAATATAATATATTTTAATAATTTTAAAAATGCATTCGGAGCGCACCGTTAGCATGCGATAATTTACTCTGCTCGTGGTTGTTATGCTCAGATATTATCGAATGCGCCTTTTCAATTCGCAACGAAACGTTGTGAAGTTCCCATATCCCAGCCTTGTCGACCAATAAAAGTGCGCAAGGCGCCATGTTGTCGTCTGTTACAACTGTTTAGCAGAATCGGTAGTATTGTGTTGAAATTAGATTTTTTCAAATAAAAATTTACCGTTAAAGCTATAAACATGAGTGTGAAAAATCTAAAATCAAACAATGGTAGAAAAGAAAATGTGAAGACGACACTTCACGACCACACATTCAGACATAAATGCTTAATATCCGATCAATTTGGAGTTAAGAAAAGTTTACATAGCTAAAAAAAAAAATTTTTTTTAAAGTTCTCTGACCAGGTAGCTGTCAGTTTTTCACCAAGGCTAACGAACAGATCAAGAGTGCTGTTGTTGTTGCGTCGTACGATATCGCTCTTCTGTTGGCTCGCAAAAAAAGAAGCCGTTCACCGATGCAAAAA
>JACEFZ010004514.1:0-27500 GCA_014155875.1 Cepaea nemoralis
CCCCAATTTTGTCCGGGACTCATAATGCTTCATCAAAGCAGCTTTTAATTCCTCGTAATTATTTTCATGTCCTGGTGGTAGGCGTGTGTAGACCTCGTACCCCGAACCACGTAATGCCTGGATAATTTAAGAGCCCATTGGCTTCCATCCAGTCCCATAGCGACTGCCATGGCCTCGAACCGATCCAAAAACTGGTATATCTTCTCTTTACTTTCATCAAAGACCGCGAAGGGAAACTTCATGGCCTGGTAACCATGTCCACTCATGTTGAGTGAACCATGGGAAAAGGATCCTCCTTCTGCCCCGTCAGTTTCTCCCTTCGTTTGTGTCTTGAGCTCCAGTTCTCGCATGCGGTATTCATGTTCCCTTATCTTGTTGGCTTCCTCTGCTTGCAACCTCTTGTTGTCCTGTTCCAGTCCCAGTCTCCTGACCTCCTGTTACATTTCCAGTTTCTTGGCCTCCTGTTCCATTTCCAGTTTCTTGGCCTCCTGTTCCATTCTTCTAAGCTCGAGCTCTGCCTTTCGATCTTCTCGTTCTACTTGACGACGCTCTCTTTCTACCACTTGTATATACTCGGATAGGCTTGTCCAGACAACCCCATTGCTTCACCCCTTTCCTCAGTTCTTCCATCTCTAGTTTATGAGTGGCCATAGTAAAAGAAGGTAAGTCCGCAGGTTGGGTAAAGAGACCCTAAGGCAGTAAGTACGTACTACTTATCTCACTTAAATATATATATGTTAATATCTATATGTTATATATGACATCACACAGTACCCCACAACTACTCTCACAACCTCACGAGAAGATATAGGATAAAGACTTATGTAGACGTGTGAAAGTGTGAACAGGTAAGTACTGTGTTTGAACACCTATCCACAATTATCCTGGCTGGATCTTTCTCACTGTAAGGTCCAAAACATTAAAGTACTGGCACCATATATCCCCTGGACAGGCTTCCATTAAAAGTCATCATTATCTATACTTACAGGTATATCCCAATATGTAGGTATCAATATGCAAGTACCCTGCTATGCAGTTACCTTTTAATGTACCTATATGCAGGTACCCCGCTAGGGATGGTACCACTAAGCATTGGCTGTACCCCGCTATGCTCCACCATTTAATGTAGCTTGTCGTCCCGGGAGGAACGTGGAATGAACAAGCACACCTTATTACTTCGTCTTCTTTGGGATTCTTGACTGACTTCTGTCTACACTCCTCCCTTCTGTCTTCCCTTCCATATATCTATTCCTTTCTCTCTCTCTCTCTATTATTCCTTCATCACATACTCCGACAACAGTTTCTTTCAACAATTAATAACATATTTATTAACTAAAACTATGTCTGGTGTATGGATGGACTGTGTATATGTAGTTGGTATTGTCTACTAGTGTGAATGCAAGATAGGACCTTTGACTTCGTATGTGCCGTAGATTTTCTCGCCTCTTCTGTCGGCCAAAACACAGGACAGCCCACATAGAAATGGAGTGATCTCACCCTGGATGATCTCCTCCTGCTTGAGTCTGGACTTAATCCAATTCTTGAAGAAAACAACTGTTCAATGTCTTATCACCATAAAATAATCCGATTTGGTAAGTCACTGAAATTCATATATTTCCCGTTTTGGAAGGTATTATAGTCCACCTCTGAATACACACCGCCACTATCCAACATTGTCTAGAGTTACTATAAATGTTCTACACAATGTCTCTTGTTAATAAAGTTTAATGTTTCTGCACAGTGCAATTGCATGCAGTTTTAAGTATCCCTGCGTGCCACAGGTTAACTTCTTTTCATTTTAAAGGCTTTAGATGTATATTCGTTTGAGCCTACAGTGTTCTGTATTTGACGTTACGTTATCACTTCTTCATATTAAAACATGTCTATGTTCTTGTTGGTTCCAAGTAGGTACTTTATTTGCTCAAGGGAAGTAACCTTTATTTCTTCTCTGATTTCAATAGGGGGATTGGAACCTGTGGAGGAGATAGGTAATCCGGTGATATGAGTCTGCTTCATATTATTTTCTTATGTGAGAGTCCTTCTCTAGTGTAACAAGCTACGTGGAGGGTCCCAAGTAACTATGTAACAATATTTCAATGTTATTCTATTGCCCTGGCTGGGATAGGTTTTTACTTGCCAACCCTCCTCCGTTCCCTGGACTCACTGTCACTCTGTCTTTCTACCTCTGGACCTAACCTCTAAGGTGTATTTCTGGCTGCCGCATAAATAACATGGCGATCGTCAGAATAACTTGAAAGTAATTTTATTAACCTAATCAAGAACAGCACAGGAAAACATCAAGGCAGATAAAACAGATAGTTCTAGACAGACACAACAAGGATAACGTTCAGGCATAGAGCCTCAGGTAGCTATCTCCATAGACCCAGCTTCATACACTGTCCGATCCGTCCACATACAGCTCACCGCGTGTGCAAGAATCTCCTTCCTTCCAGGTAGTTGGTTGTACGTACAACAGCCTTCTGTAGAAGCAAACTTCCAAATTTCCATGGACCACAGTCTTTTTATTAATCAAATGTTCTAGGGAAGTGGCATAATGTCAGGTAGGAAATAATGTCCTGGAGAATAGTTCTCATATAATAATGGGTGTGTCTGAGTGATTGGCGGGGTCCAGCCAATAATACAAAAGGACTCAATCCAATCGTATCGAGATGACTGGTGATGTGTCAGTACAGCTGATGGTCATTCTTTCAAGGTCAGCAGTGGCTCTATCTCGTAGAGATCATATTCTTAAAGCAGGCATGGCCCAAACCTTGCCATGGCATAGTCATAAACATACTTTCTGCGTAGAGCCCTGTCGAGACCTTCAGCTCTGTTCATACTTTCAAAAAGAAGGACCCTGGAAAGGACAAACATTCGAGTGAGGGATCAAGCTGACTCAAGCACCACATATTAGTTATGCATTTCAGCTTACCACACCAGTTTATCAGTGGCTTGCTTGAATGCGTCGGACATGTCAGGTAGCCCCTGGATTGGCTACGTCCTGGCTTGCATAGACCTCCAATCTGTAGACGTCCGGTCGGCTATACTATGCACCCTGTTACATACACGAATCACTCTCCTCACTCATACCCTGCCTTTATTATTATTGGGCACATTCATTTCCCAGCTTCTTTCTCCCTTGCAAACCATGCCTTTCTCACAACCAAGATCTTGTGGTGTGGTGCGCCTAGTAATCTGTGTGTTTCTCCCCGTTAACTAATAATATAGGAGTGGGGTTGTATGGCACGCAGTGTAGTTCCCCATTCCAGCAAGAATATGCAAGAAAATACTACCTCTTCCGGCTGCTGCTCTTGTCTGAGCTGCCGCCGCAATGTACCGGCAGTGCCTCACCTAACACGTAGATTCAGAAGAATGCAGGTTCTCTCAATAAGATAACGAAGTTTATTTATAATCCCCACATCATCCTATCGACTACAAGACGAAAGAGATAGCACCGTGGATAGCCTCTTCCGGCTCAAGAAGATAGATCATAGATTGGTGGACCCCATCCCCGTAGCTATCTAATGTGCTTATATTTAAAAGAGATATGCTACTAAGTAACGGTAAGCCGTAGGAAGAAAGATATCACTCGTCTATCAGCTGCCAAGAACAAGCGATATCATTTGGTAACTACTTATTCTTCAGATGTGTTCCCTTGCCATGCCAAGATCAAGACGCGTAGCCAGATCGGCTAACGGTCACCCCCTCCCAACATGGCAAGACTGCTGTTTCGCCATATCCTCTCAGTCGTTAAGACAATAGATATTTATAGGCCAAGTTTACTAATACAATTGCAATAATTTACAAATCTTATTAGTACATACACAAAAATGGTTAGTACAAACAATGATACAAAACACACTTTCACTCTCTCAATCGAATGGAAACAACTAATTACAGAGTTTCCTAAACTACTCTACACATTACTGAGATGAGAAAAAAAATTGTGTACCAAGTAACATAATTTATTAGAAATATTGTTTCTAATTAGCTGGGTAGATCCCGGACCGAGACCACAGTTGTCACCGACCGTTAGGGTGTTTCTATTGAAATAGACAGAAATCCCTATCCAAGAGTTTGCCGACAGTCTCTAGAAATTATGGCTCGTTACAAGAATGTCTAAAGGGATGGTCCCGATAGAAGAGACTGGGATTCACTTGGTAGACAAAGGCAGAAGGTGAAGAACACTCGTGTATGTAGGAAGCCCTAACACGAATGCCTAGTTTATCTGTCGGTGATCCTTCGTCAATTGATGGAGCCCCCTGTTTTAAATACTTTCACGCACTCACGCGCACACCTTGCGTTCAAAATGATCACGAGTTGAGTACGTTGGTGAAAGTATAAAACAATAATACTCTTTAATAATAAAAGAGAAAATGAAAATTGTGGTTCAACTGGTGAACTATGATAGTTACATTTATGTTACAGGTACAAAAATAAAATAGTTTTCTGATGCTTAGACAGATAGCATGTCATCATTCACACCATCCAGACAGTGACACACTCAGAACACATGTAGACACAGAGTCACCTGAGATAATCTGATCTCGTTTAGGAATAGTGCTGGCTTTCGTTTGGATTATGTCTTGGAGTCGACCCTGGCATTCGACAGGTGTACGATGCTCCTCCGGATTCCAGGTTCCGTCTCCACTAGTTGGTGGCTCAAAGTTTCGGTAACCGGACCGGTTAGGTGTCAGCAGTATCAGCAGCGAGGCTCCTTAAATCAAACAAACAGTTGCAGACTCTTTAGTGTCTTGACAATAGCAATGTGTCTGAGTGTTGGTGTTGTGTGTCTGTTGTGTATGTGTCAGATGCAGAATAAGAATAAAACATAATTCCTCTCTGCTATTCTGTATCAAAAGCAAAGGCCAATAGTTCTTATCAGCTTGGCTATATCTTGTATGACATGATGATACAAGGTGAAAAAGGGTCCAGAAGTGGACACATTCTAAGACCACATGGTCCATTGGAATAGAACATGTAGACAAATCTTTGTTTGAAAAAAAAAACATTACAAAATGTACATGGTTGTAAAACTTGAAGTGACTCATATGCAATAATTACTGGTGTGTTCCTTAACACCATGGTGAGGAAGTCCTGGGCAGCCAGGATGTTTCCCTAGATAGCTAAGGAAAGGCCAACAATAATTCAACCTAATCCCACATCAATCATTAGGCATACAGCAATCAAGTGTCGCCACGAAGTCGTGAGGTATACCCCACCGAATATACGAGCTAAAAGATAAGAAGAAGGCAAGCAGGCAAGCAAGGGGGCTGAGATATTCCAGGCATTGGGCTTTAGGATGTCTCAGTTATCCCTTGTTGAGTTATTTACTCCCCAAATTCCGATTCCTCACCACATGGTATTTGCTTTGAACTTATGACCGTCAGTGTCGTGTAGTTCGGCATGGCGGTGAATCAGGGGTAAGCAAATTTATGTTTGAATATAAATCGCCTAGTAGTATTGCTGGCATGTGAGAATCATGTTCCACATGTCTCTTCTACTTCTGCCCACATGGCAAAATCATGTTATCATATTTTCAACAAAATATACATGTAAATACATTCACAAAATGCATATGAAAATAATCAGTAAGGTTCATACATTATATCTATATATATTTTTATCTATAAATATATCTAGGCCTCACATGTTTTCTCTCAATGTCTCCCCTTCCAACTACCACTTTTCATAAATATACATGGTCGGGAAAGTTTTGGGTTTTCCCAATATCAGAATATAAATGTGTACACACTTCTTACAATAATCATAATTATTAGGTTACTACACTCACCCCCAGTCTTATTGCAGCAATTAAGATAGGTTTTTGGTATAATCTACCAAAGATGGAGTTGGATTTGGCAGCCCACTTCATGTAAGGTCTGCTTGGCACAGTAGCTATGGTCGTTGTGAACCGGCCGGAAGTTGTTAGTCACAATTTCCGGTGCAGCCGTACTATTAGCATATCGCTGTTTTCCCGTTGCTAGGGAGTGACGGCCATATACTTGGTATTAATAAGGGTTGAAGACAGGGGATTTCCCTTGTGACATCATTTGATGATGACGTGGAAATGTGCTGTCCCCAATAGTACAGTGTGTAGTTTTAGTGCAGCAAATGTCTGCATTGCCAATATGACGTCATTATTAGTAATTTAGCTGCCTACTGAATCCAGAATGTAAATAGTAATTCCACTAACGCAGTAGTGGTGGTGTTTGCATAGTGATCTAGACTCATCCCGTCACACTGAGGGTGGTATGGGCTTGTGTGAATGTGGTTAGTCTGGAAGATACGAAAGACTTCCTCCATCAGCTTACCACAGAACTGAGACCCATTGTCCGTTAGGATCTGGTTGGGAAATCCCAACCGAGTAAAGGTCTCCATCAGTGCATCACTTATAGTCGATTGTGGCCAAAGGTATCGCCTCACCCCACATGGAACAGCAATCCACCATCGTGAGAATGTACTTATTCCTCTTCCTAGTCCGAGGAAGAGGACCAACAAGATCGATGGCAACTCTCTCGAAAGGAGAGTTCATAATGGGCATGTCACCCAAGACTACCGGAGCCGTCCAGTGTTTTGGTGCCACACGCTGGCACTCTGGGCACGACTTGACGTACCTACGCACGTCTCCAGTCATCCCTGGCCAGTAGTAATGGCAGGAAATGCGCTGGAGAGTTGCCCCGGCACCCATATGTCCACTGAAAGAAATGGTGTGTCCCATATGAAGAAGCTGTTCCCGATAAGCCTTAGGAACTACCAGCTGTCCATGCTGGCGATCCTCCACTCCGGCTCTCCGGTACAGTAACCGATTCTTCATATAATACTGACCCCGTCTTGGTGGGTCAGAACTTTTGGGCAACTGGTTGAAGCAAGGTTGTAAAGTAGCATCCTGGCTTTGAGCAGCTCGTAACTCCCCAGGCAATGGATTCACGATCATGTCCGGCGTCTGCTCATCCTCCGATTGAGATCTGGTTTGCATCGCCCCTACGTACATGGGTTCGGTTGGAATCCCTAGAAAGACGTAGCGACAACCCAAGATCATTGGGAAGATTGGATCGAGCAGAACGGCTGCCTGTATAGTGCCGGTAACATATTTTGATTTGATGTCCACCTTTGCAATTGGAAGAGACATCGCTACCGCACTTTTTGTCGCCGTTTGAATCTCAATAGATTCCCCGGTTAGCTGCTCTGGGCTCACTAAGTGTGATGAAATTACAGCCTCAAACTGCAGACCTGTGTCATAGAGACACTCGACTGGTTGTCCGTTCACAAGTATCGTCTCTACTACTGGTGGTTTCTCTGAATCTTTGTTCTCTATACCCCTCCCTTCTACCTCCTTGTTAGACCCTTCCCCGGTTTCTACAAGACAGGCAGCATAGTGAGAGTCTTTCTGTTTGCGCCGGCAATCAGCCGTATTGTGTGTAGGAGATTTGCAGTAGGCGCACCACTTTTCACTCCACTTTCTTTTAGGAGATCCAGGTGGACTCTTACCAGAGGGTTTCTTATTTGGAACTTTATCGAAAGGATCCTCCTTCTTAGTGTGAGCTGTTTTAGGGTTCTTCTTCTTTCCAGACCATGTATCTGGTGATCGGGGATTGGGTTGTGACAGTTCCCCATTATCTCCATGAGCTAGCACATACCTTTCCGCTAATGTATTTACCAAGTCTAACTTCTCTGCCCCATTTTCTAGCAAGAACGTTTGCAATGGCTTCAGCATCATCCTTTTCATTTGGTCCACGACCACTAATTCTTCTAAACTTTCATAGTCGTTAGCAAATCCAGCTAATGACATCCACTTCAAAAGGTAAGACTTCAGTCGAACACTGTAGGCTGCGAACATCTCTCCTGGCTCTCTCTTGGACTTTCTGAACTGCTGACGGTATGTATGAGCTGTCATCTGGAACCTTTTCAATAATGCTTTTTCCAGAGCCTCATAGTCATTCTCCATACCAGGTGGCAACCTTGAATAGACCTCGTACGCTGTCCCCCTCAGGCCCTGCGAGAGTTTCAAGTTCCATTTCCCACGTTCCAGTCCCATAGCCAAAGCCATCGACTGGAATTTTTGAAGATACTGGTCGATCTTCTCTTTGTGTTCAGTTTGAGCTCTAAGCTCCAACTCCCTCATGCGGAACTCATGGTCTCTGACGGCCTGTTCTGCTTCCCTTTTCTTGGCTTCGCGCACAGCCTGTCTGAAGTCTCTTTCCACTTCCTGCACATATTTCTGTAACTCCGCTCCATCATAGCCCATCTCACGCCCTGTAGCCTGTACTTCAGCGACATTAAACCCAGCTGATGCCATCTTAAACTCAGAGGGAAATGTATACAATTCTATATCAAAACTTTATCGATCAAATAACAATTGGATAGTTTATACGACCACAACACGTCATATGTCGGTCAGTCTGTGTCAGGCAGAGTACAGACAATAGCCAGGCACGGTAGGCAGAATCTATTGATAGTAGACAAGGATATCTGTCCCCTATCACTATATCAGCCAGAACTCCACCAGGATTTCAAATATCCCGGGACGTGCCCCCAGAAATTGTAACAAGCTACGTGGAGGGTCCCAAGTAACTATGTAACAATATTTCAATGTTATTCTATTGCCCTGGCTGGGATAGGTTTTTACTTGCCAACCCTCCTCCGTTCCCTGGACACACTGTCACTCTGTCTTTCTACCTCTGGACCTAACCTCTAAGGTGTATTTCTGGCTGCCGCATAAATAACATGGCGATCGTCAGAATAACTTGAAAGTAATTTTATTAACCTAATCAAGAACAGCACAGGAAAACATCAAGGCAGATAAAACAGATAGTTCTAGACAGACACAACAAGGATAACGTTCAGGCATAGAGCCTCAGGTAGCTATCTTCATAGACCCAGCTTCATACACTGTCCGATCCGTCCACATACAGCTCACCGCGTGTGCAAGAATCTCCTTCCTTCCAGGTAGTTGGTTGTACGTACAACAGCCTTCTGTAGAAGCAAACTTCCAAATTTCCATGGACCACAGTCTTTTTATTAATCAAATGTTCTAGGGAAGTGGCATAATGTCAGGTAGGAAATAATGTCCTGGAGAATAGTTCTCATATAATAATGGGTGTGTCTGAGTGATTGGCGGGGTCCAGCCAATAATACAAAGGACTCAATCCAATCGTATCGAGATGACTGGTGATGTGTCAGTACAGCTGATGGTCATTCTTTCAAGGTCAGCAGTGGCTCTATCTCGTAGAGATCATATTCTTAAAGCAGGCATGGCCCAAACCTTGCCATGGCATAGTCATAAACATACTTTCTGCGTAGAGCCCTGTCGAGACCTTCAGCTCTGTTCATACTTTCAAAAAGAAGGACCCTGGAAAGGACAAACATTCGAGTGAGGGATCAAGCTGACTCAAGCACCACATATTAGTTATGCATTTCAGCTTACCACACCAGTTTATCAGTGGCTTGCTTGAATGCGTCGGACATGTCAGGTAGCCCCTGGATTGGCTACGTCCTGGCTTGCATAGACCTCCAATCTGTAGACGTCCGGTCGGCTATACTATGCACCCTGTTACATACACGAATCACTCTCCTCACTCATACCCTGCCTTTATTATTATTGGGCACATTCATTTCCCAGCTTCTTTCTCCCTTGCAAACCATGCCTTTCTCACAACCAAGATCTTGTGGTGTGGTGCGCCTAGTAATCTGTGTGTTTCTCCCCGTTAACTAATAATATAGGAGTGGGGTTGTATGGCACGCAGTGTAGTTCCCCATTCCCAGCAAGAATATGCAAGAAAATACTACCTCTTCCGGCTGCTGCTCTTGTCTGAGCTGCCGCCGCAATGTACCGGCAGTGCCTCACCTAACACGTAGATTCAGAAGAATGCAGGTTCTCTCAATAAGATAACGAAGTTTATTTATAATCCCCACATCATCCTATCGACTACAAGACGAAAGAGATAGCACCGTGGATAGCCTCTTCCGGCTCAAGAAGATAGATCATAGATTGGTGGACCCCATCCCCGTAGCTATCTAATGTGCTTATATTTAAAAGAGATATGCTACTAAGTAACGGTAAGCCGTAGGAAGAAAGATATCACTCGTCTATCAGCTGCCAAGAACAATCGATATCATTTGGTAACTACTTATTCTTCAGATGTGTTCCCTTGCCATGCCAAGATCAAGACGCGTAGCCAGATCGGCTAACGGTCACCCCCTCCCAACATGGCAAGACTGCTGTTTCGCCATATCCTCTCAGTCGTTAAGACAATAGATATTTATAGGCCAAGTTTTGCCTGGACCAAAGAAAACCCAAGTTTACCTTTTCATTCCACCAGTAGTAGACCTTTTAAAAATGTCTCAATCTTTAACTTGAACTCTTGACATTCGGCCGTGGATGGCCATCAGTAGAAACGGACATGAATCATCCAGAAGCCGCACCAGTGCGCATTTGGCGCAAGGCGCTCCATCGGGTCTACCCGAAAGAAAAGACCTATATCTACTCGCTCCATATAAAGATTGTGTTAAGAAGGTAACCCCAAAGAACTATCTTTCATGATTGAGCGAACAAGAGAACTGAGAGCTTCCGAATGCCGTTTCCCCCTGTTTTCCCAAAAGCAAAGAAGGCATGAGGACATGAGCCACTGGCGTTTCGCCACATCTAGCCATACTGAGAAGCCTCCGAAAAATATACGGACATACGATTTATGAGTGCACTAAAGTTTACACGATTAGATAAACGAATGCACTGCCACAAGTCAAGAACAAACACCTATATCCCTATGCTACTATTACGCTAAGATTAGTTTACCTTATATCTTCTATTATCATCCCGGAATCGAAATTAATAATTAAGCACATCGGCACTAATATCCCATTGCCTTAAACAATACGGGACTATAATTTCTTTTCCACACCTGGGATTAATAGATATCTCTGTCCAGTTTGGAACACACACTAAAACAGAAAACCCAATTTCTACTATTTATAACGAGTGGCCCATCCTCCGTTATTGTTTGATGTTCATACCTCAACACTCGTCTCTGGACGTATCCTGCACATCAAAAGGCGGTGAAATCACGTAGTGATTAGTTGCGCGTTTCGTTCCGTTCTTACGCTGTTTCCCTGGGTTCCCCTTACGCTAATACTTCAAAGCGTCCGAACCCGTTGATCGCTTTCTCCGTTCATTTTTCCCCAACGCGATCTCCCCGTTTCCCGTGTCCGTCCGATCAGATCGTCAGGCAATGACCTCTGCTAACACCTGTATCCTATTTTTATATCCGTCGGTCAATGATCTTTAATTTATCCTCCTCTCAGACTGAAGTACACGATTGTTAACCCTCCTCCTACATTGTAGTTTTATATGTAAGTTATCACGGAATCACTAAACTGCAGTTTTCCCGTGACAACTACCCTCGCTCAGAGAGAAGGCTAAGAGTCGAGGCGAGACAGTGCAAGTCCTTGCTCTTATTGAGAGATTGGTTGAGATGTTATTTGCCCTGCAACAGACAGAAACTTTAAGGACATTACTGTGAAGACTGTTCCAATTCTACGTTTCGGCACTTCCACAGCAAGCGCGTGGCCTTGTCGGCTGTCTCACTGTTGTTTTTGTGCCCGAGGTCTCGCTTGTCCTTTGATGCCTAACTTCTTTAACATGCCATACACGGAGTGGGAGACCAGACCTCTTGCACCCACCTCCACAGCGACTAGTCTGGCAGTGTACCCTTTCTGTCTCAGACTAGCGACCATGTCACTGTATGTCTCCATCTTGTAGTGTGCTGCTCCTCGATTCTAGACTCACATGGAACGGTCAGCTCAGTCAGTGTTAGCATTTTGGCCGACGAGGGTTGAAGTACAATTTGAAGTCGCAAGCAAAAGTGTTGGATCACTTCTGTTGGATACGAACCACGGCCTTCAGATCCAAGGTCAGCACCCAGTCACCCGCGACATTGACAATGAAGGACATTCTTTTAAGTTACTTTTTTTTGTTGTTGTATGAATTTAATAAGACGCTACCCGCCAGGAGCTGGGCGAAGCCACGCTGGGTCAGAAAGATAGACAGACCCACCTTTTCGCTGCAGTTATCTACAGGCATAATGCTGTATAGATGCTCCTCCTCCTCCCTCTACCCTCCTCCTCCACCTACCCTCTCCTCTTCCCCTCCCCTCACTCCTCTCCCATCCTCCTACCTCCATATTTCTCCTCCTCCCTCCTCCGCCTCCCCCTTCCCTCCCCTCCTCCTTCCTCTTAAATCCTCCCTCCTCCTAATCACTCCTCTTCCTTCCTCATCCCTTCTCTTCCTCCCCCTCATCCCGCTCCTCCTCCTCCTACGTCCTCCCCCTCATCCTCATCTCCCTCCTCCTCCTACTCCCTACTTCCTCCGTCTCTCCTCCCTCCTCCTCTCCCTCCTCATCCTCTCTCCTCCTCCTTTCTCCTCATCCCACTCCTCCTCCATCCTCCTCCTCCCTCCTCATCCTCACTCCTCCTCCCTCTTCCTCCTCCTCCCTCATCATCCTACCTCCTCCTTCTCCCCCTCCACCTCCTCCTTCTCCCTCCTCCTTCTCCCTCTTCCTCCTCCCTCCTCCTTCTCCCTCCGCCTCCTCCCTCCTCCTCCTCTCTCCTCCTCCCTTCTCCATCTCCCTCCTCCTTCCTCCCTCCTCCTCCCTCCTCCTCCCCTCCTCCTCCTGCGTTCTTCTCCTCCCTCCTTCTCCCTCCCCTCCTCCTCATTCTCCTTCCTCCTCCCTCTTCCTCCTCCCACTTCCTCCTCCCTCCTCCTCCCCATTCCTCCTCCTCCTCCCCTCCTCTTCCTCCTCCTGCCTCCCTCATCCTCCTTCCTCCTCCTTCCTCCTCCCTCCTCCTACCTCCTCCTCCTCCCTCCTCCTCCTCTCTCCTCCTCCTAATCCCTCCTCCTCCCTCCTATTCCTCCCTACTCCTCCTCCTCCTTCCTCCTCCCTCCTCTTCCCTCCTCCTCCTCTCTCCACCTATCTCTTCCTCCCTCCTACTCCTCCCTCCTCCACCTCCCTCTTCCTCCTCCCAGCTCCTACTCCTCCTTTTCTTCTTCTGCTGCTGCTGCCGCCGCTCCATTTACCCAAGTTAATTGTTGGGGAAGATGTAAAGATCTTTCAAGTGCTCTTTCTAATGCTTTTTGTAAGTTGATCTTCGTTTATCTAAGGTTGTTCTAACTGCAACCAATAAATTATTAGACAGACAAGCAGACAGGCAGACAGACAGACAGACAGACAGACAGACAGACAGACAGACAGACAGACAGACAGACAGAGAGGGAGGGATAGACAGACAGACAGACAGAGAGGGAGGGACAGACAGACAGACAGACAGACAAACTGACAGACAGACAGACAGACAGACAGTCGGGAACGGGAACTTATATGACTACTTATATGAATTAAATGAGATGCTCCCCATTCAGGGGCTGGGCGAAGCCGAGCCGGATCAGACAGACAGACAGACAGACAGATAGATAGTCGGGAACGGAATCGGGATCTTATATGACTACTTATATGAATTAAATGAGATGCTCCACACCAGGAGCAGGGCGATGCCGGGCCGGGTCAGACAGACAGACAGACAGACAGACAGACAGACAGACAGACAGACAGATAGTCGGGAACGGGAACGAGAACTTATATGACTACTTATATGAATTAAACTAGCTGACCCGGCCCGGCTTCGCCCAGTCCCTAGTGGGGAGCATCTCATTTAATTCATATAAGTAGTCATATAAGTTCTCGTTCCCGTTCCCGACTATCTGTCTGTCTGTCTGTCTGTCTGTCTGACCCGGCCCGGCATCGCCCAGCTCCTGGTGTGGAGCATCTCATTTAATTCATATAAGTAGTCATATAAGCTCCCGTTCCCGTTCCCGACTATCTATATGTCTGTCTATCTGTCTCTCTGTCTGATCCGGCTCGGCTTCGCTCAGCCCCTGATGGGGAGCATCTCTTTTAATTCATATAAGTAGTCATATAAGCTCCCGTTCCCGTTCCCGACTATCTATATGTCTGTCTGTCTGTCTATCTGTCTCTCTGTCTGATCCGGCTCGGCTTCGCCCAGCCCCTGATGGGGAGCATCTCATTTAATTCATATAAGTAGTCATATAAGTTCCCGTTCCCGACTGTCTGTCTGTCTGTCTGTCTGTCTGTCTGTCTGTCTGTCTGTCTGTCTGTCTGTCTGTCTAATCAATTATTGGTTGCAGTTAGAACAACCTTAGATAAACGAAGACCAACTTACAAAAAGCATTAGAAAGAGCACTTGAAAGATCTTTACATCTTCCCCAACAATTAACTTGGGTAAATGGAGCGGCGGCAGCAGCAGCAGCAGAAGAAGAAAAAGGAGGAGTAGGAGCTGGGAGGAGGAAGAGTTAGGTGGAGGAGGGAGGAGGAGGGAGGAGTAGGAGGGAGGAAGAGATAGGCGGAGAGAGGAGGAGGAGGGAAGTGGAGGGAGGAGGAAGGAGGAGGAGGAGTAGGGAGGAATAGGAGGGAGGAGGAGGGATTATGAGGAGGAGAGAGGAGGAGGAGGAGGAGGAGGGAGGAGGAAGGAGGAGGAAGGAGGAGGAGGGAGGAGGATGAGGGAGGCAGGAGGAGGGAGGAGGAGATAGGAGGAGGAGGGGAGGAGGAGGGGAGGAGGAGGGGAGGAAGAGGAAGAGGGAGGAGGGGAGGAGGAAGAGGGAGGAGGAATGAGGAGGAGGAGAAGGGAGATGGAGGGAGGAGAAGAACGCATGAGGAGGAGGGAGGGAGGAGGGAGGAGGAGGGAGATGGAGGAAGGAGGAGGAGGGGAGGAGGAGGGAGAGAGGTGTAGGAGGGAGGAGGCGGAGGGAGAAGGAGGAGGGAGGAGGAAGAGGGAGAAGGAGGAGGGAGAAGGAGGAGGAAGGAGGGAGGAGAAGGAGGGGGAGGAGGACGAGGGAGGATGAGGAGGGATGAGGAGAAAGAGGGAGGAGGAGGAGGGATGTGGAGGGAGGAGGAGGAGGGAGCAGGAGGGAGAGAGAGGAGGAGGAGGGAGGAGGAGAGAGGATGAGGAGGGAGGAGGAGAAGGGAGGAGGAGAAGGGAGAAGGAGGGATGAGGAGGAGGGAGGAGGAGGTAGGAGGAGGAGGGAGGAAGAGGGAGGAGGAGGGAGGAGGAGGGATGAGGGGGAGGACGTAGGAGGAGGGAGGAGATCGAGGAGGTAGGAGGAGGAAGAGGGAGGAGGAGGAAGGAGGAGGAGGAAGAGGGAGGAGGAGGGAGGAGGAGGAGAAAGAGGGAGGAGGAGGAGGGAGGAGGGAGAGGGAGGAGTGGAGGGGAAGAGGAAGAGGGTAGGAGGAGGAGGGGAGAGGAGGAGGAGGATTATAACGCATAAGCCTGTAGATAATTGCAGCGAAAATTTGGGTCTGTCTATCTATCTGACCCGGCGTGGCTTCCCCCAGCTCCTGGCGGGTAGCGTCTCATTAAATTCATACAACAAAAAAAAGTAACTTAAAAGAATGTCCTTCCACACACCATCCATTATTTTTAATGAAAACTGTTTCTAATCACCTACATGACTGTAGATAACTTCTTAAGCATAAAAAGATGAGTTACAATGTTATGCATTATGAATTATTTTTATGAAAACTTTGAAAATGCCTTAAAGATTGTATCATGATTTATTATAACTCATATGCCTGTTCATAACTATAGACAAAGAGTTTATAAATCTTTGAAAACGATGCAACAATATGACTATAAGGTATACAGAAAAGTTATTAAAAGTTATGCCCCTTGTAATAACTTTTCTAGAGTTAAGTCCCCTTGCTATATAGAATTATAATGAAAAATGAAAAATGAAATAATATTAAGTAAGTAGCCGATTTACACTAAAAAATATCACAGTTGGCAGCGCGGGAATGAGAGGAAGACGTGTAGAAAATTACATCTCAATCGGATGGACCGTTCGAGAACGCATAAAGGACATACACACACACACACACACACACACACACACACACACACACACACATCCTTTTTTATATATAAGACTAGCTGACCCGGCCCGGCTTCGCCCAGACCCTGGTGAAGAGCATCTCATTTAATTCATGTAAGTAGTCATATAAGCTCCCGTTCCCGTCTGTCTGTCTGTCTGTCTGCCTGCCTGCCTGCCTGCCTGCCTGCCTGCCTGCCTGCCTGTCTGTCTGTCTGTCTGTCTGTCTGTCTGTCTGTCTGTCTGTCTGTCTGTCTGTCTGACCCGGCCCGGCATCACCCAGCTCCTGGTGTGGAGCATCTCATTTAATTCATATAAGTAGTCATATAAGCTCCCGTTCCCGACTGTCTGTCTGTCTGTCGGTCGGTCTGTCTGTCTGTCTGTCTGTCCCTCCCCCTCTGTCTGTCTGTCTGTCTGCCTGTCTGTCTGCAGGCAACCTCCTCCCTCTTCTGTCTGTTATTGGTTGCAGTTAGAACAACCTTAGGTAAACGAAAACCAACTTACAAAAAGCATTAGAAAGAGCACTTGAAAGATCTTTACATCTTCCCCAACAATTAACTTGGGAAAATGGAGCGGCGGCAGCAGCAGCAGCAGAAGAAGAAAAAGGAGGAGTAGGAGCTGGGAGGAGGAAGAGGGAGGTGGAGGAGGGAGGAGGAGGAGGAGTAGGAGGGAGGAAGAGATAGGCGGCGAGAGGAGGAGGAGGGAAGAGGAGGGAGGAGGAAGGAGGAGGAGTAGGGAGGAATAGGAGGGAGAAGGAGGGATTAGGAGGCGGAGAGAGAAGGAGGAGGTAGGAGGAGGAGGTAGGAGGAGGGATGAGGAGGGAGGAGGAAAGAGGAGGAAGGAGGAGGAAGGACGATTCATTTCACTACTTTCTGGTGAGAATCTTGAATTAAATTGTCACGTTTCGCGGCGACCCAATTCTTTTCAAATTCATAAAAATCATATTAACGTGTTACCTGTCACTCAGTAATCATCATCATCAAGTGTCTTGCCGACTGGCGTGGACGGTAATGCTTCTCCACATCTTGCGATCTCCATATTCACGTACCATGTCGTGTGCAGATTCCTTTCCATGCCATGACTCAAGACTGTCAAGAATGTTTCTCTCTCTGTCTTTCTCTATCTTTCTTTCCATAAATCTTTCCTGTTGTCATAGCATGTTCCAGTTTGTGTCTACTCATAACCTGGCCGCATAATGTGCCCTCAGTAATATAAAATTAGGGGAACTGCGGTAAAGCTGTTTAAATGCAAACAATATAAAATAACATAAAGTAATGCAGCCTCACAGAACAAGATTACGGAAAACAGTAATATAGTAGAATTAGCGTCGCTTAAAAAAGTCGCTTAAAAGTCGACAGGGTCGACTTCATTGCACCGGGTTTTATCCCATATGGCTCGGTCTCTTTCCGCAGCACGGAAAGCGTCGCACAATGCACGAACTCCGTAGCTCTTAGCGACGACCCACAGGAGTCTCCGAAACATTTAACTCGTAAACCGAAGGACGCGCCCGGAATTGAACCCACAACCTTCGGAGCACGACTCAAACGGCTTGACCACTTCGCCACAGACACTCCACATGACTCCACAGAATTAGCGTGATGATCCGATAGATTTTCGTGTTTTAAACTATACCTACACTTTGTTACTACACATTTGAAGTCGACTGGGCTGAGAGGTTTAGCTAGCTTAAAGTTTCTTTTCTGAGGGCGGCGTAGTGGGTTAGCTCCACACACGGGTCAGCGGGAGTTAAATGTTGACTTCTCGTTGCAGGAAGCCGTGGCAAGCTACTGACCGTAACAGTTTCTTGTAAATCACAAACAGCCAATGGGAGAAGGGGTCACTGCAAAGAACTTGCACAGTTTACAACATTTTACATAGCTAAATAATATGTGGGTGTGCCTTGCCAGATCGAGGAGACTTGATCATTCGGGGCCACGTTGATTGACGGATGTCAGTCGCGGCGATTGGGCAAAGTTTGAGCTTCAGCCTACGATGTGTGATATTGTGATATTCTAGTGTGATAATTTTGTCGCGACTAGCGTGTGCCACTTGGTCTAGTGGTTACACACACGCCAGTGTTCCGGAGTTCGATGCCGTGTCCAGTCAGGGATATGCACTAATGACAAGCTCAAACGAGAGCGAAACTGGAGTCTAGTGCTTGCAATCTGACGTGAACAAGGCTCAAGTTTCGTACCGGAATACGATCAGCGTTGCCAGTAGTGGGTTGTGATCAATCCATAAAACTTCAAATCCAGAAACAACCAAATAAATCAAGCTACATAATCATCAGAGAGACAAAAGATACATTCCGAAGACAAGTTGGCTAGAATATAAACAATTTATGTCACGCAGAAGACATAGTATAGATAGCGGAACACAAAAGATCTGCAACAACAGCTAGATATCGTAGTACGACAGAGATAGTCTTCAGTTTATCCTCACTGCACATGGAACCATTCAGTATACAAGGGCCCACACCTCCTTCTCATCGCCTCCTTCATCGTATAGCGATTGACGACACCAGTTTTGTGTTGGTTGACTGTTCTTCTGTGGCTCCCGACATAGCGACCTTTACCCCGTTTGCCTCGATGTTCTTGCAGTCTGGTCAAGGTTGCAGATTCGCAGTGATCACGTGATTTATGTGACTAGTCCTGTCCTGCTGAAGGTATTAATTATCTTACCCCGGACCATTGCTATTCCGCTTTCCAGAGTCGCTCGGTCCGCCAATCTGCCAGCTTGTTCATTTCCCCTTGCACCCACCTGGCCTGGAACCCAACCCTACCCGATTGGTCAGCCTCGACCTCCTCAGAGGCTCCACCCACTGTCTTCGAGCCCAGCCCATCGCGATCTTCCCATTGAGTGAATGAGAGAGCATGCCTACGGGAGCGTCTGTATCTCTAGCTTTACTTGCTTTAGTTACTGCCATGATTTCCATAGCCAGGCTTCTTGTTGTCAAGACCAGGACCGCAGTCTTAACTCACAGTTCTGTCTCCGCCCTGAGCCATAAAAGTCCATGAGCTCCACACGTCGAACAAGAGGCCCATCTGTGTAGATGATCACAGCACCCCCAAAGAGTTCTCAAATATCAAGGCCTCTACAGTTTCCTCGCTTTATACTCTGATACATACTAAAAATGACTAACCGCACCCTTGTGCTTTGTGCAATAGGTCACTTCTAGAGAATGTCAGAAAACAATGTCTCTGAAGTGTTATTTTAAACCTGTTCTCTTATATGGCCGTGAAGCTTCGCATATAAACCAACAAATGAGAGAGAGAGAGAGAGAGAGAGAGAGAGAGAGAGAGAGAGAGAGAGAGAGAGAGAGAGAGAGAGAGAGTGAAAGAGAGAGAGAGAGAGTGAGAGAGTGAGAGAGAGAGAGAGAGAGAACGAACGAACGAACGAACGAACGAACGAACTGACTTTATTTTCAAAGGGTAATAAATTGGGCATGCAGGCCCGTCTTACATTCGGACCTTCCAATCACTCACCTTTCATTCACCAATAATGCATAATACATTCACATAGGAAAAAAAAACATTGTCAAATGAATGTTATAAACATAAACAATGCATATTACCATGTTATGCTTGCTTGTGTTCGCTGGCTGTGAACTCCAGAGCGAAGAGAGAGAGAGAGAGAGAGAGAGAGAGAGAGAGAGAGAGAGAGAGAGAGAGAGAGAGAGAGAGAGAGAGAGAGAGAGAGAGCCGGAGGAAATGAAGATGTGGTTTCTGAGACAAATGTTGAGAGTATCTCCGACTGTCAGACTAACAACAATTGCGTGAAAGAGGCTTATTAAAGTGCAACATTACACACAACTAAATGAACAAGACAAACGCATTCTTTTGACTCAGTGGTCAAATGTCAGTCAGTGAATACCCAGGCGTCAAAGATCAATCAGTGAATACCCAGTGGTCAAAGATCAATCAGTGAATACCCAGTGGTCAAAGATCAATCAGTGAATACCCAGTGGTCAAAGATCAATCAGTGAATACCCAGTGGTCAAAGATCAATCAGTGAATACTCAGTGGTCAAAGATCAATCAGTGAATACCCAGTGGTCAAAGATCAATCAGTGAATACCCAGTGGTCAAAGATCAATCAGTGAATACCCAGTGGTCAAAGATCAATCAGTGAATACCCAGTGGTCAAAGATCAATCAGTGAATACTCAGTGGTCAAAGATCAATCAGTGAATACTCAGTGGTCAAAGATCAATCAGTGAATACCCAGTGGTCAAAGATCAATCAGTGAATACTCAGTGGTCAGACTCCAGTCAAGAAAATTCCAACGGATACTCCCGATCTTATTTTTTAAAACTGAAGCATACTACTCTACAGGAAGCATACATGTTTTCATCCTACCCAGCATACCCCGTGAGTTCGCTACAATCACAATAAGTGTGTGTTGCTTGTCCTCCACCCCCATCCTCATACTAGATGTTGTGGTACCACATGTTAGGTTCTGATTTTTAAAATGATCTTTCACAATTGGTGGTTAACATCAACCAACTCAAACGAAAAGAATAACAGACAAACGTACTTTAAAAGTGATAAAAAGTTTAATTCAAGCACGATAACAGAAGTTACAGTTTTTGGGACAGCAATGTTGAAGAAACACAGAAAGTTAATAAATAATTCGAACGCATTTTACAGTATGAGTGTTACAACATAAAGCATGATACAGTATGAATTTTACAAAAATAAAGCATGGCCATTATTTTGAACGATCATATATTCATAATTTGGAACTTGTTTCAGCTAGAAAAAAAACATGTCATTAATCCTAACCGAAAAAAAAACAAACATTTTCTCTTCCCCTTGATTCAGCTGGATAGTTCATTATGGTCACTACTTGGTCCAGCTACATAGACCATCACCCACGTTCTTGATCCAACGAGATAAGCCACCACCCATCTCCACGCATCCAGCTAGATAGCTCATTATGGCCACTCCTTCTTCCAGCTATCAGTCGCCATCTTCACCAGTCGGATAAATCATCATCCACCCACTAAATCGAGGTGGAGAGGACATCACACATTGGTGCGGGATGTTTAATCAACTGATCATTTATGGCACCAGCAGAAAAAGGTTTTTCCCACAACCAAAGAGAGGCAAAGCTGCTATTCAAATTTGGGGCCTTTAAATTCCACAATATCACAGCTGCCATTCAAATCTGGGGCCTTTAAACGTCACATTAAGTGTCTACGTATAAAAATATGGAAAATCTATTACACAAATAGCTATCTTTACACATTTAGACAAACCATACCACATTTACATAAACATATAGAATCATTTGTATATAAAGAAAGGAATGTATTTACAAAACATTAGAGCAGTGTATAAATGACATGGGCTAAAACTGCGGTAAAGCTGTAGAAATGTAAAGAATATATTAAATTTATAAATACAAATATGAAGAATCTGTGACACAAATAGGTAACTTCACATATTTAGACAAACCATTACATATTTACATAAACATATACGGACATTGAATCATTTGTATAACAAGAAAAGATGTACTTCCAAAACATGACTGCGCTATATACATGAACTGGGCGAAAACTGCGGTAAAGCTGTGGACATGTAAACAATACCTTAAACCGAGAAGTGCAGGCAGCTAAACTAAATACAAGCAATGACTACACTAACAAAGCTCAGGGGAAAACTAAGTAATGTACTCAAGGCATCTCGAGATAAGTTGGAGAACCACTGATTAAGTATATTAAATATATGATTATCTTATGGTTATTGTCCTCAGTGTAACACGGGGCCACACCGACTGCTGATTGTATTATTCGGAAGTGCCATTTTCTATTATTACATTCCAAATGTACATTTATTTTAAATTATTATTTATATAGCTTCTTATACAAAATAATTATTTTGCGGTGGTTTGTCAACACACACACACACACACACACACACACACACACACACACACACACACACACACACTCTCTCTCTCTCTCTCTATCTCTCTCTCTCGCTCGCTCACACACAACTTCCTCAGTGCACTTCCGTTGCCTTAAGAGGGAACTTCCTGTTCCCAGCATGCATTTCAGTCACAAATGATCTCAATATTAGAAATACAGAAGTCCGTAGCCAGATCAGAGCATCACATAGGTCATGCATTCAGAAGCACCCACAAGTCAGCGTTGGAGCTCGGACTGACCAAGTCCCGGCGGGACATGCTGGACAAGCTCTTGCCTGGCCAAGGAAGGAAGGAATTACCGCGTCTCCGATGTGATACATCCCGCCGAGAGGATAACCGAAATTCTAGGAGACTGCAAGAGGGTCAGAGATATTCCCTGAGATGAGGTAAGACAATAAGCACCCAGTTGATACACCCACCACTTGGAGGGTCGGGGTGGAACTCAGCTACCACATATCCACAGTCCGTAAAGTCGTGAAGAATGAAAGACTCGATCCTACGGGTTCCACAACAGCAGCAACATTACATCAGCGTCTTTAACAGCAACAGTATAAACATCGTTTACACAAAGAGGCTATAAATAATAAATAGGCTGCCCAATTTGTGGCCAGACACATCTCGCTGCATCTGGTCATGTGCGTGCTGCGGAGTTATAATATAGCATATACAGTGAATAAGATAATCATATTATGTATGAAATACTTGACACATGCGGTCACTGGTACCCTTCGAATGTTGAGCATCTTATAACGGACTCGGTAATCGCAAATTCAAAATAAAATCTATATGTATGCATAAATTTGGTTGGAAGCACAAACTGTTGAGCTTCACAAATAATTAACATTAACATGATTAACATTATCAACATTAACATCAATAACATTAACATCGAGAATACTAATATCAACAACATTACGCTTCTCTACACCTTCTGCTATATAGATGTTGACGCTGTGTAGATGTTGACACTATATAGATGTAGATGCTCTGTAGATGTTGACACTGTGTAGATGTTGACACTATATATATGTTGATGCTCTGCAGATGATGCTCTGTAGATGTTGATGCTCTGTAGATGTTGATGCTCTGTAGATGTTGATGCTCTGTAGATGTTAATGTAGGAGGCAAAGAAGATGCTACTCGTAAGTGGCAACATTTGTGACGACCGGATGTCTTCCTTCAGCCTCAGGGATTGTGGTACTGGTGTGAATATATAGGTCCACTTGGGTCCGTATTGGGGCGGTATCATCACCGGATTCTGTTGCTTGGTTCCTTGGGATGAGAGCTAAACTTTCTTCAGATGTGTCGTCAATATCAGGTCTGAAATAAGCCGATGAAAAGGAAGCAACTGGATCTCTGGCCTGTGGACTGTATATTGCTTGTCCACCTTGGAAGTCTATTGTATCCTGATCATTGTGAGTCAGGATCACTGGAGCTGTGTTCTGAGTGTTTGTGCTTCTACCTTGAGCAGAATCAAGCTGGTCCATTGGAGCTGTGTTCTGAGTGTTTGTTGCTCTGCTATCGTGGACACTATGAAGCTGGACATTTAAAGGCGCATTCCTATGGTTAAGAGCTGGCTGGTTAACGTTTAGGTCAGTATCTAGGGCTGCCATCGCTGGAGGTGCTGCAGGTTCTGTTTCATCTTTTACACTGTCCTTGCTGTCATTTCTTGGTATTTGATTGTTACCATCTGTAATATATAATGATAGCAACAAGTTAGAAGGACCTATAGATACTGTTTCAGAAATGTAAAAATTATCATATTAAATAACAAGAAGATAGAAGTTATTGTAATATTAAAGAACTGGATAATGAGAAAAGTGCACAATTGAAGCCATTGATATTAAATAGAATTAACTAGAGAAATTCAAATAAATGGGTACATCAAATGAGCGATAATGGGGTAAAGTTAGAAGAGAATAAACAAGCAAGGCTATTGATGATTATGGTTTTGGTGATGATCACCGTGATGATCATGATTATAATGTAGAGGTTTGTGAATTATAAAATGTAGTATATAACTTTACTATTTACTCTCTCATACTACAATAACATCTACTGCCTTCTCTCTCATACTACAATCACATCTACTGCCTTCTCTCTCATACTACAATCACATCTACTGCCTTCTCTCCTATGCTACAATAACATCTACTGCCTTCTCGCCTATACTACAATCATATCTACTGCCTTCTCTCCCATACTAAAATCATATATACTAACTGCTTTCCCATACTACAATCATATCTATTGCCTTCTCTCCCATATTACAATCATATCTACTGCCTTCTCTCCTATATTACAATCACATCTACTGCCTTCTCTCACATATTACAATCATATCTACTGCCTTCTCTCACATACTACAATCATATCTACTGCCTTCTCTCCCATATTACAATCACATCTACTGCCTTCTCTCCTATACTACAATCACATCTACTGCCTTCTCTCCCATATTACAATCATATCTACTGCCTTCTCTCCCATACTACAATCACATCTACTGCCTTCTCTCCCATATTACAATCACATCTACTGCCTTCTCTCCCATACTACAATCATATCTACTGACTTCTCTCACATACTACAATCATATCTACTGACTTCTCTCACATACTACAATCATATCTATTGCCTTCTCTCCCATATAACAATCATATCTACTGCCTTCTCTCCCATACTACAATCACATCTACTGTCTTCTCTCCCATATTACAATCACATCTACTGCCTTCTCTCCCATACTACAATCATATCTACTGACTTCTCTCACATACTACAAGACCATCTACTTTCTACTCTCTTATACTACGATCCTCTCTACCATCTATTCTCCCATACTACAAGACCATCTACCATCTATTCTCCCATACTGCAATCCTATCTACCATCTATTCTCCAGTACTACAACCCCATCTCCATCTATTCTCCCATACTATAATCCTATCTACCATCTATTCTCCCATATTACAATACTATTTACTCTCTACTCCCCCATACTACAATCCCATCTACCATCTATTCTCCTACACTACAATACCATTTACTGTCTACTCTCCCATACTACAATCCCATCTACCATCTATTCTCCTATTCTCTTATACTACAATACCATCTACTTTCTACTCCTCCATACTACAGCCACATCTACTACCATCTCTCGCATGCTACAATCACATATGCTACATCCTCTCCCATAATACAATCACATATACTTTCCACTCTTCAATTACTACAACCACATATACTGCCTTTTCTTCCATACCACAATCCCGTCTAGTATCTACCCTTCCATATTATAACCAAATGTGCTATCTAGTACCCACTAATACAATCACATCTATTATTTATTTTCCCACAATCTACAGAAACAATCACCTTGCGTCTCAGCATCAGCTGTTGTAGCATCTTGTCGTCTTGGGGCCTTATATCGTTGAACCAGCAACACTATGTTGAGAATTATCGAGGCAATTAGAACTATCGCCACAACTAGGAAGGCCCATAATACCCACGTGTAATCAGCAGAGTTTTCTGGAGAGAAAAAAATCACTTGTAGAAATGTGATCACATTAAACAGTGAAGTGTACGAACTAAATGGATCCTTTGTCTACAAATTAACATGTTAAATGTCCAAATTGGGCAGGCATGAGATCTATATTTTGGAGATTGGGCAGGCATGAGATCTATATTTTGGAGATTGGGCAGGCATGAGATCTATATTTTGGAGATTGGGCAGACATGAGATCTATATTTTGGAGATTGGGCAGGCATGAGATCTATATTTTGGAGATTGGGCAGACATGAGATCTATATTTTGGAGATTGGGCAGACATGAGATCTATATTTTGGAGATTGGGCAGACATGAGATCTATATTTTGGAGATTGGGCAGACATGAGATCTATATTTTGGAGATTGGGCAGACATGAGATCTATATTTTGGAGATTTGGGAGCAGACTGCTTTGTGTTGATTGTCACAGTGATATGAACGTCGGCCATTCAGAAAGCAATGGCAAACTGTTGAACGTAACATGACCTATAAATCACACAGCTAATAAATACAGGGTTTAACTACGACGTCCTGAACAAGGACATTCAAGTAACTTTAATCCTTAACAGTAGATTACAACAGAGAGAGAATTGTCTTGAACCAAAAATCCCATGAAATTTAAGTGTTAAAATCTGCAGCTAAAAGTATTAGTCAGGAATAGCTTATTTAGTCACACTTTCAGCTGAATAACTGTTCAACAGGCATGGTTAGATACAAACCGCAATCAGGAGTACAATCGTTTAGATGGAGTCGAAGCAGCAAGGAGCTGATTTATGTGTAGTAATCATTCAGTGAAACATTCCACGGCTCTGTGCTAACTGATTTATGTGTAGTAATAGCCGTAGGACATTCCATCACTATTTCCTAATTGATTTATGTGTTGTATCATTCAGTGAAACATTCCATGACGCTGTGACTACTGATTTAGAATGGTAGTCCGACGAACAATTACACTTAGATTGTAACAAATAATTATAGAAACATACCATTCTGGCATGTAGGACTCTGGTACAAGGCAGCGATGCCAAATTTGTCAACGCACGCGAGTTTGCAGGATGGGTGTGGCATCCGTGTTATGTTGTTTGTGGTTCGCTCAATGCACCAGACCAGAAGATTTTTGTTGTTGCCCACAATCTTGTCGGGGAAGCACGAGTTGACAGATCTGCTTTTGTCGCTGCAGTAGCTTTGAGCATCGTAGCAGTCACCATACGGTAGGCATTTATGATAGGTACCGTTTGGACACGTAGATTCTGTAATGTCGTCTAGGGTTGGTCCGGCCACTGAAAGGAATATACCAACAAAGGATGAGTCACCAATGATGTCTGACATGACGTAACTAAAATGGAATGGTTAATTGAGTCAGTGCATAAGGATAGTATATCATGAATTGTGACCTCCGATGTGGACTGAAGGACGATATATCGACATACTAGGGTCATCGTGTAATTTGTTTTGTTTCGTGGAATCTTCGGCAATTTTATTGCATAATGAATGGAAATTTATATGATAATACTTGTTGATTTGATTCTGTACCATGTTTGGTCCAAATCTACTTTTGTTTGTCACTGAATCTATTAATCCTAATATCTGTCTCACATCCGATATCCTCTTTACAGCTTGATCTGGATAAATCAACTAATCAACATCTTTTATGTTTTCTTCTTCTTTTTCTAATTTGAACAATATATCTGAATGGCTTGGCCACATGCCACGGTCGAGACAAGAACACTGAGCTGATCCACGACTCTGGTGATCGGGTGAGATGGTGAAATATGACGGCCCACGCTTATCGGCATGGCACAAGATGATGATGCTGAACTTATTATGGATCTGTCTGTGGATAAACGTATCCACGAAGAGTAGACTTAAGTTCCTGATCAGAGTGGCAACTGGTTCTCACGACAACTCTGCGGTTCCCGATCGTTCAGTTAGTTGCTAAACCCATTTCTTTCAAACGTTTTCTTTCACTTGATAAATATTGAAGCGTTTGTAATGTTACTGGATTTATCCGTTAAAACTAAACCTTCTGTAAAACGTTTGAAATGTGAGGGGACTAACGGAGTTGATGATGCGCATCTGTG
>JACEFZ010004514.1:32500-67668 GCA_014155875.1 Cepaea nemoralis
TACCATGCATTAGCCGTCTCACTGGCGAAGGAGTTTACGGCTTTCGCCGTAACCCCGTATATTCTCGCGAGTCACGCAGCTGCGCCCGAACTGGCAGCAGTTCGAGCCGCGCTGGTAACTTACGGGGGTATATTGAGCCGGTCGCTCAGAAAGCAATGGCAAACTACTGAGCGTAATCTTGCCTAGTACATCAATAGCAGCTGAAAAATGCTGATGTTGACAGCAACGTCCTATAAGGGATATGCAACAATAAATTTAAAAAAAAAAACCATGCATTTATTTATGCACACAATACCAAGAAACGTGACAGACAATGTTTGGATCTGCTGGGACCTGTACCAACGGGAATCAACAGCAGTATTTGTAATGTAGACTTTCGTGGTAAGCAAAGCAATGTCGCACGTAAACATCCGCATAGCTCAGATATGACATGGCTTTGACCAAGTTATCCGGTAAAACTTAAGAATCAATGTGGCTAGTTGTGTTAATGGGTGGG
Organism: Cepaea nemoralis; assembly: GCA_014155875.1. NCBI lineage: Eukaryota > Metazoa > Mollusca > Gastropoda > Stylommatophora > Helicidae > Cepaea > Cepaea nemoralis. The sequence continues at coordinate 32,997 of JACEFZ010004514.1, forward strand.
GAAATAACGGTGGAAGTGCCAGGCGTAACTGAACAATATGTCACTTGTGGGTTCCTGAGGGAGGTTAGCAAATGCATAAACTACGTTCGGTAGTATATTTAAGTGACATCTACCCCTCTACCCCCCCCCCCCCTCTCTCTCTCTACCTACCTACACGTCAGTCCGTCCATCCCTCAATATATTTATCTAGCTATGTATCTGTCTGCCTATCCATCCATCCATCCTCCCGTCTGTCTGTCTATCTACCTATCTCGTCCTGTGCGTTTCCCGTGCAGCACTGATCTGTCAGTGTACATCATGGATCTTGGCCAGGTCCACTAACGATTGTACTCCCTGCCCGAAGAAAATAAAAACAGTTCAGTGACAGATGTTGCCGTTAGGGCGTGCAGTGTTAGAACGCAGCCCTTCATACATTCCAGGTGTACACGTCCCAACTCCTTCATACATTCCAGGTGTACACGTCCCAACTCCTTCATACATTCCAATTGTACACGTCCCAACTCCTTCATACATTCCAGGTGTACACGTCCCAACTCCTTCATACATTCCAGCTGCACACGTCCCAACTCCTCCATACATTCCAGCTGCACACGTCCCAACTACTTCATACATTCCAATTGTACACGTCCCAACTACTTCATACATTCCAGGTGTACACATCCCAACTACTTCATACATTCCAATTGTACACATCCCAACTACTTCATACATTCCAGGTGTACACATCCCAACTACTTCATACATTCCAATTGTACACGTCCCAACTACTTCATACATTCCAGGTGTACACATCCCAACTACTTCATACATTCCAGGTGTACACATCCCAACTACTTCATACATTCCAGGTGTACACATCCCAACTACTTCATACATTCCAATTGTACACGTCCCAACTACTTCATACATTCCAATTGTACACGTCCCAACTCCTTCATACATTCCAGCTGTACACGTCCCAACTCCTTCATACATTCCAATTGTACACGTCCCAACTCCTTCATACATTCCAGCTGTACACGTCCCAACTCCTTCATACATTCCAATTGTACACGTCCCAACTCCTTCATACATTCCAGCTGTACACGTCCCAACTCCTTCATACATTCCAGTGTACACGTCCCAACTCCTCATACATTCCAGCTGTACACGTCCCAACTCCTTCATACATTCCAGATGTACACGTCCCAACTCCTTCATACATTCCAGCTGTACATGTCCCAGCTCCTTCATACATTCCAGATGTACACGTCCCAACTCCTTCATACATTCCAGATGTACACGTCCCAACTCCTTCATACATTCCAGCTGTACATGTCCCAGCTCCTTCATACATTCCAGCTGTATACATCCCAACTCCTTCATACATTCCAGGTGTACATGTCCCAGCTCCTTCATACATTCCAGCTGTATACATCCCAACTCCTTCATACATTCCAGGTGTACACGTCCCAACTCCTTCATACATTCCAGCTGTACACATCCCAACTCTTTCATACATTCCAGGTGTACACGTCCCAACTCCTTCATACATTCCAGATGTACACGTCCCAACTCCTTCATACATTCCAGCTGTACACGTCCCAACTCCTTCATACATTCCAGCTGTACACGTCCCAACTCCTTCATACATTCCAGGTGTACACGTCCCAACTCCTTCATACATTCCAGATGTACACGTCCCAACTCCTTCATACATTCCAGCTGTACACGTCCCAACTCCTTCATACATTCCAGCTGTACACGTCCCAACTCCTTCATACATTCCAGGCTGTACACGTCCCAACTCCTTCATACATTCCAGCTGTACACGTCCCAACTCCTTCATACATTCCAGATGTACACGTCCCAACTCCTTCATACATTCCAGCTGTATACGTCCCAACTCCTTCATACATTCCAGATGTACACGTCCCAACTCCTTCATACATTCCAGCTGTACACGTCCCAACTCCTTCATACATTCCAGCTGTATACAGTCCCAACTCCTTCATACATTCCAGGTGTACACGTCCCAGCTCCTTCATACATTCCAGCTGTACACATCCCAACTCCTTCATACATTCCAGCTGTACACGTCCCAACTCCTTCATACATTCCAGCTGTATACGTCCCAACTCCTTCATACATTCCAGTTCCCACTCCAACTCCTTTACATTCCACATCCCAACTCCTTACACCAGTGTACACTTCCCAACTTCATACATTCCACTGTACACTCCACACTCACATTCCAACTTCACTCCATCCCCACCTACATTCAACATCCACTCCTATATCAACTACCTTCCCCATCTTAACGTCCACTAACTTCACTATACTCCACTTTCATCCCAACCCTTTACACCTGTCAACCTACCTTCTACATTCCATTTACATCCCTTATACATCCATCTACATTCCATGTACATCCTTCCTTCATACATTCCAGCTGTACACGTCCCAACTCCTTCATACATTCCAGCTGTACACATCCCCAACTCCTTCATACATTCCAGGTGTACACGTCCCAACTCCTTCATACATTCCAGCTGTACACGTCCCAACTCCTTCATACATTCCAGCTGTACACATCCCAACTCCTTCATACATTCCAGGTGTACACGTCCCAACTCCTTCATACATTCCAGCTGTACACGTCCCAACTCCTTCATACATTCCAGTTGTACACGTCCCAACTCCTTCATACATTCCAGCTGTACACGTCCCAACTCCTTCAGACATTCCAGCTGTACACATCCCAACTCCTTCATACATTCCAGGTGTACACGTCCCATCACCACCCACTCCCCACTAATTGTTACTTTAACTCGTTCTGTCCTCGTGATTAAGCAAATGCTTGCAGAACGTCGCTGTCATCACAGCTGCTGGGCTTATTCTGCATTTCCTGTATGATTTTTATACCCACGGTGCTTTAATGGAGATTACCTGCTCTGAGGTGCTTTTCTTCCAGGAACAAGCTTCCATTATGTTTTTGCCGTGTAATTTTCTATAAAATGAGAATTTCCGGAAACTCGAGACAGTGCATTGAGAAACCGTGGACATAAAAAAGAGTAATAAGATATCCAAAGCATCAAATAGACTTTATTCTAAAGAAGATAGACATTATATATAACACCGAGATAACATGATATAACATATAGCACAGGTGGATATTTGATTTTTTCTCTCAAGGTGTTTGTTAATTAATATAATTAGGATTTACATTTGTATTTCAAACAGCATGTGGTAACATTTTTCCTAAAGTAGTCAGACATGTATCAGCCGGGTAACATTTGATTTTAATTAAACCGAGACTGACATTAATACCACAGCAAAAAAAGACGGGATAAATAACGCCCCGAGTAAATTTAATAAAAAAGCACAAATAAATTTTATAGCCGGTAATTTTGGTATACAAACAGAGATATAGCCATGTATAACTCGCACGATTGAATTCTCCTTTTGTCATGGGAGGGACGTGTTGTGTTGTGTATGTTGCAGCGAAACTGTTCCTTGATCAACCAGATACTGAGGGTGTCAGAGGTCAAGGGACAGAAAGTGCTGGACGGGTTGGAAACCATAACCACCACAGGGGATAGACATTTGATATAACTAACAGCACCGAGGATAGACATTTGATATAACTAACAGCACCGAGGATAGACATTTGATATAACTAACAGCACCGAGGATAGACATTTGATATAACTAACAGCACCGAGGATAGACATTTGATATAACTAACAGCTCCAAGGACAGACATTTGATATAACCAACAGCACCGAGGATAGACATTTGATATAAATAACAGCACCGAGGACAGACATTTGATATAACCAACAGCACCAAAGAAAGACATTTGATATAACTAACAGCACCGAGGATAGACATTTGATATAAATAACAGCACAGAGGACAGACATTTGATATAACCAACAGCACCAAGGATAGACATTTGATATAACTAACAGCACCGAGGATAGACATTTGATATAACCAACAGCACCGAGGATAGACATTTCTTCTTCTTCTTCGTTCATCCGGAGTTTTTTTTCCCGGACGTGATTGCGTTGTGCCTGTTTACAGCAGAGCTGCGTTCTTGCGCCGTTAGGCCGACACATCCGACTTCTGCGGGCATTTGTTGACCGGGTTAACCTTCCCGGGGATAGACATTTGATATAACCAACAGCACAGAGGATAGACATTTGATATAACCAACAGCACCGGGGATAGACATTTGATATAACCAACAGCACCGAGGACAGACATTTGATATAACCAACAGAACAGAGGACAGACATTTGATATAACCAACAGCACAGAGGACAGACATTTGATATAACTAAGAGCACCGAGGACAGACATTTGATATAACCAACAGCACAGAGGACAGACATTTGATATAACCAACAGAACAGAGGACAGACATTTGATATAACCAGCAGCACCAAGGATAGACATTTGATATAACCAACAGCACCAAGGATAGACATTTGATATAACCAACAGCACCGAGGACAGACATTTGATATAACCAACAGAACAGAGGACAGACATTTGATATAATCAACAGCACCGAGGATAGACATTTGATATAACCAACAGCACCGAGGATAGACATTTCTTCTTCTTCTTCGTTCATCCGGAGTTTTTTTCCCGGACGTGATTGCGTTGTGCCTGTTTACAGCAGAGCTGCGTTCTTGCGCCGTTAGGCCGACACATCCGACTTCTGCGGGCATTTGTTGACCGGGTTAACCTTCCCGGGGATAGACATTTGATATAACCAACAGCACCGAAGATAGACATTTGATATAACCAACAGCACCGAGGATAGACATTTGATATAACCAACAGCACCGAGGACAGACATTTGATATAACCAACAGAACAGAGGACAGACATTTGATATAACCAACAGCACCGAGGATAGACATTTGATATAACCAACAGCACCGAGGATAGACATTTGATATAACCAACAGCACAGAGGACAGACATTTGATATAACCAACAGAACAGAGGACAGACATTTGATATAACCAGCAGCACCAAGGATAGACATTTGATATAACCAACAGCACCAAGGATAGACATTTGATATAACCAACAGCACCGAGGACAGACATTTGATATAACCAACAGAACAGAGGACAGACATTTGATATAATCAACAGCACCGAGGATAGAAATTTGATATAACCAACAGCACAGAGGACAGACATTTGCAGTGTAACATGATATTGCATACACCACTTAACATGACACACAATGGTGTGTGAGACCTGAAACCTAGACTTTTCAGATTAGGGTGAAAAACAGGAGGTTCCACATGCATGTTGTGTACAGTAACCATCTCATGGCAAGGAGTGGGCATTAAGGTCACTGTCTTGGTAAAATTAATATAGTCTGTTTACTTTTGTCTGCCCCAATATAAAATTCCATATCTCAGTAACCAACTGAAGGAAAATGATGAGATTTAGCACATAACCTTATCATTGTGTCCACCCAACAAAAACATTTTTGTTCTGGAGATTGTACAGCAGATTTCAAAGTTTGTTTATATGCGGTATATAATTTACGGGACAGAGATGAAGTGTATGTTATTAAATGTATTACATCTTCACACGGAAACATTAGCGCTGAACAGTTAATTTTCTCGTGGGATAAGGGATTGGCCTTATGACAAGTGCCTCGTGTCGTCATCTGAAATGACGGGGGCATTACTGTAAAACAAGTTTGTTAGCGAGAAATCACTAGTTTTTCACCAAAACATCAAAGAAATGTCACCGCTTTCCATGATTTAAGTTGCCTTTGAACCTATCAAAGACATATTCCTTGGGTGGGGGTAAATATAAGACGGCAGGAAACATTTCATAACGATGCAACAGACAGTTTTCAAAATAATTGATCATGAATGAAGGCATTCACTTCTGCACAGATTATAGGAAGGAAAACCTACCAAGGAGTAGGTAGGGCTTGTTACATTTGTTGGAATGTGTTTACAGGAAGTGAACCTTCCACAGACGTACACTGAAATTGGAAACACTGTTTCCTGAGATAGGCAGGTGTGCAGCTGGATGCGACATATCAACTTGTGGGTTCAGGAAGTGTGTAGCAGGATGCGATACACCGATTTCTGATTTAAGGAAGTGCTATGGGATGTGATACACTGCCCATAAAAAAGGAACATATAAGAAATAAAAACAAGTAAACTAGTGCCCAAAATGGTATAGATAACATTTGTAAATATATCAAAAACGTGCAGCCAGTAAGAGCAAAATAAACAAATAAACATACCAATAAGTAAGACTAACACGACATGTGGAATGAACAAATATTTATCATTTAATGTTGTAGTGTGCAGGACTGCACTAACAATCATAAAATTCAACATCACAATAAAGAATACATGTCAAAGATAGAAACTTATATTTTTCTTTGATACATACAAGGGATAATCAACAGGAATTTTTATAATAACAATAATACAAATATGTGTATAAAGATGAGAAATCTGTTTCAGTGAGGTGTGGTTTTACAGCTTTGACAACTAGAACAGACAGCGAGCTGTTTTAAAACTTTGACAACTAGAACAGCGTAAGTGCATGTTCCTATCAACACAGATGACTTGGTTCAGTTCTCTCAATGAAGACACATTTTTTCTGACTTGCGAGCCTGGTCGACAGGCCGAGGACATGTAGAATTGATCCTTCCATTTGGCCTGTCTTTTTGTTGACAATATATCTGGACATAGCTTGGTTGTCACTAGCAACACAGAAAAGAAAACTAAGCAGAGAGAATGAGCCAGTTTTAATAAACCTCTGTATATACTGGCCAGACAGAGACATTATGTCTTCATTACATGATGCCAATGACATGATACAGAGACATTATGTCTTCATTACATGATGCCAATGACATGATACAGAGACATTATGTCTTCATTACATGATGCCAATGACATGATACAGAGACATTATGTCTTCATTACATGATGCCAATGACATGATACAGAGACATTATGTCTTCATTACATGATGCCAATGACATGATACAGAGACATTATGTCTTCATTACATGATGCCAATGACATGATACAGAGACATTATGTCTTCATTACATGATGCCAATGACATGATACAGAGACATTATGTCTTCATTACATGATGCCAATGACATGATACAGAGACATTATGTCTTCATTACATGATGCCAATGACATGATACAGAGACATTATGTCTTCATTACATGATGCCAATGACATGATACAGAGACATTATGTCTTCATTACATGATGCCAATGACATGATACAGAGACATTATGTCTTCATTACATGATGCCAATGACATGATACAGAGACATTATGTCTTCATTATGTGCTGCCAATGACATGATACAGAGACATTAAGTCTTCATTACATGATGCCAATGACATGATACAGAGACATTATGTCTTCATTACATGATGCCAATGACATGATAGAAGTGATACTGACCATATCACTATCAAGTGCTAGATGGTATAAGAATATGTGCCTACACCATATACCCAACATGCTTCATGGAGTGAAAAAAGTTCTTTACTTTAAAAATTACACAATTTAAGAGTTGATATGCAGGTTTCTGTGGGTCTCTGTGGCTAAGGGCTTGTGAACGTGGTTTGTGAGCCCGTATACCCGGGTTTGAAACACAGCGGTGCTGGTTTTTTCAAAAAAGGTATAGGAGCCGGTCGTTCAGAAAGCAATGGCAAACTACTGAAATTAAACTTTGCCCAGGAATCACGAACAGAGAAAATGCTGGGGTTGACTGCTACGTCCTGTGAAGGACATGCAACTTAACACGTATGCCAGGTTTCATAACTGTCTATAAGGTTATAAATAGGTACGAGGGATATCATGTAATGCTACAAGATAACACAACAAATAATGAAACTGCAAGCTGAATGCAGGTAGAATTTAGAATCAATTTGAGCAATTGCAAAAGACATCCCCCATGAAATAAACAAAGTGGTGGACATAGAATTAAACTGTGCTCAGGAACAATCATACCCTCGCTGCTGGAGACGGAGCACTGGTTACAGTAGAAAATTCACAAATAAACACACACGTATTGTTTGGCAGCCATAGACGTGAGAAGAAAGAAGTAGAGACCAAGGACGCATTAGACAACATAAAAGTTGAAAGCCATAGTTACAGACCAGGATTCAAACCTTTCACCTCCAAATGACGACGGCACTTTGTTGCAGGAACATGATCGATGCACGATCAACTATTTAGTTGATCATGCGTCAAAGTAGATTTGTTTCTGCAGAAAGGCACTGTTGATATTTCGAGGTTACAGGTTCAAATCTCGGTCTGTAACTATAGCTTTACATGTTTATGTTATCTAGTGTGTCCCCTGGTCTCTACTTCCTTCTTCTCACTTCTATGAGTGCTAAACAATGCTGTGTGTGTTTATTTATGGACTGTCTTAGTAGCCTCAAAGGGTTCCCCAGTTGATATTACAGTAGCCAAGCACCACAGTTGACTTGTTAAATGGAAAGCAGCTAGATCTGAAACCAAACTGTATCTGGCCGGAGGCATGGGGTAACATTGCGAGACTGCTGTACTTTCTTCTTCTTCGTTCATCCAGTTTTTTTTCCCCGGACATGATTGCGTTGTGCCTGTTTGCAGCAGAGCTGCATTCTTGCGCTGTTAGGCTGACACATCCGACTCTGCTGGCATTTGTTGACCGGGTTAACATTCCTGGGGCTGCTGTACTTTAAGGACTTTGAAGTAAAATATTGATATTTCTTTAACACGGAAAACATCCTCATTCATGAATATAATCAGGAAAACATACAGGATCTGATAGCTAAATTAGACAGGTCAATGTAGACTTGTACGGCTAAATTAAAAAATTTAGAAACAAATCTCCATGAACAGATTCAATTTTGTCATAACAAGCACAGTCAGCTTGTTTAACTGTAAATATAGACCCAGAAAAGGAAAATAATTAAGCTGGAATGTTTGTTATAAATACAAATGAATAAAACAAAACCATGATGGTTACGTAAGTTTCAACAAGACAGTATAAAATGAACATTTTACGGAATGTCTAAATACACGTGAAAAATCTGTACAACATGTTACATGTATCAACTTGTGATGTTTTAAAAAACAAAACAGATCAAAATTACAACCATCTGTTCATCACAATTTTCAGTCAAAACATTCGTAATATTGGGGAAAAAACAAAAACTACAGCCGGGCATCTTTGACCGCAGGCACATAGAGGTTGCAGATGAAGCATCATTTTCATAGACTATCCCATGTTTATTGTTATTGCATAAGTGTTATACAAATTAAGTAATTTGACCAAAAAGGTAATGCAGCTTTTTGCTAGTTAGGGTATTTGGTCAAACAAAGGTGAGTAATTTGCCTAAATGTGCCAGCAGTTTATTTTTTCATTTGTCACATCTAAGATGTAATTCAAACCAATAGGTGAACCACTGCAAAACAATAACCGATAGAGCATACAATACAGTCGGTCTGACAGAGGTAGAAGCTAGGTGTAGCTGACACACCATGGAATGTCTTCAGTCCAGGCACTTCATCTTAAGTCACAAAAACTCTCAAACAACACTTTCAAACAAAGTACTCTCACACATAAGGCTATACAATAGAGTACTCTCAAACACAATGCTAACAAATAATACTCTCAAACACAATGCTAACAAACAAGAATACTCTCAAAGACAAGGCTGTTAAGCAGCTTCCTCAACACACTACTCCATGGCCACACTAAATGTTAAGGCACAGTAGTTGCAAGAAAAGAACCCACACTCCAAATTCAATCAGTTTGCATGTACAGATACTCAAATGCAACAATTTCACATTTAAAAAAAAAACATGATTAACTCATTCCAAAAGAAACAAATCATCATACAGAATCAGTTACCGCCAGAAGGAAGCAACCTACTTCAATCTGGTGTTTATTTAAATGCTCAGTTGTCTACTCCTGGTAGACATGTCATTCCTCAGCAACTGTTCCAGGGATCCATAGACTGAGTTAGTAACTGCTTAAGACATCAGCTGCAGGTTTTCCAAGACTTTTGAAAGTGCAAGGCATTCAAAGAGAAAGTGACCTGTCGTTTCAGAAAGTGAGTGACTTATGGAGCAAGCACATGAAGTTTGACTTGCTGGTAATTAATAAATTGATCCAAAACACCAGAGATCTCGATCTTAGAGATCTGCAAAGATATATGGACGCCATTTGGCAGGGCTGATGATGATGATGTTACAGGGTGAGCACTTGATAACTCTTTGATCGGAGGCCAATATTTAGGGCTGATATTTCCAAGTGTTAAAGGCAGAATAACTTTTACTGTTTCGCTCTGTCCTGGTTATTCATTTTAACTATCTTAAATGACTTTAATGAATTTAAATCTTAAATATTTAACTATTTTAACTAAGTTAAATGACTTACAAACACATGTCCTGGTTAACAATTTTAATTATCCCACTTATAAACACATACACATACGATCAAATGAGTTTCAAACACCATGTAATTACTGAACCCTTAATTTTTAACACTAAATTAAAACTCAGAGAGAGAATCATGTATAAACATTTCACACCATTTAAGAGTTTGTCAGCGCACAGCAGATTAACTCATTATCTACCAATCAAGACAAAATCTTATCACCAGCCCCACATGACGAGAATGTATTCATGTCAGTTATCTTACAACAAACATTATCACAAAACAATGTACAGAAAAAACATTCACAAGTGTAGCATGTTATACTGATTCCCCTAAATCCCAGGATAGTGGATCAGACACCATGCTATCTCAGATAAGGGTAGCAAACATGGAATCATGTGTATATCATACACATTAAAATTCCCTGCCAGTTAGAAATCAAAAGAAGTAGGCCCGGGAAGTTTAACCTGTTCAACAAACTCATGATGAAGTTGGAAAGGTGCAAATATCGCAGCTCTACTTTAAACAGGGAGAACACATTTACATCAAAAACAAATATTTCAGACGAACAGAAGAAGAAGAAGAAACAGAAAAGCAGTGGGCCAATAATGTCACTGACAAGTTTACATGTCAAAACTGAGACAACCTGGCCACAATAGCCATGTCTAATATACCCTGGCAGGAGATCAGTGCCAGCAAGTTCACTTCTGGCTTAACAGACTAATGGTTAGTCTTCTTCCAGTCATGGCACCACCATAACCTAGAATGGGGGTGTCAATCTAATCTGATTTGTATATCATATGTTAAGTAACTGAGATGGTGGAAGGAGGAATGTGATCTGTGGAGCTGATCCAGAACACTGGGGACAGATCTATGGAGAGACATGAATGCCAACGTCAGTCGGCAGGGCACATTATGATGATGATATTGAGCAAGCAACAAATTCACAATTCAGTGGACACCTGCCAACTGCAAAACACTGGGTAATGAAGCAGCAGACTTACAAAGCTGCATGGATCTCTCAAACAAAGTAATTTTAGCACAATTTATGGAACAGCAAAACTTCTATAAAAGCTTCATGACAAAATGGACAAATGACCACTCTGTCTGTATGAAAAATTATGTTTATCATAAACTTTCAAGGTAAGAACGAGGTCATCATATTTAGATTGGGAACAGGACACAACAGATTAAAATATCTGTATCACAAGTTTAAAATGGTTTGTTTTATCTGTGTGTGTATGTGACAACATGCCTTTGATGGTCAGTCACCTTTCACAGCCCTGCCCAACTTACGATGAATGCAAGGATATATGACAACAGTTAATTTCCCTCCACTAAAGCTGTGTCAGAATGTCATGAACATGGAACAAACTACTGCTGTCATGAGAGACACGAACATGGAGGTCTGAGAGTGGATGAGGCAGGAGAAGACAGTAATCAAACCATGTTTGAGGCTTTGCTTAGTTTGGAATGAGTAAAAAGCAATGACTATTTGTTTGTAGTCTGTTCAACCCATGATGAAGTGCTATGTTCAATCCATGATGAACTGCTTACTAAAGAATGAGTTAATCATGTTTAACTGTTGTCATTTTTCAACATGCAAATTAACTTTCAACAGGAAGGCAATCACAACCATGCTACAACTTGCAACAAACCATTTACAACCTTCTACAACCAGCAACACTCCAATCACAGCTGCCGCATAATTAATACCAAAGTACTTAAAAGAGCAACTATCATCCCTGGAATGATGGACAGTTTTGCAGCGCCATTGCAGCCATCAGAAGAGCATGTGTAGACACAGGCTCTGTACATTCTGTCATGGTCAGGGAACCAGATATCCTGGCACTGGTCACCCATGTCCCTGGAGCTACAGAATCTGTGGGTCCCCACGACACCTGCACAAACAAGATTAGATAACAGCCTCACAAATACAAATGTTAAGGTGAGATTCAGGAGAAATACAATTCAGACATGCTCAATATACGAGGGGAAGTCAATAAGTAAGTCACAAATGGCTGTAGAAAAATAACTAAATATGATAACAATTTGAAACCAGTTTATTTTTATATATACATTGTCCCTTTGTTTCTCAACATAATTTCCACCTACATTGATGCACTTATCCCATCATTTTATCAGTCCTCCCAAACCTGCTGCATAGAACTGTGTGCTCTGTTTTCTAAACCATGCTTTCACTTCACATTCAACTTTGGCATCATTCGCGTCCTTGAGAAAATTTTTCTACCCAGCTATGCACCGCTTTACGGGACAAACATTTGTCAGCATAAACAAGAAGCATTTCCTTATGAATGTCCTTTGCAGGCAGTCCTTTTGCTCAAAAAAAAAAATATAAAAAAACACACACAACAGCATGTTGCTCTTTAGTAAGTAAGAGCATGTTGCTCTTTAGTAAGCACAGTCACCATTTTGTTTATGCGCTGTGCATGAGACACCTAGCACCACCTGATGAATGGGAATATAAAGTTTGATGTTGCTGTCACCTAATGCACCTGTAGAAAACACCAACTACATTTACCTGCCATCCCACAGAACTGTGTGACTGACTTATTGACTTGCCCTCATACTTTTGGTCGGGATCAAGAATTGGTAATAATGGCTCTCCAATCCTGTGTGTAAGTCATTGTGAGTAGGTATATGTGTATGTGAGAGAATGTGTATTTGTGTGTTACTGAGTGGGTGTACAACTGTGAGAGTATGTGAAATGATGTATGTATGTATGTGTTTTTCTGCATGTGTGTGTACATGTGTTCATCCTGTCTGCCTGCCTGTCTCATAACATGGAAAACTGCATTGTTTATGTTTACAACATTCATTTGACGTTTTTTTTTTAAATGCGAGTGTAACATGCACAATAGATAATTGAAGTACGTATGATGAGTGATTGGAAGGGCCGAATGTAAGACAGTTGTGACCTTTTGAAAATAAAGTCTGTTCGTTCTGTTTTTGATATTTTGATGAAATTGATATTACTGATATTTCTTTGTCCAGCTGTCTGGGCTTTCGATATACATTTTGTTTTCCTCTGCCTCTCTTTTCTAGTTTTTTTGCCATATAATTTCTCTATTCACCTCTTCTGTTGAAATGCTTCATAAATTTCATTTGTGGTTTTCAGGATTTTCCTGAGGGGGAGATACTCTGCCTGACAATTAAGTTATCTCCTTTCCCATAACATCTCAACACAACTAACAGGGATTAGTAAGAGTAATCTTCTCCTTGATTGTTGTTATATGAACCTGGATGTTCGACCTCAGGTCCATTCATCATGTGCCATGCCGGTAAGTGTGGGCGGTCATGTTCTGCCATCTCACTCGATCACCAGAGTCGTGGATCAGCTCTGTGTTCCTGTCTCGACCATGCCACCAGGCCAAGCCATCCAGGTATTTGCTTCTAGGTCTTCCCCTTGGTCTCCTCCCTTCGATCTTGACAGTTGTCACCAAGTTCTCCAATTCATTTCTTCTCATAACATGCCAAAACAATTTTGACTGTCTACGTCCAATGACTCTAATCAGTTTATGATCTTCATTTGTTTCTTGAAGGACTTGTTCGTTGGTTTTTCTATCTGTCCATGGATAACTTTGTTTCCACCCTCGTAGAAAAACAGAACACTTAATTCAGTCACACTCTCGGCATCTCCAAGTGTGAGCGCAAGGCTTGGGTGCTGAATGTCAACCGTCATATGGGACTCTTGTCACTCTCAAGAGCACGAAAGGAAGGTGATCATTGGCTGACTTCATCACAGTGAAGGTTGTGCACCTTGTGAAGGTTAGGAGAAGTCTCCCGGTCTAAACACCATTTATCATCTAGTATTCTAGTAGAAGATTTGAAAGACAGCTCCACAAACAGCCTTTTGAGACGGCAATCCTTAGTGGAATACTAGCAATTTATACAAGGTGTGATGTGTTCGTTATCATAGCGTACTAATGGTAAATAAGCAAGGACAAACATGAAATAATATAACAGAAATATGTATGGTAATATTGTTGGTTATTTCATTCATATTTATCCTCTTGAAGTCTTTTTTGTGTGTGCTCATATGTATTAATACATACGAGGGTAAGTTAATAAGTAAGTCACAAATGGCTGTAGAAAAATAACTAAATATGATAACAACTTGAAACCAGTTTATTTTTATACATACATTGTCCCTTTACCTCTCAACATAATTTCCACCAACATTGATGCACTTATCCCCACCTTTGCGAGAGACATTTCGCGAATGATGCCAAAGTTGAATGTGAAGTGAAAACGTGGTTTAGAAAACAGAGCATGCAGTTCTATGCAGCTGGTTTGGGAGGAACTGCTAAAATGATGGGATAAGTGCATCAATGTTGGTGGAAATTATGTTGAGAAAGTAAAGGGACAATGTATGCATACAAATAAACTGATTTCAAGTTATCATATTTAAGTTATTTTTCTACAGCCATTTGTGACTTACTTAACTTACCTCGTACATACAGACCTTAGACTCGTAAAAAAAGCATATATTGGAAGCTGCCATAAAGATTGATACGGAAGTAGGTAAATAGTCTATTAAGAGAGGTGTGCATATGCTTTGGCTCGATGCTATGTTTAGAATGATGTGAAAATACAGGGAAACCAATCTTGTAGACATTGTGACTTGTGAAGATGTTCATTCAAAATCATCAATGTGGTCTCATGGCGTCTTAGTCCCAACTCAGCCATGATTTCCTTAATGGGCCTGTAAGAGAGGACTAATGCTTCACTGTGTCATAAGAAGGACCAAAATTCATATAAGTGTTGAACATATCATCAGGAGTTTTCTTGGCAGATTTGCCCTGCTGGCGCATGAATTTGATTACACAACAAGCATCCATTTTCTCCACAACACCGCTTCTCACCCACCTGCACCAGTTTCCTGACAATTTCTCATGCAGATGACACCCTCTATGCATGGGACATTTAAACCGTGTTTTTTTACAATGATACACAGCACTCCCACTTGCATTCATGATTTCGTGGCAAAGCGCAACACTTTACTACCGCCCGTGCAAACTTATATATATGTTCCTCTTGTACCCTTTATCTCCAATTGAGACATAGGGCCTCAGCAAACTCACTCCAAGCTCTGTCAACATCCTTCCCATATTCATTTCTGTCACTACCTATCTTCTCAATGTGTTTTTATGTCTTCCTGTTTCTTTAGCTCTGTGGATTCCAGACAAAAGACTTTCTAGTTATACCATTCTCAGGTTCTTTAAATGTATGTCCTACCCAATGCCAGGATCTTTTCTTCCCTTCTTGATTCACTGGTATTTGTCTAGTTCTCTCAATGAGCCCCACATTGATGATTGTGTTCTACCCTTTTATTCCTCCCTTTGTTTGCAGGCAACAATTTTTAAATGTTTGTAGTTTATTTGTAATCACTTTAGTTGTTCTGCATATTTCTGCCTCCATTACAACAGTACTGATTTAATGTTTTTTGTCAGGTATGTCTGATCTACCGCGTGACAGTAGACAGTACTATCTGCTTTCTGTTAGCGCCAAATGTTGGGCGGCGCTTACCAAACCCGACACCCCACATTGTGCCAATGGCTTTGGGCAGAGAAGCGCAACTGGGAGGGTGCAATCTTTATCATGGTGCGAGGAAATGCAACCTAAAGATAAAATGTCATGGCAGGGCAGACCAGGCCCTAAGCCTTGGTTGGCAAGCTGGTCTAGGATCGAAGCTCTGATAGGCGGGCAGTTAGAACATTACTTTGCTGATCCGGCAGCTTCTGCAGCTTGTCTTGTTTCAGACGTATTGGTGTTACCTTTCCTCTGGAGTGAACTACACAGGCCACATGCTGCATGGGCCACACATGGTCTCTATATTTCAGCCCAGGGTTTGATCTATGGAGAGGTATAACTTCACCCCTGGTCTTATAAACCATCGTCTGTCAAGACGGCAAGGTGCCAATAGAATGCAACGATTTAAAGTTAGAATTGAATATTCTCAGTTTTGAGCTAAATTTAATTTATTTTGATTTCCACAAGTTTCCTAGTGCTATAAAAACTTTTCTAACATTCTGTATTCTTATATCTTTATCTGTTTCAACCCATTTGCCTACATTCATCATCATCATCTTCCACTTTTGCTGTCAAGCGTAGTGGGGAGGATTAATTGGTGCTCCAGTGCCCGATGGGTGGCACTGGATAGTGTCATTCTGTGTGATTGTACAATGTCTTTGATGTCGTTAATGCATTTTCTGTAATTCAGCATGGCCGAATAGATAAAACTGCGTGTTCTTAAACATCCGGTGTGGTGATGCGGATAGTTGGACTAAAATGTTGATCTATTGTCCTTGACTTGTGGACGTAAATTACAAGAATGTCTGAAGTCAGGGTGGGTTCGCCTGATGGTGAGAGAGTTAATAGGGAAAGCCAATTCACATGCAGAATTCAGTCCAACACTACTAGAAGTAGTGTGTATATACTACGCTTGAATTAAAAGTAAGTGAGCGCCAAAAAATAAAAAACAATTTTCTTCTCGGGCATCCTCTTACTCTCGTAGCAGATGTTCTTTGATGTAGGGCCAGTGTTGGTAGTTGATGGTGTTGCATTCTAATGAGATGGCCAAACCATTTGATCTGTCATTCAATATATGTGGCACAAGATGTTGATTCCAATGTTTGTCTGATAACTTCATTTCTTACTCGGTCTCTGATAGTTAAGTTGGCAGATCTCCCCAAGCAACTTATCTCACAGGTTTTGATTTTCCGTAAGTGTGATCTGGATAATGCCCAAGTTTGACACTGGTAGCATAGGGTTGTTGTCAATATACTATTTATTATCTGTTGTTTTGCGGACATGTTTAGATGTTTCAGTATGGGTAACAGTTAATATATAAGCAAACCCTGGGAAGGTTAACCCAGTCAACAAATACCCGCAGAAGTCGGATGTGTTGGCCTAACGGCGCAAGAACGCAGCTTTGCTGTAAACAGGCACAACGCAATCAGTCCGAAAATAAACTCCGGATGAATGCAGAAGAAGAAGATATATAAGCAAACTTGCTTTTTGACATCTGATTTTGATTTCTCTGTCTATTCTGTGATCATACTTTCAAAATATTTGATTTCTGTAACTTGTTTCAGAGATGTGCTATTTATCAGTATACCTACATTTCTACCTAACTAGGTGTAGAATTCTGTTTCTTAAAGTGAGGTTTCACTGAAGGAAACCATGTTAGCATTCAATATAAATCAGACATTTAATAAAAGAAACAAACAAATATCAAACAAATGGCTCTCAAGATGACAGTACCTCCCCACATTCCGGTAACCTTCACACAAAACTGAGCATTCCAGAGGTTGCAGACTTTGTATTTCTGAGAGTTGACTGACAGGCTGTTGTCCCACTTCTCCTGACAGTTGCTGTCCAGCGTGGAGTCACACTGGTAGCAGTTGAGTGCAAAACCTGAAACAGCAAGCCACTATTAGACCTATCTCTTGTCTCCCCCTTCCTCTGAGACATATACGTGCAGGCTTCACAAAAACTGAATTAATACAGTAGGAGATAAATCTTCTTCCTCCCCCTCCCCATGTGACCAGAATGATATTCCAAAGTGAGACAATCCCCCCCTCCCCCACACACATGTCCACTCATCCACACACACAATGTTAGTTTGCTATATTATACCTGATCATTGAGTTGAGTTGTGTTAAGAAACAACCAAATAATCAGTTTGATTGTTGCTCACTGGATTTTAGGAGGCCTGGTGTTCCTTGCCAGTGAGAAGTCCTGATCGTTTGGGTCCCATCGATTGACGGACGTCAGTCGCGGCGATTGGGCAATCTTGAGCATAGCCTACGATGGGTAACGTTGTAATATTCTGTTGTGGTAATTTGGCGTGTCCAGTGTGTGCCACGCGATTACACACCCGCTTCACACGAGTGATCCGGGGCTTGTCCCGGATCCGGTCAGGGATATGCACTACTGATGAAGAGCTCAAACGAGAGCGAAACTCGAGTATAGTGCTTCCATATTGACGTGGATAGGCCTTAGGCTCATACCAGAGTACGATCAGCGTTGCCAGTAGTGCGTTGTGCTCAATATTTAAATTTCAAATCCCGAAACAACCAAATAATCAGCAATAAAAAAGTCACTTAAAAGTCGACAGGATTGACTTCATTGCACTGGGTTTTATCCCACATGGCTCGGCCTCTTTCCGCAGCACGGATAGCGTCTCACAAAGCAAGAACTTCGTAGCTCCAGCGACGACCCTCAGGAGTCTTAGAAAAATTTCATTCGTGAACCGAAGGACACGGCCCGGAATCGAACCTACAACCTTCGGAGCCCGTAATAGGGATGTAATAGCAATAGAAGTGGTTCACAATTGTCAAACTAAAATACAATTAACTGTTTATATGTACTGCAACTAATTGTCAGCGTCTGCAGCCTAGGGTCATTTAACAATCCCTTTATCAAGGGCTCAAAGTCAGCTGGAGGCAATTTGGGAGCAGACAGATTTGCATTGGTTTTCAAAATGCTATAAGATCAGCTGTTCAAAAAGCAATTATACACTACTGCACATAAAATTGCCTACAAAATCACAGCCAAAGAATGATGAGGTTGACAGTGACATGCTGAACAAGGACATGCAGCCAACTTTACATGTAACTGATTAAAATACTAGCAATTATTTATCAGTGTTATAACTAATTTCTCCTGTCAGAGTCAACGGATTGTCATGAGCCACGTGTGTACACATAGCAGCATTATATCATCATTATCAACTCATTACTGAACAGATGAAACTGAAACCTACTTCAATAAATGAAGACACCTCAGAAGTTGACGTGAGTACGCCTGACGGCGAGGGACACTGGCAATAGGGAAAGCTAATCAACACACTAACATCAGTCCTGTGGACTAGAAATAGTAGCACATGCATGGACTACGCTTGAGTTCAAAGTAAGTGTTAAAAAAAAACAAAAACAAAAAACAAATTAAGACAAAAAGAATGGCAGCAGAAAAACATGGATTAATGAGCCAGAGACACAAACATGTCTACTAGAATGACAACGGTGAAAGCTGGATTAATGTGACTGAGACACAAACATGTCTAATAAAATGGCAGCGGTGAAAGCTGGATTAATGTGACTGAGACACAAACATGTCTACTAGAATGACAGCGGTGATAGCTGGATTAATGTGACTGAGACACAAACATGTCTAATAGAATGGCAGCGGTGATAGCTGGATTAATGAGCCAGAGATACAAACATTTCTAATAAAATGGCAGGGAAGAAATATGGATTAATGAGCCAGAGACACAAACATGTCTACTAGAATGGCAAGTGGAGAAAGCTGGATTAATGAGCCAGAGACACAAACATGTCTACTAGAATGGCAAGTGAGAAAGCTGGATTAATGAGCCAGAGACACAAACATGTCTAATAGAATGGCAGCAGTGAAAGCTGGATTAATGTGACTTAGACACAAACATGTCTAATAAAATGGCAGGGAAGAAATATGGATTAATGAGCCAGAGACACAAACATGTCTACTAGAATGACAGCGGTGAAAGCTGGATTAATGTGACTGAGACACAAACATGTCTAATAGAATGGCAGCGGTGAAAGCTGGATTAATGTGACTGAGACACAAACATGTCTACTAGAATGACAGCGGTGAAAGCTGGATTAATGTGACTGAGACACAAACATGTCTAATAGAATGGCAGCGGTGATAGCTGGATTAATGAGCCAGAGATACAAACATGTCTAATAAAATGGCAGGGAAGAAATATGGATTAATGAGCCAGAGACACAAACATGTCTAATAAAATGGCAGGGAAGAAATATGGATTAATGAGCCAGAGACACAAACATGTCTACTAGAATGGCAAGTGGAGAAAGATGGATTAATGAGCCAGAGAAACAAACATGTCTAATAGAATGGCAGCAGTGAAAGCTGGATTAATGTGCCAGAGACACAAACATGTCTAATAGAATGGCAGCAGTGAAAGCTGGATTAATGTGCCAGAGACACAAACATGTCTACTAGAATGGCAGCAGTGAAAGCTGGATTAATGTGCCAGAGACACAAACATGTCTAATAGAATGGCAGCGGTGAAAGCTTGATTAATGAGCCAGAGATACAAACATGTCTAATAAAATGGCAGGGAAGAAATATGGATTAATGAGCCAGAGACACAAACATGTCTACTAGAATGGCAAGCGGAGAAAGCTGGATTAATGAGCCAGAGACACAAACATGTCTAATAGAATGGCAGCGGTGAAAGCTTGATTAATGAGCCAGAGATACAAACATGTCTAATAAAATGGCAAGTGGAGAAAGCTGGATTAATGAGCCAGAGACACAAACATGTCTACTAGAATGGCAGCGGTGAAAACTGGATTAATGAGCCAGAGACACAAACATGTCTAATAGAATGGCAGCGGTGAAAGCTTGATTAATGAGCCAGAGATACAAACATGTCTAATAAAATTGCAAGTGGAGAAAGCTGGATTAATGAGCCAGAGACACAAACATGTCTAATAGAATGGCAGCAGTGACAGCTGGATTAATGTGCCAGAGACACAAACATGTCTACTAGAATGGCAGCGGTGAAAGCTGGATTAATTAGCCAGAGACACAAACATGTCTACTAGAATGGCAGCGGTGAAAGCTGGATTAATGAGCCAGAGATACAAACATGTCTAATAAAATGGCAGGGAAGAAATATGGATTAATGAGCCAGAGACACAAACATGTCTACTAGAATGGCAAGCGGAGAAAGCTGGATTAATGAGCCAGAGACACAAACATGTCTACTAGAATGGCAAGTGGAGAAAGCTGGATTAATGAGCCAGAGGCACAAACATGTCTACTAGAATGGCAAGTGGAGAAAGCTGGATTAATGAGCCAGAGACACAAACATGTCTACTAGAATGGCAGCGGTGAAAGCTGGATTAATGAGCCAGAGACACAAACATGTCTAATAAGAATGGCAGCGGTGAAAGCATGTATTAATGAGCCAGAGATACAAACATGTCTAATAAAATGGCAGGGAAGAATATGGATTAATGAGCCAGAGACACAAACATGTCTACTAGAATGGCAAGTGGAGAAAGCTGGATTAATGAGTCAGAGACACAAACATGTCTACTAGAATGGTAAGTGGAGAAAGCTGATAATGAGTCAGAGACACAAACATGTCTACTAGAATGGCAAGTTGAGAAAGCTGGATTAATGAGTCAGAGACACAAACATGTCTACTAGAATGGTAAGTGGAGAAAGCTGAATTCATGAGCAAGAGAGGAAAAAAATGTCCGAATTAGGAAATCTGCTCTAGGTCTGTGACGCGACGGGGCCTCAAAATGTGCAGGCCTGAATGTACCGAGGAAATCAAATCAAATATCAAATCAACTTTATTAGGGTCACAAATTGGGCGCGCAGGCCCGTCTTACATTCGGCCCTTCCAATCACTCGTCTTTCGTTCATCAAGAGCATAAGTGGCCAGCCTTGTCTTGTCCTCAGTGAGCCAATACGCGCAGACATTGAACCGTCATCTGACACATGACATTACCAGTGTAGCTTCCTACCAACCAAACTAACCGCCCACTGTGTCACAAACATGGCTAACAGAATGCCAGAAGAGAAAACTGAATTAGCAAGATAGAGCCAGCAAGGCAGCCCCACAGATTATTGATTTATGTTGAGAAGTCAACACTCTAACCTAACAGCTTGGGTCTCTAGTTCAAATCCTCTAGTTCAAGTGTGTTGTGAGAGTTCCGTGACACACGCTGACCTAGTCAGTGTTTTCCCCACTCATTTGCTTGCTTTGAACTCAAGTGTAGTCCATACACGTGCTACTACTTCTAGTGTACTGGACTGATGTCTCCTTGTGGATTAGCTTTCCTATGACCAGTGTCCCTTGCCATCAGGCGAATCCACCTCGACTTCAGCAGTCTGTGACTGGATAGGTGTTGCTGTGTTATTGTTAGAGAAGACTGTCAGATAGACTGTTGCTGGCAGTGACTGTCAACTTTAAAGATGATAGACAATAAAATTATACATCCCAGGCTATATAGAGCAGTAAAGTATAGTCTTTACATACCATTCGAAACTTCATCATATGTTAATAATAATATTATTAATATAACATGAAAATGTAACCATAATATTTTAATAATTTTAGAACATTTTCTGAGACAAGTATGGAGAACTTGATTGACGCTTCTTGACTTACACACTGAAAACCCCAAAAAGAAAAACGACCACCTACATAAACTGCATACTGATCAACACAAGATGGACATACACTGCACCTTGCTTAGATTTCAGTTTTGGCTCATGGAAAATGGTAACACACTTGAGTGAGGCAAAGGCAAACAAACCAAACACAACAGTTGAACAAACCGGAAGTGAGGCTTTCATCATAAGTAAGGCGATTCAAATAACACAAACAACTGACACGCCGACCAACAGGTGTCATATCAGGTGTTGTAATTTACCTGACTGGACAGTGGTTACCAGCCAGTAGGACACCTAGAACAGGGCGACAATTTGGTTTTCGTCCCCATGTTGCTGAGATACTGACTGGCCAACAACGTATGATGTCTTCTATGTACAGGTAAGAACTGTGCCACCATTGATGTTTCCGACACACAGGATAGCCTGACTGACCTGATACAGACAATGTTTCACCTGTGATTCTGGCGCCACCTGGCTGTGGGCAGGCAACTCCTCGTTACTTGTCATCTCACTAATTACAAGTTTCCTCATGACACAGATAATAAAAAATAAAGCGAAGTAAGGCAACCTTCACAAACTACTAAACGTAAAACTTGCCAAGACATCAACAGCAGCTTAAAAATGCTGGTGTTGACTGCGATGTCCTGTAAATTGGATATGAAAACAAAAACGCAGCCTTACAGAACACAGTTACGGAGAACATAGGACGTTGAGGCGACTAGCCTTCATCAGAAAACAAAAACACAAAAGACAACATAAAAGCACGGGGAAGACACAACAATGACTACATTAAGGTGTAAGTCTAATATAAACATCATATATTTGTAACGACTAAGTGACGAGATCGTGCATTGAGTTGCAGTTGTAAACATGAGTAAAGAGTAAATAAAATTTGTGGAACTGCGTTTAAGTTATGGAACAAATTAAAATAACATGAAGCCAGCACAGTTCTCAAACATTATTATTGATTTGTTACATTTTATTAATGAATTTATAGGACAGTTTTACAGTTTTATTCATGTTTGATGTTTGTACTGGGAATGCTTAACAGTACAACAGCTTTTCTTGGTTTTAGAAATCGACATTCAATCTGCAATAAACATAACCAATGATGAGGCCACGAGTTTTATGAGAATCACGTATAAAACTAAACAGGATTGAGAGCATACAGTCCGACAGAAAGATTATGCATTTTATCAATACAGTACAACTTCGATTAACCGTCACCATCGGACCAGGGGCTGTGACAAATAACCGAATAGACACAAGTGTTTCCAAACCTTTTTTGTGCTATGCCCCACCTAAGCCTATCTAAAATTCTCGGTGGCCCCCCCCCCCCCTCCTCCCAACATATGCATCATTTTTAATATTCAAAAATGGAAGTGTTCACTAAAAGAAACTTGAATTTATTTATTAGAAGGCTCACGGTTCCCAGAGGGGCCAAAGCCCCCCCCCCCCCCCAGTTCCCGCGCCCCTGTGTGTCGGTTGTGTTTTGAGTGATTTTTTTTTTTTTTGTGGTTTGGCGGTTACCCCAGACAAGCTGGGTTCCCCCGCCTCCCCCTTTTTTGTGTGGACCCTTAGTCTCACTGTGAGCTATTGCCCACAGTGGTCCACCAGGCCCACATCTAAGGTGAAGATATGTGATGGGTTGTTATTTGATCATCCCGGCCCCCGACCAGACCAGGCGCACTACATGGGGGGTGGGGGGGGGGGGGAGAGAGAGAGAGAGAGAGAGAAAGCAGCAAATGCACCCGATCCTAGCCAAAGAACCGATTGGTTTTCGGAAGAAATCACTAGGAAATTATTGAGCAAACACAGTAAAGTAAATTTTCAAAACATATAATGGAAAAACTGAAGATTCAAGTACAAAATAAGTTTAATGAAAGATTTTTCTATATTTTTAATTATTAGTAATTATTTAAATTTAGTGAGATCCTTGCGCTTGATGCTTGCTGCAAAGAGATTTTATGTCAGGTTCCAATTTAGTTAACTTCAGTCTCAAGTTTCCCCATTTTGTTATATCCAGCCGATTTCTTCCATTTTCGAACTGCCCCCCTTAACAATCGAATTGCCCCCCTGTGGGGCATGGGCCCCACGTTGGGAAACACTGGAATAGACGATTTCACTGCGGGCTTGGGACGAAAATGGAAATAAAATCCTTTAACAATGAATAATACATACATATTGTATTTAATTTTACAAAACGATCAAAATAAACTTCAACATAGGAGTAGTAATGTACAGAAATGTATTGTAATACAATAAACCTACGTTACTTAAAAATAATCTGTCATCTCCTTCTGTGTCTTTGAGCACGGCGATGTTCCTATCTTACGCAGGAGTAGGATCTGTGTTGCTTTTCCTCCTCTTGTATTTCAAACCAGTCGATGCACTTTGATAACATTATAGCTTTTTGGTTAAGAACTTCATCGTCCTTTTCTTCTTCTTCAATGGTAGTCACACTAGAAACAATTTCATCATCGTTCAATATTTCAAAGCCTCCATCAATTTTATCACATCCCAACCAATCTGTTACTTCTTCTGGCATAATGTTTTCACTGTTTAGTCCTACATTGTTGCACAGTTGCACAATGTCGTCAACACTAACTGTCTCAGTTCCTTCAGTCAATAGGTTCATGTAAGAGTTTATTCCACCCACTCTTTAGGTTAGACACTATTAGGTCAGCCCAGGCAGTGGCGACATTGAAAATAGCGTTCTTTTGTTGAAACTCATGCAATAAAAAAAAGGGGGAGGGGGTGCTGACGGATAACAGAAACTTCAGTGGGTGACGGTTAATCGAAGTTTTACTGTACTACCAAAGTGAAGAAGCAACATTTTGCATACAGGACATAGCAGGCTGAGACACGGCTTGTCCTATAGGCTACACTGCTGAGTGAAACTGGAAATGGTAAAATGATTTATGCAACATTTAATGTTACTCCATGTGTTATTGTGACGTCAGTTAGGAGTTGTTCATATATCATAATCATCAGCATGTGCCCTGCCAACTGGCGTAGGTGGTCATGTTTCTCCACATGTTCTGGAACAACTCTGATGTTCTGGATCAACTGTGATCTTTTGGATCAACTCTGATGTTCTGTATCAGCTCTGTTGTTCTGTATCAACTCTGATGTTCTGTATCAACCCTGCTGATGATATTCCTCTATGCTAAGGTCTCAGTCCACGCAGCATAATTTATATTGGTCTGCCTCTGCCTCTTTTCTCACTGATCTTTCCAGCTGTCGCGATATTACGCCAGTGCCTGGCTTCTCATCACATGATCAAATAATGCTGTTTGTCTCTTTCTTCTAGGTGTATATTATGTTCCAGCTTCATTAGTTTCTTTCAGGCAATCATTGTTAATTACTCTGGCAGCCCACAGTGTTCGCATTATTAGTCTCCGGAACCATACCGCTGTTGCTTCTTTTTTTTCCGCATATCCTTTACAGGACATCGCTGTCAATATCAGCATCTTTCAACTGATTGTTGATTTCTTGGCAAGATTACGCTCAGTAGTTTGCCATTGCTTTCTGAGCGACCGGCTCTAATACCCCGTAAGTTACCGACGCGGAGAGAACAGCTTCCAACTCTCGCGCAACGTCACGTTACTTACGAGAGTATGCGAGATTACAGAGAAAGTCGTGTAACCTCTAGACCAGAGTTGCTTCTATTCTAAGCTCTTCTTAATTTGTTCAGTCACATTCCGTGATTCACTATTCATAGTTAGTCTTCAAACTAGGAACGTTTTTGAAGCAAATAGGTCTGGGCGCTCGTTACTTTGCCCTCCGGCATGAAATTCTTTGTAAGAGCGAAATTCCAATGCTTGATACCCACTAATGCAACATCATTTGCCCACCCAGCGGTACAGACCAACCTAATCCGCCCGCCTGTTCATTTCCCATGGCACCATCATGCCTGATAGAAATGATCCAACAGATGCTCCTTATCTTTGATGTTTGAATGGAAGCACGCCGCTCTGCACGAAGTATGCCCGTACTCGCCCTTCCCAGCATGCCATGTGAGTACTTTACAGCCACGACTTGTATGTGCTGTCCTTCAACCAGCGCAGACTGCAGCGACCGCCTCCACCTCCATTCCATTCCAAGAGCAGATGCTGAGGTGACACATTCCAGACTCTCCTGCACCAATCGCCGGCCACCAGAGAAGAGTAATTGAAGACATGGTCCCTGGAAGCAGAATCAAGGGTCTACCAGCACGACCGCCGACACCCTCTGTATGAAAGTGCAGGAGGCATGGGAACTAGCGAAAGATCGAGAATCATCCCGGGCAGTTGTCATGAGAATGACTTTCTGCAAAGGACTTGCTACATGAGTTGAGTTGAGTCAAGAACCGACATCACAGCACTAGGGACATTCCCATGCGTGTTCCGTCCTCATCTGCAACAGCCAGCGAAGCGTCCCAATACTAATGGTACCGGTAGCAGTCTGATTATGTGAAAGTCTGGCTTTTCCTAGGAGTTTTTAATGTCGGCCTGCCACATCTTAATGATGATAATGATCCTGATAGAGTCGCGTAGCCGACTTTGCAATATTAATTAATATAAGCGATGCAAAAAAAGGGGGGAGGTGGTAGGTCGGTATAGGTTCTGGAAGAATCTCAAAACTGAGAGGGAAGACCAGGGGAACTTCCAGTCAGATAGCAGTTAGAATGATTAGTAGTTTGGCTCTTCGCTGACTGTTGAACGAGGGGACGGAGCGCTTATCGGAATATCTAGAGTGCAGTGATGTCGGTTCATAGCTTGACTCAACTCAACTATAAGCGATGCGCTTCAAACTGAGGGAATCTCCGAACTAGTGACAAGAGCGTGTGGAGAGGTTGCACTGGAGAGACCAAACTTCCGGCAGACACACAAGAAAGATGTTAGCCCCCGTTTAGTTGGTAGATAGGGATAGCTGTTGTAGTTAGTTCTGACATGGTTTAGCATAGAAACCCCGGGACACAGGACACATAGGGATCGTCGCACAAGAGAGCCACATGAGGATAGGCCCGGCTTAATACTGAACCCTCCCTTCTGGCGTGTCAGCTCTGCTACAAGCTTGCCTTACCGGTCAAGTCTGAAGGTATCCCAGGTTAACTATATAAGGTAAATTCAAGGCATCCTGTGTGTGTGTGTATATATATATATATATATATATATATATATATAGATATATATATATATATATATATATATATATATATATATGTGTGTGTGTGGGTGTGTGTGTGTGTGTGAGAGAGAGAGAGAGAGAGAGAGAGAGAGAGAGAGAGGAGAGAGAGAGGAGAGAGAGAGAGAGAAGGGAGAAAAAGAGGAGAGAGGGAGACAGAATGAAATAAGGACAGAGGAAGACTGCAACCCAGTTGTAATACCTGAAGACTTGAAAAAGATATAACTGTGACTATTACTAATATACTACTACTACTACTACTACTACTACTACTACTACTACTACTACGAACTACTGGCTGCTGCTGCTGCTACTACTACTAACTGGTACGTACAGGGTGAGAGAGAGAGAGAGAGAGAGAGAGAGAGAGAGAGAGAGAGAGAGAGAGAGAGAGAGAGAGAGGAGTGACGAGCGAGTTTAATGCTCCAGTAAGATTGGCTCACATTGATAAATCACTCTAATCATCGCTCACCCACACCGTCTTCCAACTGAACAATTTGCCAGCTATAATTATGCCTATTATATTATCATTTATCACGTTCACTTCGCGATTCAAATATCTCGTCCTCTCTCATTTTCACCTCATCTTAGTTTTGTTTTTCTTCCATCTCACCCCACCTTTTCCCCCTCCTCCTCTTCTTATCCTACTATGTATACCCCAGACATCAATATGAATATAAAGGCAGCAGCAGACAACTTGATGTGTTGTTGTTGTTGTTGTTGTTGTTGTTGTTGTTGTTGTTGTTGACATCTCCATAGAGTGTTTCCTCAAGTAGAACTGTTGTAGCTCACTCTTGATACACAACTGTATCTGTTATTTTGCCACTTCCAGTGAGGCATTGTTCGGTGATTCAAATGTCTAGCAGACTGCTCTTACTCTGGTACAACCGTGAATGTATCTCTCTGTAACACGCGTGAATGTATCTCTCTGTAACACCCGTGAATGTATCTCTCTGTAACACGCGTGAATGTATCTCTCTGTAACACCCGTGAATGTATCTCTCTGTAACACCCGTGAATGTATCTCTCTGTAACACCCGTGAATGTATCTCTCTGTAACACGCTAGAATGTATCTCTCTGTAACACTCGTGAATGTGCCTCTCTATAACACCCGTGAATGTATCTCTCTGTAACACCCGTGAATGTATCTCTCTGTAACACCCGTGAATGTATCTCTCTGGTAACACCCGTTAATGTATCTCTCTCGTAACACCCGTGAATGTATCTCTCAGTAACACCCGTGGATGTGTCACTCTGGTAACATCCGTGAGTGTATTTCTCTGTAACACCCGTCTATGTATCTCGCTGGTAACACCTGTGAATGTATCTCTCGGGTAACACCCGTGAATGTATTTCTCTGTAACACCTGTGAATGTATCTCTCTAGTACAACCCGTGAAAGTATTTCTCTGGTAACACCTGTGAATGTATCTCTCTGGTAACACCCGTGAATGTATTTCTCTGGTAACACACGTGAATGTATCTCTCTGTAACACCCGTCTATGTATCTCTCTGTAACACCTGTGAATTTATCTCCCTGTAACACCCGTGAATGTATCTCTCTGTAAAACCCGTCTATGTATCTCTCTGGTAACACCCGTGCATGTATTTCTCTGTAACACCCTTGCATGTATCTCTCTGGTAACACCCGTGAATGTATTTCTCTGTAACACATGTGAATGTATTTCTTTGGTAACACCCGTGAGTGTATTTCTCTGGTAATACCCGTGAATGTATTACTCATGCTATTTTGCTTACTTCAAAGTTTCCCAGTCAAAGATATTTCAAAAGGTAACAATTGAATATTCATATTCACGTGTAAATCTCTGAGAATCACAGACTTCATATTATGATCAACGTTATGTTTCAGTGACAGAACAAGAAACTCTCAAGAATGGCCCATCGTCTTCCCCCTGCCGGCGTTTGCACGCCCCTGTCGGAGCACTACGTCAACTACTTCGTCATCCCCAAGCCCACCCAATGCTCCGTATCCTTCGAGGCTCAGGCCAACCCCTGCTGCATTAGACCCAACTATCTGTGCCTGAGTCAGCCGCCAGCGCAGAACAGCTACAAGTGTGTGGATCTAAGCCAGCCACCGTGCCACCCAAGGCCGCTGGGCGTAGAGTGTACGTTCAAAGCCTCGTGTCACCACCCCAAGGTGTGCTGCCTAACTAAGCCCTGCCCGCGCTACGTCTGTTGTTGCGCCAGGAAAGAAGTGGACAGGCGAGTCTTATAGCGGCAACATCCCCATCGCCATCATCATCATCACCACCAGAACCATCATCAACATCATCACCATCACCATCAGCATCATCACCATCACCATCACCATCATTAGCACCATTACCGTCATAATCATCATTATCGTAATCACCATCACCATAATTAATATCATCACCATCACCATCAGCATTATCAGCAACATCACCATCATCACCAACATCATCAGCACCATCACCATCATCAACATCACCGCCATCATAAACATTACCGCCATCATCAACATTATCGCCATAACTTCAAAACCATAATCATCATCATCATCATCATCATCATCATCATCATCATCATCATCATCATCATCATCATCATCATCATCATCATCATCATCATCATCATCACCATCATCAACATTATCACCATCATCATCAACATCATCATCATTATCATTGTGTGGTGATCATTTGGAAGGTTGACCTCTCAGCGTACAGGCCCTCGTATCTAACGTTAATAAAATAGTTACCTGCATGTCCTTTACAGGATGTAGCAGTCAACCCCATAATCTTTGGGCTGATTCCTAGGTACGTTTACGTTCAGTAGTTTGCCATTGCTTTCTGAACGACCGGCACTCATACCATTTCATAAAAAAACCAACACAGCCGTGTTTCGATCGCGGGTATGCGGGATTACGAAATGCGTCTGTAACTCCTTTTACGACGCATGGAAAAGCTTGAATGTGTCGCTGCACGTATAATAAAACCTTAATTTGACTCTCCCAAAGACTCACTCAGACGAAGGACGTGATGTGGTTGAGTCTCGAGATATCCATTTTATTTTCCATTGCTCTCCTCTTCTATGCAACTCCTCTGTCTATCTTTTCAGCGTGCGCGCGCACGCACGCACACACACACACACACACACACACACACACACACACACACACACACACATATTTAGAAACAGATAGCTTTGCGTTGATTTCGATGGTATGAGAGTCGGCTGTTCAGAAATCAATAGCAAACTGCTGAACGTAAAATTGCCTAGAAATCACAAACAGCCAGTAAATGCTGGGGTTAATTCCAACGTCCTGTAGAAGAATATGCATCTAACTTAATAATAGTATAACATTGACAATTGTCTTGATAAACTATGAGCTCATCAGCAGCAACAGCGCGGGAATCAACACTGAACCTGCCACGTATTGCACAGCTAGTTGTATGACCACAGATTCTACTACTACTACTACTTCTAAAGCTACTACTACTACTACTACTACTACTACTACTACTACTACTACTACTACTACTACTACTACTACTACTACTACTACTACTACTACTACTACTACTACTACTACTACTACTACTACTACTACTACTACTACTACTACTACTACTACTACTACTACTACTACTACTACTACTACTACTACTACTACTACTACTACTACTACTACTACTACTACTACTACTACTACTACTACTACTACTACTACTACTACTACTACTACTACTACTACTACTACTACTACTACTACTACTACTACTACTACTACTACTACTACTACTACTACTACTACTACTACTACTACTACTACTACTACTACTACTACTACTACTACTACTACTACTACTACTACTACTACTACTACTACTACTACTACTACTACTACTACTACTACTACTACTACTACTACTACTACTACTACTACTACTACTACTACTACTACTACTACTACTACTACTACTACTACTACTACTACTACTACTACTACTACTACTACTACTACTACTACTACTACTACTACTACTACTACTACTACTACTACTACTACTACTACTACTACTACTACTACTACTACTACTACTACTACTACTACTACTACTACTACTACTACTACTACTACTACTACTACTACTACTACTACTACTACTACTACTACTACTACTACTACTACTACTACTACTACTACTACTACTACTACTACTACTACTACTACTACTACTACTACTACTACTACTACTACTACTACTACTACTACTACTACTACTACTACTACTACTACTACTACTACTACTACTACTACTACTACTACTACTACTACTACTACTACTACTACTACTACTACTACTACTACTACTACTACTACTACTACTACTACTACTACTACTACTACTACTACTACTACTACTACTACTACTACTACTACTACTACTACTACTACTACTACTACTACTACTACTACTACTACTACTACTACTACTACTACTACTACTACTACTACTACTACTACTACTACTACTACTACTACTACTACTACTACTACTACTACTACTACTACTACTACTACTACTACTACTACTACTACTACTACTACTACTACTACTACTACTACTACTACTACTACTACTACTACTACTACTACTACTACTACTACTACTACTACTACTACTACTACTACTACTACTACTACTACTACTACTACTACTACTACTACTACTACTACTACTACTACTACTACTACTACTACTACTACTACTACTACTACTACTACTACTACTACTACTACTACTACTACTACTACTACTACTACTACTACTACTACTACTACTACTACTACTACTACTACTACTACTACTACTACTACTACTACTACTACTACTACTACTACTACTACTACTACTACTACTACTACTACTACTACTACTACTACTACTACTACTACTACTACTACTACTACTACTACTACTACTACTACTACTACTACTACTACTACTACTACTACTACTACTACTACTACTACTACTACTACTACTACTACTACTACTACTACTACTACTACTACTACTACTACTACTACTACTACTACTACTACTACTACTACTACTACTACTACTACTACTACTACTACTACTACTACTACTACTACTACTACTACTACTACTACTACTACTACTACTACTACTACTACTACTACTACTACTACTACTACTACTACTACTACTACTACTACTACTACTACTACTACTACTACTACTACTACTACTACTACTACTACTACTACTACTACTACTACTACTACTACTACTACTACTACTACTACTACTACTACTACTACTACTACTACTACTACTACTACTACTACTACTACTACTACTACTACTACTACTACTACTACTACTACTACTACTACTACTACTACTACTACTACTACTACTACTACTACTACTACTACTACTACTACTACTACTACTACTACTACTACTACTACTACTACTACTACTACTACTACTACTACTACTACTACTACTACTACTACTACTACTACTACTACTACTACTACTACTACTACTACTACTACTACTACTACTACTACTACTACTACTACTACTACTACTACTACTACTACTACTACTACTACTACTACTACTACTACTACTACTACTACTACTACTACTACTACTACTACTACTACTACTACTACTACTACTACTACTACTACTACTACTACTACTACTACTACTACTACTACTACTACTACTACTACTACTACTACTACTACTACTACTACTACTACTACTACTACTACTACTACTACTACTACTACTACTACTACTACTACTACTACTACTACTACTACTACTACTACTACTACTACTACTACTACTACTACTACTACTACTACTACTACTACTACTACTACTACTACTACTACTACTACTACTACTACTACTACTACTACTACTACTACTACTACTACTACTACTACTACTACTACTACTACTACTACTACTACTACTACTACTACTACTACTACTACTACTACTACTACTACTACTACTACTACTACTACTACTACTACTACTACTACTACTACTACTACTACTACTACTACTACTACTACTACTACTACTACTACTACTACTACTACTACTACTACTACTACTACTACTACTACTACTACTACTACTACTACTACTACTACTACTACTACTACTACTACTACTACTACTACTACTACTACTACTACTACTACTACTACTACTACTACTACTACTACTACTACTACTACTACTACTACTACTACTACTACTACTACTACTACTACTACTACTACTACTACTACTACTACTACTACTACTACTACTACTACTACTACTACTACTACTACTACTACTACTACTACTACTACTACTACTACTACTACTACTACTACTACTACTACTACTACTACTACTACTACTACTACTACTACTACTACTACTACTACTACTACTACTACTACTACTACTACTACTACTACTACTACTACTACTACTACTACTACTACTACTACTACTACTACTACTACTACTACTACTACTACTACTACTACTACTACTACTACTACTACTACTACTACTACTACTACTACTACTACTACTACTACTACTACTACTACTACTACTACTACTACTACTACTACTACTACTACTACTACTACTACTACTACTACTACTACTACTACTACTACTACTACTACTACTACTACTACTACTACTACTACTACTACTACTACTACTACTACTACTACTACTACTACTACTACTACTACTACTACTACTACT
>JACEFZ010004515.1:0-85724 GCA_014155875.1 Cepaea nemoralis
CAGTTTATTTCTTCTCTTAATGTGTTGCCAACAAACCCTAATCCAGTGCTCAAAGGGAGGCATGATTTTGCAAGTGTATCAAATAAAGAAACAAGATGAATTTTTGCAACCCTTGTTCCACCACAAAAATAACACATAATACATGCTATAAAATCTCATTTATAATGCATACATGATTATTGTGTGCAGGGTTTATTGGTAGTCAGATGTGAAGGTCAAGGACAATCGTCAAGGACAATAGGTCAACATTTTAGTCTAACTGTTCGGTGTAGGAGTTGAACCCCTTACCTCGGCATCAGCACACCGGATGTTTAAGAACATGCATTCTTATCCATTCAGCCATGCTGACCTACCAGTAATGATTATTTAAATGTTAAATT
This sequence comes from Cepaea nemoralis, assembly GCA_014155875.1. Taxonomy (NCBI): domain Eukaryota; kingdom Metazoa; phylum Mollusca; class Gastropoda; order Stylommatophora; family Helicidae; genus Cepaea; species Cepaea nemoralis. Next base: position 381 of record JACEFZ010004515.1, read on the forward strand.
AATGTGTTCAATTTATTAATATACATAAATAGTATATAATGGTCAGTTAATGTGTTTAGTTAATTTTCTTTTTACAAAAAGAAAATTGTAACCTGCACAGTTCGCGGTGACTGCACTAGCCTGGCAGCCTTAATTCCTCAGGCTCAAGACCCCTCTGCTCTACACTGCAAGGTACTATAGGCAGTAGATGACAGTTGTTTTTGTTTTTTTTAATTTTTTTTTAAATGACAGTTAATTTTTTTAAAAGTATAACGACAACCCTGAGTGCATGACTATTTGATTTATGGTTATTTTAAACAAGAAAGTTAACAACTGCTTGTGATATAAACAAATGACATGTCTTCATTAAAGGTAGCTCTTCAATTCTGGAGTCCTATTTCACCTTAATTAACATCAGAAGAATCCAATAGCTAGAGTACTCAATATTTTCTCTGTTTGAGAATGGTTTCAGATTCTGCTCGTCGCTCTTCTTCTAGTGCCGCTTTTCTTTGGATTTCTGCAATCTCAACCAGAAACTGTGGATGATAGATTATTAGATGAGTTGGTTAAAGTTTGTTGCATATCCTTTGCAGGAAATCGCAGTCAATCCCAGAATTTTTTGGTTGTTTGTGATTTCTTGGCAAGTTTTACATTCTGTAGTTTGCCATTGTTTTTGGAACTACTGGCACACATACTATTGTATGACAACCAATGCATGGCAGTCTTCTTCCAAATCGCCTGCAGCTGTGCTTCGAATGCGGATTACGAAATGCATCTGTAACCGCTTCATCACAGCGGTGTAGATGGGTTATTAGCTCTATATTTAATGTACAGGATTTATTAAAAAGTGAATTGCTTGTCCATGACAGGATATACAATTAACCCCAGCATATTTTGGCTATTTGTGATTTACTAGATAATTTTTATGTTCAGTAGTTTGCCACTGCTTTCTGAACGACCAACACCAACACCATCAAAATCAATGCCAGACAATTTGCTTCCAAATGGCCAACAGCTGACCTTGAACCCTCAACTCAGTTTGTAGTGGAATTATGAAACATATTTACTGCCCCTAAGCTACAGCTTAGAACCTGGTGATAACCTATCATCAAGATTGGGGGGAAGAGAACAAGAGGAAGGCAGAGAGAACAAGAGGAAGGCATAGAAGTAAATATCTGGATGGCTTAGCCACATGGCATAATTGAGACAAAAGCACAGAGCTGATCCACGACTCTGGTGATCGAGTGAGATGGGAAAACATGACCACCCACTCTTATTGTCATGGCACATGATGATGATCTCAACAGAAAAGTGGAATAAGACAATTTTGTCTTATGTTGGAAAATACTAGGCTAGAGAGACAGAGTAAGATGTATGTGGAAGATTTAAACAGCTGGACAACAAATGTTGATATAAGCAACAATAATTTCATGAAAATATCAAATGGCATTGCAGTGTCCTGATCAATGGTGTCTGCTTCAGACAAGGAAAATGAAGAAGAGGTTGACAAAGAAACGCTTTCATTAGTAACTACGAGTAGAATATGTGCATACATTTTATGCTTTTATATGCTAATGTAACGGGTCGAACTGAGGGTTGTGAATGTTTCAGACATTCACAAGATTGAATCATTGTTTTATTTACATTAAACAGCCATTTAGAGGCTATGTTATACAGCTGTTGCAAACTGTTCTGAACACTAAGTATGAGTTTATACAAACCATCTAAAGTGGCTTTTGGTAATTTTAGCCAAAATACATGCCACTTAAAGGGATATATAGTATGATAAAAGTTACTGGAACTGAACAACAATACAAACCTCAGGTTTTCTAGTATTCTTTCTGTTAATAAATTCATCAAAAGCTTTGGATGCATGCATTGTGGCCAGTTCCTCTGTCTGGAATGTCAAGGTTACAGACTATGTTAGCAAGCATAGACTGGACAGTTCTCTTTTTGCTACACTGATCTTATTTATTGTTGGTAGTCACTATACAAGATAGCAATTAAATTTATTTAAAAGACCAATATATGTGGCATTTCAATAGCTATATGGTAGGGTATTTGGTAAATTGTGAATTCTCACAATGCTGTGAGTTTTTGCTCTTAATCCAATGCATTGACTTTCAGGATGCCTCAATCTGGAAAACTCCTTGCATCTACAAGAATGAGATTTCTGTAGAGATTTTTTTCCATACAAAATACTGAAATACCATGTCCAGGGGACTGTGTTGCAGTGCTCTCCTTCCTTTCTCAAGGACTCAAACTTTTTTTTTTATCTAGTTAATTTTATACAAACACAAGTTTTTATTGGAAATGTCACGTCTTTCAGGGATGTAGTTCCTCTGTTTAGAAAACTGGGGTTTACAAAATGACACTGGAACTTTCCATCTGTGGTATTCCCTGAAATGTTTGCCAGATTGGAGACCTAGTTTGTGGATAGGCAGGGCTATGAAGAAGTGCTCCAAGACCTTGACCTGTGTGCAATCAAGTTGTGCTATATTGAACTCAATGGCATACAGTTACCTAGCAGATAAAAAAGGTTTAGAAATGTATTATGACCCCAGAATACACAATTATCTGGAAGATATAAGGTTCAGATATATATGTGATTTTTAATGACACCAATGAATGTACAATGAGCTGTCTCCTGTGAGTCAAGTCTAAGTCAGACATGATAGAACTATTGTATAACAGTAAACAGTATTACCTGTTATCTGTTAGCACTTAATGTTGGGTGACACGCACCAAACCCGACACCACACATTGTGCCAAAGGCTTTGGGCGGAGCCCAAATCCTAGTCAAGGAAATGCAACCTAAAAACTATATGTCATGGCAGGGCAGACCACGCCCTAAGCCTTAGTTGACAACTGGTCTAGGATCAAAGCACTGACAGATGGACAGTTAGAGCATTGCTTTGCTATCCACATACTTCTGCAGCTTGTCTTGTTCCAGAAGTATTGGTGTTACATTTCTTCTGGATTAAACTAGGCAGGCTAAGAGAGAGATCATATTGCATGGACAACACATGGTGTCTACAATTCAGTCTAAGCTTTGTGCTGTGCTATTGTTCCCACCAAGGGCTGTTGTTATTATGCTTTTTTTTAACTGCAATGTAACAAACTATTGTTTGTCAAGATGGCCAGATACCAGTAGTGTCTTCTGTGGAACTAGTGAAGAAAACTGTAACTGATTGTTCAACAGATAAATAGTTTCTTAAATAAGTTAAGTCCTGCCCTTAGACCATTAACTCTTGAAGACAACAGAAATGAATGGATAAAACAGCAAAGCGTTTACAGCCCATAAGGAACATAACAGTTGGGTTATTGTATTGTAAAAACCTTGTACAATAAACATACCAATTCTTTACTCTGCTTCTTGGCCTCAGACATTTCATGCTCTTTCAGCTGTGTTGGATCCTCCAGAGGCTCAAAGTAACCCAGTTTCTTCCAGGTCCTTGGAGCAAGATACCAGGCACCATAGCGGAACTTGACAAATGTTGGTTCGTACTCGCCAGTTAATTTCTAGATAGATGCAACATAAGCTTATATTGACCAGTTAATTTGTACAGATACAACATAAGCTTGTATTGACCAGTTAATTTGTACAGACACAACACAAGCTTGTATTGACTAGTTAATTGGTACAGACACAACATAAGCTTGTATTCATCAGTTAATTTCCACAGAGAAAGAAGCATACATTTTCACTAACATTACCCTGGAAGAAACAGTGAAGATTATCTGTGATTGCAAAAAAGAGAAGAAACTGAAGGTAGGCCTGCCAGAATCCAAACTAAAGAAACTACTACAACTGTGCACATCCAATATTAAATCAAATTTTCTTAAAACATCCTACCAGCAAATTAATGGAATAACCATAAGGAGTCCTCTAGGTTCCATTCTAGCAGACATCTTTATGCCGTTATGAGAATAATATATTATTCATCACAGAGACCACCCAGACAACAATCAGAATCGTTCCACTCCACCATGAACCAAGGCCACAAGAACATCTCTTTATCTATTGACCATGAACATAATGACACCTTATTGTTCCTAGACATCCTAATCCGATGTTGAGGGGAACACATCATATAAAGAGCAACCTCTCAGAGAGAAACATGGATGGGTCAATACATTAATTTCAATAGCTTTGCACCTATTCAATGTAAGCGTGGCGTGGTAAGGACCCTGTTTATGCGAGCCAGAAAAATTTGCTCCTATGACACATAAATGAGGAACTGGAAACCGTTAACCAGACTACAATCTAATGGATATCCAGCCGACTTCATCAAGTGTCACTGCCTGCCACCCGGATCCACCACCACAGAATCATCGGTTCTCAAACTTCAAGTGTTTCTTCAGCTAGTCTTTCAAGGAGACAATGTAATGAAATAAATAAACGATTAACTTAAAATGGCAGTAAGCCAAACATTCTTTGCTGCTGAACCCCTGTGTGGTCGTAAGGCTATAAAATGCCCCCCTCGTTGATTTCTCAACATCTCCTGGTTATGCACCTCAAAGGTCAGTGTGTCCGGCTTCAGCTTGCATTTGTGTCAGGTTTACTTCCTCTAGACAGATTCCATCCAGGGTCACGGGATCTATCTACCCGTGGGTAGGTTTTCTTTATAACAATTTTGCAAGGGTAGCAGCTTTATGGCCTACTCCTGGCAATTTACAACTGCTGTGGGATATTTAACATGGACAACTTGCACACAGAACCTCCTGCTTTTCACTTCTGCTGTGGGATATTTAACATGGACAACTTGCACACAAAACCTCCTGTTTTTCACTTCTGCTGTGGGATATTTAACATGGACAACTTGCACACAAAACCTCCTGTTTTTCACTTCTGCTGTGGGATATTTAACATGGACAACTTGCACACAGAACCTCCTGTTTTTCACTTCTGCTGTGGGATATTTAACATGGACAACTTGCACACAGAACCTCCTGCTTTTCACTTCTGCTGTGGGATATTTAACATGGACAACTTGCACACAGAACCTCCTGCTTTTCACTTCTGCTGTGGGATATTTAACATGGACAACTTGCACACAGAACCTCCTGTTTTTCACTTCTGCTGTGGGATATTTAACATGGACAACTTGCACACAGAACCTCCTGCTTTTCACTTCTGCTGTGGGATATTTAACATGGACAACTTGCACACAGAACCTCCTGCTTTTCACTTCTGCTGTGGGATATTTAACATGGACAACTTGCACACAGAACCTCCTGTTTTTCACTTCTGCTGTGGGATATTTAACATGGACAACTTGCACACAAAACCTCCTGTTTTTCACTTCTGCTGTGGGATATTTAACATGGACAACTTGCACACAAAACCTCCTGTTTTTCACTTCTGCTGTGGGATATTTAACATGGACAACTTGCACACAGAACCTCCTGTTTTTCACTTCTGCTGTGGGATATTTAACATGGACAACTTGCACACAGAACCTCCTGCTTTTCACTTCTGCTTCGGGATATTTAACATGGACAACTTGCACACAAAACCTCCTGTTTTTCACTTCTGCTGTGGGATATTTAACATGGACAACTTGCACACAGAACCTCCTGTTTTTCACTTCTGCTGTGGGATATTTAACATGGACAACTTGCACACAAAACCTCCTGTTTTTCGCCATTATCCATAAAGGCTAAATATCCTATCTCACTACCCAAGAGATTGAGGGGATGTGTGATACCATTAGCTGCCATTTGTTCTTGGAAAAATGTACAGCTAGCCATATGCTGGGATCGAACCCTGCATCTTGAGAGCCTGAGGCAGACCTGAAACCTCTCAGCCACACCTCCCCCAGCCATCTGTCATATAAGTATCCACACTTTGTGACATCTTCAGGGAAATGGAGATGATATAGACATACACCAAGTGATATGACATCAGTGTCGGATGACAAATTTTGACAATCTGATGTGAGGTCAAATTGAGAAATTAGCTTTATGCAAGAAAATATTTGGCAAGAGTGGCAAAGGAGGACAGAGATGGATGTTTATGGAAAGCTGAAACAGTTGACCAACAAACAATAATATAAGCCACATCAACTTATCAAAACATCAAATGACAGAGAGCAGTGGAGAATCATAATCACCTATATCTAGCTCAAGACATGCACCCAACGAAGAAGATAGATATTATATCATGAACATTTTAAGTATGGACTTTTTCACAATTTGAAACTGTTCTTTAGATAAATATGTACATTTAAGACAAATATGTACTTTAAACACAACAGCCACAAATACAAGGTTGCTTGATTTATAGTCTGGCAAATTTGGCTGAATCTCGTCAATGAGTTGTAGTTACATGTGCCAGGCAATAAATCATGCAACCAGATGTTTGTGGCTTCTGTGTTTCAATTCACTAAGGGAATACACAGTTATGAAAAATATGTATATGGAAGAAAATGATCTGAGCAATGGAAGCAATAAATTCCACAACTTTTAAAATGTCATTTGTATTCCACAAGATGTATTCTCACCGTCTGAGGCTTATCTGCAATTGAGACTGACTTCTCAGGTGGAGCAGGTGGAGGGACCATGGCTGACAGTCTCAGCTCATGAGGAACATTCGCAAGATCCACAACATGAATTGGAACTGAGAGAGCTGGCTTTGTCTCATAACTGCAACCAAGGGAATATGTTAGTTCAGTAACATTACAGACTTTTATTAGCATCATTGTTATTCTTCTTAACTTCATGTGGAACAACACCGCCTGGGCTTCATTTCGTGTCTAGGAGCAATTAACTGATGAAGTGCCATGGGATGATTAATAGTCTAAGCGACTTCCTGTATCTGCCAGGGACTTATATACAGTAGTTTTCCTCATATAACCCCCTTTAATTGACATATAATAAAGCATGTCTGCTACCATATTAACAACTTTTAATCCATAAATGTGACACACCCCTGCTTTCCATTTTCTGACATTGCATTTTTGTTCTGTCCAAACCTACTTTTGGTTTGGCACTGAATCTATTAATATCCACTGCTGGCTTGCTAAATACAAAGGGAACTTACCCACTTGTAAAATACAAAGGGGAACTTACCCACTTGTAAAATACAAAGGGGATCTTACCCACTTATAACCAACAAGGAGAACATACTGTGACGTGCCTGTCACGATCAAGCATTTAAAGATTCATAGCAAACATGTGGCCCCATTAATCTAAACATGAAAGATCTCCATCTGAGACTGTCCAACGATAATGTTCAACGCAGCAGTCATAGAACAATCCATCAGCAAGACTTCAAAATAAGACATATATTGAACATTTATGATGAGTCATCATAGGAGTGATGAAGTCTGTCTCTGTCTTTCAACCATAAACTCGTAGCAATTCATTAATATTCAAGCTTCTCATTATATTCCTACTGTACATATATCTCCTGCAGCCATTCATAGTAAACGATAATCCTCAACTAGCCAATGAATGTTTATACAGGTATCATTGTAATCTCTCAGCCACAAACTTGCAGTTAACTCCTTTCTGGAGTATGATTCCTCTTAACCCCTGCACACAGAGTGACTCTTAACACAACCCCAAATATAGCAGATATCAAGAGGCTACCTGAAGAAATATATTAGGACAGTATATACTTTCTCCTTCAGAAGCTTTGGCTGGACTTCATTATGCTAGGCCGGCCGGTTCCTCCTGAAAACCACTGCCTACCTCCTGCTGAAGCTCTAGCCCAACTAATGTACATAACAACAAAATGTCAATAGGCAACCATATGTCACGCACAGACAATATTGGTGCAGTGTATTGTAACCACAAATTGAGATGTTGCCAACACATATCCCCTTGTAAAATACAAAGGGGAACACACCCACTTGTAAAATGCAATGGGGAACTTACCCACTTGTAAAATACAAAGGGGAACTTACCAACTTGTAAAATACAATGGGGAACTTACCCACTTGTAAAATACAATGGGGAACTTACCCACTTGCAAACAACAAAGAGAACTAACTGTCTCACAAACAAGAACTTACTTGCAAACAAGATCTTAAACACTTGCAAACAAGAACTTAAACACTTGCAAACAAGAGCTTAACCATTTACAAACAAGAACTTAACTACTTACAAACAAGAACTTAACCACTTACAAACAATAATCTAACCACATACATACGAGAACTTAACCACCTACAAACAAGGGAAACTTACCTACTTGCTAACAAGAACTTAACCACTTGCAAACAAGAACTTAGCCACTTGCAAACAAGAACTACTTGCTAACAAGAACTGAACCACTTGCAAACAAGAACTTAATCACTTGCAAACAACAAGGGAAACTTACCCACATGCAAAAGAGGGGAACTTACCCACTAGCAAACAGACTAGTTATTGTAGATTCTTCTATATTATTTGTTTCTCCACCAAGGTTTGCTACCCACTCACAAAATTCCTGGCAGGAAACAAAAACACAGTTCAGAGACACCACAGATACGCTCTGAGTAGTCAGACAGGCACATTAGCAGCTTTATTTTTACAATAAAAAGCAAACAAGATGTTGATGATCTAGTCATACTCCAAAGATGGTTGATGATGAGGCGCCTCAACTTTTCTCTGTTCTTTCCTTGTTCCTGCAGCTAGGCGCCATCATCATTTAGAGGTGACAGGTTTGAATCCAGATCGGTAACTATATCTTTCAATCTTTATGTTGTTTATTGTGTCCTCTAGTCTCGACCTCCTTCTTCTCACTTATATTCCTCATATAATTTAGAAACCTCAGAAAAAAACCAGTCCTTGATAATGCTGAGTTTATCTTCTAATGTTGTCAAATTTATCTCTATTTCTATTGTAGTTGCTTAAGAAAGTCAAGTCTTTTCATGTCTTTCCCTTCACTCTTTCTTTCTCCCTTTCTCCCCTCTCTCTCCTTTCTCCACTCTCTCTCTCTCTCTTTTCTCCACTCTCCCTCTCCTCTCTCTCCCCCCATTTTCTCTGCTCTTTCCTCTCTCTCTTCTCTATGCCCTCCCTCTCATAACTCTGCCTCTCTTCCCTGACTCTCCCTGTCCTCTCACTCTTCTCTCTCTCTCTCTCACTCTTTCTCTCTCTCTTCTTTCTCTCTCCCTCACCTCTCTCTCTCAGTCTCAGAAAAACCAGTTCTTGTGGTGCACTCATTGTCCGCCCATTAGTTAATGCTAATCAAGCTAACTATTCCGCACGAATGTAGAAATTAAGAGCAGCAATTCTCAAAGTAGAAGAAGATGATGACCTAGTCAACAGTCTGAGACACGATAGTTGTGCAGCCGAACTATTTGCCATAGAGGTAGACACGTGAGCTCTTGTTTCCTAATTTGCAAAAGATGTGCTTAGACATCTAGAACTGGAAAGACAGCTGAGAATTCAGGTGTTGAAACAACCAGGTGAGGCTGCAGAGAAAGCATTCTGTTAGCTATGGAACAACTAGAATGACCATTGGAACAAACTGATGTAGTAAAATAGATTGTGGCTCTGCTCTCAGAGCACAGTCCAGTCTGGCTCTCACATCCCAATCAACAACAAAACAGATCTGTACTGTCCTGTGCCAGCCCAACAAGCCATCCTTTCAGGTAGGAGTATGGCACTTTAGCCTTGGACATTGCAAAGCAGAAAACATCCCACATACAGCAGACACTGGGATAGACTTTGGTTGTCCAAAGTCCCACCACCACAACCAAGCTGTAGTTGCTGGCAGTTCTTCCAGAACCCCTGCCGATCCCCCGCAATCTCATTCTTTCCACATATGGGTTCTCAATCTGTTCCTCCACCTTCTCCACCTGGTCCCACAAGCGCACGACCACCTCCCCATTGTCCATAGGCAAAATTCCACCAAGAGGTGCCTTCAATGCTAGCCTATCAGCCTGTTCATTCCCTCATACACCCGCATGGCCAGGGCAAAATATCCATACAATTCTCACGATCTGTGACCTCTGAAGCGACGAGAGCCATTCCACATGAAATATTCCTTTCTCCACCTTGCTAAGCATACTCTTTGAATCTGTAATGAATACAATGTGTGTTGCAGTAGTCTCCTCTAGTCTGTTACTGCCTACACCTCCATTCTCATGCTGGAGGTCGTAATCTCATATGCCAGACTCTCCTTTTTCAAGACTCGCCCATTAGCCTTTGCAATAAAGCCCCAGCCACTACGTCTGTTTCTCACCACTGACCCATCGGTGTAGATGACTATGTCACCTTGATGTGTGTTGCTCTGGATCAGCTGTTGCACTTCAAACTCAGTGCAACCCACTGCCCATTCTCTGCACTCACGACCCAGTGTTATTATTACATTTTGCCAGTCCGTCATGTCCTCCGGAACTTCCACCCACTCTCTTTCACAATTGATGGTCTCTAGATCACACACCTGACTTATAGAAAGTTCTGCCTGTGCCATCCAGGACCTGCCTCGTCTTAGTCTATGACCCTCAACCATATCCATTGCTGCATGCAGCGGGTGATCCCTGTCTGTGGCAACTCTCAGGTACCATTTAGCCTGAAGGACCCTATGCCTATCCGTCATTGTTGGTAGCGCCAGGATATGCCTCATGCATATAATTGGTGTGACCTTTGTACACCCCAGGATTAACCACATGGCAGCATTCTGTATGCGCTCCAACCTTTCAAGCTGGCTCTTTGATACTGTCATCAGCCCCAAACCATACTCAATGACAGAAATTATTAACTGCTGAAAGAGCCTGTACAGCATCCTCTGATCTACCCCGGATGCTGCCATAGCCCTCAATGCATTAAGTCCCCTACCAGCCTTCACCACCAAAGCCTCCACATGATCCTTAAAAGACAAACACCTGTCAAAGGTGATACCCAAGTACTTCAATCTACTCTCTCGACTAAGAGGACATCCATTCAACATAATACCTGGGACGTCTGCCTTGATAATCCGGTTATCCAAGGAGTACCACACAACCGATGCCATGTCTGGGTTTATAATGGCCCCTGCATCCCTGCACCACTCCGCCACCCTGTTTACCGCCACCTGTAAGTCTTTCGCCAAACTGGCCCTGTCTCTGCCCTGTCTGTACACCAGCACATCATCTGCAAATGTCAAGATTCTGGTGTCTCAATAGCTGCGATTTTGCTGGTGTAGACATTAAAGAGCACTGGGGACAAGGCAGATCCCTGCAGCAACCCAGGTGTAATAGTACAGGGGTCAGAAGTCCAGGAACCCATACGCAGTGCAACCTTATGCTCATAAAGGACTGCCGCAACCCATCTAACAAGGCAAGGGCAGACCTCCATGTCCAACAGTGTGTGTATTAACCGATCATACCTAACCCTGTTATACACATCCTCCAGGTCAAGAGCTACCCCGCCACAGTCTCCTTTTTATCCTGAAAGCCCTCATAGACATCGAATGCAAAAGTTGTAGCATTGGCCCAGGTGTCCTTTCCCGGCCGGTAACTCCTGAGTCCTTGGGGAAGCAGATTCCGACTTTCCAAATGTTGCTGGAGCCTGTGTGCTACTATCTTTTCGAGGACTTTGCAATACGTTTTTTGCAGGGTTATGATTTGGTATCCATTAAGTCTGGAGTGATCCTTACCTGGCTTTGGGAGGGGGACCAGGTAGCTATGCAGCCAATCGTGGGGTATTTCCGCCGTATTGATGCTTAGGTTGAAACAAAGAGCCATCTCCTCCAAGTCCCCATCATTTATGTTCCTCATATGGGAGTACCTCACCCCATCCGGACCTGGTGCTGTGTCTTTAGCCCGCTTTAGTACCCGTCTAATGTCCTCCACTTTCATCTCACAGACCTCCTTCCTAGTGACCCGTGACAAGGCTTCTCTGACATTATCTCTAATAGCCCTATTTTGCTGATCCGTCTGTTGTAAAAATCACACAAGAAGAGCCTCCCCTTTGTCCTTGTCAGTTGTCATAGGTCGGTTGTTATCACCATAAATGGTGCCAAGTGTACCAGGCTTCGCCTGTCTCTTCATCTGCCGGTGCAGTCTCCAGAATTTTCCCAATGTCACATCCCCACCAACTTCATTGATAAACTGTTCCCACTTAATCCTCTTTGCCTCTGCAGCCTGGAGTTTAAAATCCTGCACCTTTACTTTTTTATACCTTTCAGCCTCTTCCAATTCTGTGTCAACTGAATTGGTTGCTCTCCGCACCCTCTGCCAATCCCTTTTGGCCGCCCTCTTTTTCCCTCCATGAATTCTTGACCACTGGTGTCCACCATGGTGGTTGGGTAAAGATTCTTCTTGTTGGTTTAGATCTTCCCTGTGATCTAAGACGCCCCTAAAGCGAAGAGTGGTCGTGATCATAACTGTATGCCCTGCGAGCTCTTATAGCCCTAACTGTGCTGGACTTAGGTATCAGCATAGAGCAGGGAAGGTGATCACTTCCATGGTCTCCAAGGACGCTCCATTTTATATCTGATGCCGCCTCTTGGGATACAAGCGCCAGGTCGATGGCCATGTCAGGGTCCCCCGGTCTCATTGCTAGCCTAGTGGGTGTCCTGTCATTTAGACAGACAACATCCGTCTCAAGCAAGGCCTCAGCAAGAGCAGTACCCTATCTGTTCTCTCCTGACCTGTCCCATTCCTTGGTGTAGGCGTTGAAATCACTACATATCAGATACATGGAACCTGGGGTGTCCACTAAACCTTTCAACCAGTCCCAACTCTCTCTGCTTATGCAAGATTTCCCACTCCCATTTGTATTTATCAGGTTCCAGCTGTATCGGCCGATTTGTATCCAGCATTCTCTGCACCTCTTTACTCTCCTGACCCCACCCTCTCATATCCAGTATTGAATGCTGTAAACCGTCCTTGACCACCAGAGCCTGCCCATGTCTTCCCTGCCCAGTTGGGTTGATGTCACAGTATAGCCAGGGCACTTAAAAGAGTTCGTATTCAGTTCCAATCAGAAAGAATCCAATCACATTGCACTGGGTACATGATATTCACCTTCCCGAGGTCAATGTGACTGCTGGGTAGGCACACAGTGAAGTCACACAGTGACAAATCTATGGGACAATTGCAAGCAGTGGCAAACACATGTATTAAAACTGGTATGTAGGGTGTGGATATACAACAGGAGAAAGTCACCTGAGGGTCATGATCCTTGCGAGCCCACCCTATATGAGTGTAAAGCATATAAAGAGGCCAATGCATTCATGGAAGTGTGGTGACTAGAAGCCTCCTGCTATATTTGCTCCATGGTGGAGTTTATACTGCTCACTTTGCTCTCAGTGATAGCCACCCATTTTAGTCATGGCTGCTTATTCAATTTTCAAAGGTGACCTCAACATGTGAAGACTATTCCATCATCCTAACCTAGTGGAACCCAGACTCCTGCCTCAGGACTTCATATTTCTATGTTTTTCATAAAATAACAAAATTATCTGAGTAAATTGTTTACAGTAATAATACCACTGTAATTATGCGCCCAGATTTTATTTTACCTCAGTGACTTGTTTAATGTGTTCAACTTCAGATTGTGATGATGGCCAGACTTTTTCTCTTTCTTTATTTTTCTTGCTGTCTTTAAGATTCTCCTTTGCTGGAAGCCATCTATACATGTTTCGCATTGCCGGCTCAGAACCTGCGCTTTGGTCTGGTTTAGATCTGAAATTGTCACACAAAGTAAATTCAAATGATCCACTAAAATGTATTAATTCAAACAATCTAAACAAGTAATCAAAGCCTAACAATAACGAATGCAGTTTAAGTGGCAATTTAACTCAAGCTTAGCACCACATGTGATTGACTATTCTTCATGTGCCAACTGGCATATGATTGTACTTCATTTAGTCAGAACATATTGCACTGAGTTGTAATGGTTAGGATGTTACACTGACATCGGCATAAGCACAGTCGGACATTGGCAAGAGCGTGGTCAGACATTGGCAAGAGTGTGGTCAGACATTGGTAAGAGCATGGTCAGACATTGGCAAGAGCGTGGTCAGACATTGGTAAGAGCATGGTCAGACATTGGCAAGAGCGTGGTCAGACATTGGCATGAGCGTGGTCAGACATTGGCAAGAGCATGGTCAGACATTGGCAAGAGCGTGGTCAGACATTGGCATGAGCATGGTCAGACATTGGCATGAACGTGGTCGGACATCGCTTCGGACACTGGGGAAGGCAAAGACTGGCCATGAATTCCTCTATTAGGCAGTTGCTGTGGCCTTCTGGAATGGAATGAGATCTGGTAAAGTATTAATTTCATGAGGTTTGCAGTTAATGACAGGACATCGTTCATTACTCTTACTCTGAAGCTGATTCACAGTTGACTGGATGGGTTTTGTTTCTTATCATAACAAAACTCATTAAACTTACTAAGCAGACCTGGGACCTGAATGAGCTCCATTAAGAGAAAAATGGACCAACACACTCATAGACTCATGCATAATCTTTCTAAGGTTGTCATCAAACTAGGAAGATACTTCAGAGGCCAGATTCTCACCACAGTTGACACTAATATAGGGGCGCTGATGGAGCAACATGCACATGTTGATGTCATCATTATCTTCACAGATGGGGCTGTGAAGCATGGGTCAAGGTGTGCGTGGGCATAAATAGCACACAGGATGGGGAAAGCAGTAAAAGAGAATAGAGACACTTTCCAACAACTATATCAAGCATGACTATGGAGATCACTGCCACTTTCAGGGCACTAGCTTTGGCAGCAGGACAAGAAGTCACACACACAGTCATCATCAAACTCCATGAACATGCCACAGAAAATTGCAAATGGCAGTCTCCATGTTGAATGTGTAGACAATATTCAAAAGTCATGCCTCACATAACTTTCCTAGATGTACGCTTCTGGACATGATGATGTAAAGGGCAATGAATGTGCGGACCAGCTGGCAAACAATGTAAAAATAAAAGCACAAGAAGCATGGGCAGGACCAATATCATCAATGACTTAAGGACCCCAGCTGGTGGATACCAACGAGTCTCTAACACTAGCTCGATTACATGACCTGGCAGTGAATCCTGGCCAAGCACACTGATGTCATCTTCAAAGGCGAGAGATGAGATCATATAATTTTTTTAACTCATGGGAACAGTGAGCAGAGGTACTTTGAATACCAACTGTGATAACATAAAGTAACAAATCTCTGAGTCAGTATGAGTGAAATAAATAAGGAACTAATAAGAACAAGGATAGAAACATTTCAAGAAACACATAGGAAATTTGGTAAAAGTAATGTCTGGGACAAACACATATGAAATTGGGTAACATTAATGTATGTTTATACACATAGCACATTGGGTAAAAGTAATAACTGTCTGTAACATACATATAAATTGGGTAAAAATAATGTCTGGAACACACATATGAAATTGGTTAACATTAATGTCTGTTTATCCACATAGGAAATTGGGTAAAAGTAATAACTGTCTGTGACACACATAGGAAATTGGGTAAAAGTAATGACTGTCTGTTGCTTAACTCGTTGAGAACACACAATGTACCTTGGTCTTATATAGAGCTTCTATTCTGGCCTACTCTTCAATCTTGATGCCAATACTGGACAATGAGTAATTAAATACTGGACAATGAGTAATTAAATACTGGACAATGAGTAATTAAATACTGGACAATGAGTAATTAAATCCTGGACAATGAGTAATTAAATCCTGGACAATGAGTAATTAAATACTGGACAATGAATAATTAAAAACTGGACATTGAGTAATAATGTAATATCAATAATGAACAATGTGAAGTTAAATCCTGGACAATGATTAATTAAATCCTTTACAATGAGTAATTAACTACTTGATAATGAATAATTAAACCCTGACAATGAGTAATCGAATGGTGAGAAAACTGGAGGCGTTACAAAATCACTCATCTCATCCGTACAGACAAGACAAATGACATTTATGAGGCATATCAATAGAAGAGATGAAATAGCATTTGTTATATGGGAAAATGTAAGGCAAGAAAGGCAGAGGAAGACAAAGAAAGATGAATGTGGGAAGCTTCAATTGCTAGTCAAATATTAATAATCATAATAATAATAATCAAAAATACCAAAAAAAAGCAACACCAAATATTTTTATTTGGCTTTCGCTAGCTTGGAACTCAAGCATAGTCCATACACATGCTGCTACATCTAGTGCACTCGTCTGATGTTTGCGTATGGATTAGATTTCTCTATTACTAGTGTATCTCACCATCAGGCAAACTCACCCTGACTTCTGAGGTACTAGTAATTTACGCCCCCAAGTCAAGGACGAGAAGTCAAAATTTTAGTCCAACTGTCTGGTGTAGGGGTTGAACCTGCTACCTCGGTATTGGCATGCCAGAAGGTTAAGAGTGGGCACTCTTATCTGTCCAGTCATGTTGACCTCCAAGACCAATTTCATCAAAATGTCAAATGACTGGAGACTCACGGTCACCAATATTTGCTGCAGACCCACAAACCGAAGAAGAAGAATACAAAGAACATTATCGCTGTGTGGTGAATCTCATGCTACGGAATTAGTTATATTACATACTTTTCCTCGTCCAGCAGTGGCATTGCAAATTGTCGAGAGCCCCAGGAACTCTCTTCATATTCATCATCCAACGGTTCTGTCACATCCATCTCCTCCTCTCTAATGTCAAGGGCATTAAACTGAGGGTCTAGAATGTTTATAATGGCTTCGAAAATCTGGCAAAAGAAAATGCAAATATTTAAAAACTAAGGTAAAATTCAGATGTGTGCATACTTTTGTCTATTTATGTGCCAAGCAATGCAGAATTTTATGTGTGTGTATGTGTAGGTGTGTGTGTAGATGTGTGTGTGAGAGAGAGTGAGAGAGAGAGAGAGAGAGAGGGGGGGGGAAGAGAGAGAGAGTGAGTGAGAAGCCTTTGGCGTTATTACATCTTTTATATTTGGTATGAGCATATTAAAGAAATCTGCTAGATATTTTAACATGCAGTACTTTATATGCTAAAAGTGTCAAAGCCAGAGGATACATTTCATTGCAAACAGGTTTTATCCAATTTTCCTCGGTCTGTCTCTCAGCATCTCAGCAAAGCAGCTAACCACTGGCCAGAAATGTTGCAAAGAGGACAACAAACCCTGGGGGTCTCTGAGAAAGACTGCATCATGAACCAAATGACATTCTTTGAAAAAGATTGGACTCGTAAACCAAATGAGTTCATAAATGAACCCACAATCTTCTGAGTGTAGACAGATGGCTTGACCACAGGTCAGCTCCATGGTCAACTGGTCAAGCCACCTGCCTTGAACTCCACAGCTCATGGGTTCATGAATGCAATGTTTTCTGAAACACCTGGGAGTCATCACTGGAACTATGCAATTTGTTCTATCTGCGACGCTTTGGACAGGCCATTCTGTAGAAAGTGACCAAATCATATGGAATACAACTCTGTGCAGTGACGTCTTGCCTTTAAACCTTTAAAATCTTCATGTTTTATACAATGTATTGCCTTTCTGAAAGTACTGCACTAAAAGTTTTTGTTATTATAGTTTTTGTTATCTCAGGCATTTGTTAACAAATCTTCTGAAACATGGTTCCATCGCTCTGCTACTGAGTGAGTGCGTGGGCGACACCGTGAGCTGTGAAATTCACGTGGAATGCTTTTACATCTGTCCTGTACAGTGAACTGCATATTCAGGACAATGGCTACCGGCGGTTGCTGAATTGACTGTTTTGCCCTTTCGGACGTTGCAGCCAAAGTCTTCGTCAGTTCACAAACAACAAACATACACTGACACTACATGAAAAACTCTACATGAAAATATATACTATTACTATATTGAAGGCATTGTCCATCATCAAATCCTGTACTGAAAAAAAAGCAATGATTGTAGCCTGAATAGAAAATACAAAGAAAAAAAATGTATAGAAATGTTTAAATTACTGTTGTTCCCCAGAAGGTGTTAGAACATTGCAAGTTCAAAAAACCTTAACTTTGCTGTATTACTGCCTGAGAATATAAAGACACAGAATTGAAAATTAATAAGTCTTTTTCTTGGATAAAGAAAAGAACAAATGCATCCATATTTCAAGAGCTGAATATTGAAGAAGGTTGGCTATTAAAGACGATAAAACAAAGAAAATTGAAATAATTTGGTCACTTTAAACATCACGAAAGTTTGGAGAGAACAATAATGGAAGGGTATATTCCTGAGAAGAGAGGAAGAGGAAGGCCAAAAAGAAGATGGGTGCAGGATGTGGTGGATGATCTCCATATGATTGTATCAGACAAGGGACATCTTGCTTATGATCGAGAGGTTTTCTGGAAGGTTGTTATGGGAGCGAGGTTCTGCATAGGACATGCTACTGAATGAATGAATGAATGGAGTTTGTGCACTATGCTGAAATTCTCGTTGTGTGATCTATGAGAGGAGACTGCAACACTTATGGAGATATCTGTGTGCAATGAAAGTGATCCTTGAAAAAACACCAAAAACAAATACAGACACTTATTTATTAGAAGATGGTCTGAATGAGTCAAATTGAAAACAAAATATAACAATTATTTAATTTCTCTTATATGTTTGCATGGAAAATTTGTTATGTTCTTTTATCTATTATTAAAAACAATTTATAACCTGAAACACATAAAAATTATCTGCATAAAAAAAAATATCCACTATAAACAATGGACATCATCATATATCAGGTCCTTTGTAGAACATCGCCTCATCACAGCACATCTGAAAACCTCTTGATTTCTTACCATGTCCCTAACTCAGGAATTTTTATGCCCTAGGTGTCTGCAATTCGTGTCCATCTTCATTCTGATAGATGGTTAAACTTCCAGTCCAACATGGAGGACAGTCGGTTGAGCTGTTAAGGTCTCTGGAGTGTTTATGCTTGTGGCTATGGTTTTGCTTGTGCATTTGTCTCATGTTGGACTGGTAGTGCATGCTACTGAGTTAAGTGTGTGGAGCGACACTGTGAGCTGTAAATTTCATGTGGAGTGCTTTTATATCTGTCCACAGTTGCTTATATCGTGAACTGCATGTTCAGAAAAATGGTGGCCGGCCAATTGCTGAACTAACTGGGTTTGCCTTATGCAGTAATGTGCGGCTGCTGGTTTTCTAGTGACTGCCACTTCCATCGATGATGAACTATGTTTTTCATGGCAGATTTGTATATATATACATGGTACACCTGTATGGGCTATTTGTTTGTCGAGACTCCTGTCTGTTCCAATTTTCACATGCAGCAGTGATGAGCACTGTGTGTGATATTTACTGGCAGAGGAACGGAGCATTATGGGGACAACTCATTGCAGTGAAATCGGAACCGCGGCTAACTAACTAACTATCTTCCAGGAACAATGCTTTCCATCACTGTTCTTTCCAAGCCAATGTGATATTTAATCTGACCAAAGTATTTTAGTTTCTGAGACATAATTCTTATTAGCCAGTTGTCTTCGACGCGCAGATCTAGTAGAATTTCAGTATTTTATTTTTCTTCTTGGTCCAATATATTCTTAGGATTTTTCTGTGAGCTCAAAAGTCCAAATTTTCTTATTTACTGACTGTGAAATGGTCCTTGACTCAAACCTGTATGTTGCCACTGGAAAAATATATGTTCTAAAAATGGTTCTGTCATTTGCTTGCTGGTGTAATGTTTAACCTCTGTATTGTTACAGCCTGCCTTCATCTGATATCTTGTGCACAGTTTGCATTGTTGTTGAGTATGGAGTTCAGATATTCACTGTTTGTAACATTTTCAATGTGTTCATTGTGGCGTTTGGCTGACCTGTAGTTTTGCATGTGGATATTCATTTGGTTTCTTTTAAGTTCATAATAAAATTGTTACCTTCACTGTGTCTCTTGATGGACACAATCAACTCTCTAATCTCTTGACAAACACAATCAATTCTTATAATCTCTTGACAGACACAATCAACTCTTCTAATCTCTTGGCAGACACAATCAACTCTTCTAATCTCTTGACATATGGAATCAACTCCTCTAATCTCTTGACAGACATAATCAACTCTCTAATCTCTTGACAGACACAATCAACTCTTCTAATCCCTTGACAGACACAATCAACTCTTCTAATCTCTTGACATATGGAATCAACCCCTCTAATCTCTTGAAAGACACAATCAACGCTTCTAATCTCTTGACAGACACAATCAACTATTCTAATCTCTTGACAGACACAATCAACTCTTCTAATCTCTTGATAGACACAATCAACTCTTCCAATCCCTTAGCACTAAAAATAGACAGCAAAGTGATAAAAAGAGGGTCAGAAAAATTGCAACAATATAAAACTTATTTCACATGGAATTTTTGTTTCAGTAACACAACAGTGGTCAAACCCACAATAACAATAAAATCAATAAAATGAAATGAACTGGAAAAAAATGAACAACATCATCATGTGTTGTGCTAGGCGGTGCTACTAACAACCATGGTTCTATACAACCATTTGTCTTTAGTATTGTTAACATGTTTGACTGCTAATATTTTGTAGGCCACTTTGCTAACACATTGAGCACATCCTCCCTTTGTCAACCGCTTTCATTAACATGCTTAGTATTCCAGTTTTTCACAACATTCTAGAGACCTTATCTTCTCATAGAATGACCAAAACATGATGACTGTCCTGGCTTGCTGTGAGCAAGTATCTTTCTTTGTTGAATTTGCCTGCTTCTGCGCTTAGATGTTGATCTTGTTAGCTGTCCAAGGGATTCCTTACACTCAATGATTAAAGCACATCTCAGTGCCCTCTAGTTTCTATCTAATCTTATAATTGTAGGTTTGGTCAGTAGTATATGGCAGTCATTAGAGCCTAATGGTTATAAACTAATGATTGTAGTGTCATGATTGTAGCATGATGATTATAGAGTAGAAATTAATGCCAAAGTTATGGCAAAGTAAAAAAAAATCACAAGATACTCCTCTGTGCAATCAGACATAACTACGGGCCACAGTCCAAACCCCACTATATTATAAGTTACTTTACTTAAATTTGTGAGCTACATTATGCTAATCATTAAATCAATGATCTATTAATGTTCCAGTCATTAAAATAATCATCCATCAATGTTCCAATCATTAAGGGAATAATCCACCACCGATCCAATGATTAAGCAATATTCCACCACTGACCCAATGATCAAGCAATAATCAATCATTGATCCAATGATTAAGCAATAATCCATCATTCATCCAATGATTAAGCAATAATCCATCAAAAATCAAAAGATTAAGCAGTAATTCAATGACTAGGCAGTAACCCATCATTCAAAAAGTACAATCTATCACTGATGCAATAACAGACTAACATTCTGATCTTGTGTTTAAAGTAATAATCTGCCAGTGATCCAATGATTAAAGTAAACAGTCTACTTCTATAATTAAAATAATAATCAATCAATAATGAAAAGTGAAACAAAGAAAGAAACTAGACACACAAATTAACAACAAATAAAAACATGGGACCAGCACTTTCTTGTTCTGCTTATTATTGTTCCACAACTTCAGGTAATATTTGAGTAGCTGATGATGCTGGAAAGGAGGAATGGTAATATTTGAGTAGCCGATGATGCTGGAAAGGAGGAATGGTAATATTTGAGTAGCTGATGATGCTGGAAAGGAGGAATGGTAATATTTGAGTAGCTGATGATGCTGGAAAGGAGGAATGGTAATATTTGAGTAGCTGATGATGCTGGAAAGGAGGAATGGTAATATTTGAGTAGCTGATGATGCTGGAAAGGAGGAATGGTAATATTTGAGTAGCTGATGATGCTGGAAAGGAGGAATGGTAATATTTGAGTAGCTGATGATGCTGGAAAGGAGGAATGGTAATATTTGAGTAGCTGATGATGCTGGAAAGGAGGAATGGTAATATTTGAGTAGCTGATGATGCTGGAAAGGAGGAATGGTAATATTTGAGTAGCTGATGATGCTGGAAAGGAGGAATGGTAATATTTGAGTAGCTGATGATGCTGGAAAGGAGGAATGGTAATATTTGAGTAGCTGATGATGCTGGAAAGGAGGAATGGTAATATTTGAGTAGCTGATGATGCTGGAAAGGAGGAATGATAATATTTGAGTAGCTGATGATGCTGGAAAGGAGGAATGTGCACACAATCTCTGACAGATTTGTAAATTGTTACAGAATTTTCAATTGCAAATTTGACTATATATTTATTTCTCATTGAATATTCATTAACTTGAAAAAAGTCGATTAAAAGTCGACAGGGTCGACTTCATTGCACCGGGTTTTATCCCATATGGCTCGGTCTCTTTCCGCAGTACGGAAAGCGTCGCAGAAAGCACAAACTCTGTAGCTTTTAGCGACGACCCACAGGAGTCTCCGAAACATTTAACTCGTAAACCGAAGGGTGCGGCCCGGAATCGAACCCACAACCTTCGGAGCATGAGTCAAACGGCATGACCACTTCGCCACAGAGACTCATCATCATTAACTTGAAAATCTAATAAAAGTAATCACTTTTAAGTATTACTTTTAAAGATCTCTTAATAATTCATATTAGAAATATCACTAAATAAATGATCACATGCTCAAATGCATTCATTGTAGACGAACATTTACCGTGCAAATTGGTCTGATCAGCCACATTCATTACTGCCACAGGTTGTAGTTATTATGCCTTTTTTCTAAGCACAATGTAACAAGCTATCGTCTGTCAAGATGGCAAGGTGCAAGCTAAATAAATTAATGCCGTTATGTATGATAGGTTCATCAGGCATGGTACCTGCACATGGCTATGGCTTGACATTGATGCCAGATTTTCATTTATATTACTATTTAAAAGATGGAAGGCCAGAATTTGGGGTTATAGTGTTCCAAGTATTGATGAAAGGATGCTAAACGTTTACCAGACTTGTTTTATATTGTATTGGGTATACTATTGCATAAAAACTTCTGTTATAACCATGCATAACATCAAAGTACCATAATTTTGAAAAATCTTGCAAATAACCGACTATAAGCTCCATCAGTGTCGGCATCTGTGGCTTTAAGATAGTCAATGCATTTTCATAATCCTGACATACTGGGTATGAAATTAGCAGCAGGCAAGTTGGGAGCAGATTGCTTTGCATTGATTTTCACAAATGTATGTTCATCGGCCGTTCAGAAAGCAAAGGCACACTAATGAACGTAAAATTGTCTAGGAAATCACAAACAGGCAATAAATGCTGGGGTTGAATGTGATGCCATGTAAAGGCCAAGTGATTGACTTTAAGCTCCAGCGATATATTCAGGATGTGTGATATAAGAGAGCTTCAGTAGTGCCAGTTGGGAGAAAACAAAGAACACAAAATGTGCATCACATATGAAAAGTTTCTAGAGGCTGATGAATCAACCTAAGACTTGTCATTTTGTATTACTTATGTCAATAACAGGTGTGATCACAGGCGAGGACAACACTGATGCATTCATAATCAGTGCACTGCGAGAACAATCGGCACCCTACACTCCAACCACAGCTGAGTGAGACAGAACACATTGATTCTAGTTAGTTAATCAGTACATGAACAATCAAAGTTTTAGTTTAGTTTAGTCGATGGATCAACATCACGGCACATGGGTGTAACCCATAAGTGCTCCGTTCTCCTCCTAACTCAAACCTGAGTCTAGAGAAACTCAGCTCAGTGCATGAACTCTGCAGCACTGGCGATGATCCTGAAATACTTTGGGTAGATTTTTAACTCAAATTTTGCCCGGGCAGTGCCGTTAGGCTACTCTTTTTTTATTTCCAACTGCCAAGGGATTTTTTACGTGTGCAACAATACACACAGGCGTCCGATCTCACTACCCAGAAACCAGGGGGAAAATGTTATTACTAGAAGTCCATGTGAAAAAAATCCTGGTCGTCGCCGGGGCTTGAACCCGGGACCTCCAGTACTCAAGGCGGACACCATACCTCGAGACCACACTGCCCCCTTGTGAACAATCAAAGAGAGAATAAAATCCTGTAGCAAACATAGAAACATTCTGACATCCCATAAGATTTAATTAGATTTCCTGGTCTACAGCCATTATGACTGTGTACTGCTGCTATTATATTATAATATTCTTCTTAGTGGGTTTCTCAGTCAGATGTCATGTCTTTCTCGTTCTGCTTTGTCAAGGAACATTTTTCTCCAATAGAACCCCATTCCCAATCCTTTTGTGACTACGATAAAATGATCTAACTGTTCTGTCTTTAATTAACAATGATGAAAATAATTTACAAGATGGGATATTATTACAGTAGAATAAAGGATAAGCTGGTTAAAAAAAAAAAAAGAGATCAAATAAACAAGTTCTTAGACACATTGAAGAAAATCGAAATTGACAACAACTGAAAACACATTCAAAATAAACAAGTTGCCTTGACTTAAGATTAAAAATGTTCTAGGCATAGTCACAATATGAAGCATGGAGTTCTATGACTGAAAATTCTGGAAGGCAAAATGCAGGGAAAAAATCAAGTGGGTGTTAAAGAAATAGCTATATCACACAGGCATACAAGGATATGTGAGGGGAGGGGGGGGGATGTTCAGATTTACACATAGCTGAAAAGACTTGCTGAGAACAAGAGACATGGAGTGACATGGCATGAGGACATCAACCCAAGCCTTTGGACTGACTGATCTGATAATGATTAGCCTCTCTGCGTTGAATATTTCTCTTATCTTTCCTTTGAATGTGTGTGTTTGGACAGAAACTAAACAAAAATGACACAACCTGACATTGACATCATGCGAAGTATACTATATGTGATAATGATTATATGAACTTCAAACCAGTGTCAGACATGTAACATTTACTTTTTAATTACTTTGTGACCAAACAGGACAGGCTTCTAAGATTGTATCAAAACATGGACGTGACTGCTATCAAATTAAAGTTGAGTCAAGAAATGACATAACAACACTCTGGAAATTCCCATAAGCACTCTATCCTCATCTTCAACAACCAGTGAAAAGTCCCAATACTAATGGTATCAGTTGCAATTTGATTATGTGTCCATTTGGCCTTTCATCGGAGTACTAAATGTTAGTCAGATCCTCCGATCACTCCCACTGCACCATCCTCTCAAGGCCAGGACAGTAATTCTGCTCTTCCACAATATACACATGATCCCAAAGGTCCCTGACCACATCTGTCTTATCATGCACCAATATCCCATCCAGCATGCACATCCAGCTAATCTGTCCGTCAGCTCAGTTTCCCAACACCAGCATGCACTGGGGAAAGCATCTGAGGAATGCTCCCTATCCCTTATTTCCCAATTGAAGCATGCCACTTTGCACAAAGCATGTCTGTCTTCACCCTTCTCTGCATGCTCTATGAATCTGTTACAATCATGACATATGTGTGCTGTTTGTTCTCCAGCTTGTGGAACCCCACAGAGACTATCTCCACCTCCATTTTCAGACTAAATGTTGTGGTATCATATGCCAAACTCTCCTGCACTAAATATAATCCTTTAACCTTTGGTATGAACCCCCTGATTTGTGGAAAGAGAGAGAGGAAAACAGTGTGAGAAGATTCTTGACAGTCTTGTGTTATGGCCCGGAAGGGAGTCAACACACAAATTTATCCATGCCGTCAGAGACCACAATTTGTGGAGAGGCATGGTTTCCCATGCCAGTCAGCAAGGCACTGGATGATGATAATGATGATGATGAAACCCCTGGACAATTAGTGAACAGGCAAAAACATCCCTAGAAGCCTTTGAGACGTGTTTTATAGACGAATGCTGAAAATTCATTGTACAGCCAAAATTAGCAATCTGGACATTTTGAGGGAGGTTAAGCAGCAAAGACAACTTATCACAAACATCAGAAAGAAGCAGTCATCATTTTTTGGCCACATTATGAGAAGGCAAAACTGGAACATGTGACAAGCATAAAGAATTCTGGAGACAGAGGAAGACAGTGTGAGAAAATTGTTGACAGTCTTGTGTCATGGCACGGAAGAGAGTCAACACATGAATTGATCCATGCTGTTGGAGAATGCAATTTTTGACTCTAATGAAAATCATTTTAAAAAAAGGACTGAGAGTAAAAGTCCTAAAAAGTGTCAAAGATACATACAATCAGAGAATGTATGAAATAATTAACATGAAGGCTCACAAACAAAATTGCTGGAGATCTATGCCACTAATCTTCACGGCGGAAACAAGAAATGGATGATGATGATTGTATGCAGTTTCTTACATCAGAGGAAACACTTTGTTCTAGATGAGGGAACAAAGCCAATGGGTGCTCGAGTAAACCTTTCTCAATAGTAGTTAGGTAATTTCTTTGCTGTTGTTGCATCGGTGCTTTCCTTGTTAAATATGTCTGATAACGACTCAGATGTTCGGAGACAGGAGGCGGCTTGAGTTCACTGATTCTCACGAAATCTGTCTGAAAATTTGGAACTACTGTTTTTTCAGTCTGGTGAAGAGAAAATGAATTCTGTTAAGACAACATAAGACAGTATACATCATAGAAATTGCATTCTTCATATAGTCCATACCATGTGGCGTTGGTGACCATGTCTGTCTGCAGCCTTCTGTCTTGTGTACTGGCAATAATTTCCGATACTGATGTTCCTCCATGCAAGTAAACATCAATCAGTAAGCACAAAAGTAGTAAATTTCACATGAATGGACTACACTTGTGTTCAACGTGAGCGAGAGAGCAGGAAAAACAATTATGACAAACCGTCTAACATCTTTTCTCCTCCAGTCTCTCCTAAACTGCAACTTTCACATTGCCACAATGTACCCAAGCTTTCCCCTTTTTCATGGCACGCCCAAAGGATGCGGACTGTTTTCCTCAATTTTATTGAAAAATGTTATTATTAAAGGTAAAAGTGGTCGCACTGTGTTGGGATCTAAAGAGCCAGACCTTATGCATAATAAGATCAGATTGCCAGTTTCCTTCATTTCTGCCTTTCCTGTGCAGACAATTCCTAGAAAGTAATTCAGTGCCCATGTTATGAGCTTAGGTATACCCCAGAGCTGTCTTCTGCTGCCCTTTATTCTCCCATGTGAGCATAGGCCCTCTACTAACTCATGCCAAGCCCTCCTATCCTTTGCCCTCTCTTTCGGTTTCCTCCATGAGCTCCATTTTAGTCCTATTCTAAGCAGCCACCAATTAATGAACACCTCATTGCTGTACAAGTCAGTATCATTTGCCAAATAGGCATGAAGACATGTCAAAGTGTACTTTACTGACTCCATACACACCTCAACACCACAAGGTACAAGAGATACAAGATGAGATGAGATACATACAGAGTCTCTGTTTTTAAAGGAATCAGTAAAAAAGGTAAATATCACCTCGAGTATTTGACATCTTAAGAAGAACAATACAATATAAATGATAATGCAAGACAAAATCCAGATGTCTCTTACTTTTGTAAGACGGCTTCCTATTGGCGGCAAGCCATCTCTAAAATCATCAAGCCCACGTCTCAGGAAAAGCCAGTTTTTTGTATCAAAGTTGCTAAATCTTTCACCTGGTTTCAACTGCTTGAGATACTTTGTTCTCAGTCGCTCTTTATACCTGTTTTCAAATACATCATCTGTACTTATTCATAATTATTTGCAGGTATATAAAATAGAGCTATGTAGCTAATTAAAAAATAATGTTGCATGTTCTTTGCAGGACATTATGGTCAATCCTAGGTTGATTTTCTAGGCAATAGGCCTAGTTTGCCATTGCTTTCTGAACAGATGAAAGTCAATGTTTCAGTCCAACTTAATGCCAGTGTAGGGGTTAAACTACCTACTTCACCATCAGCAAGCCCGCTTATCCTTTTGGTCAAGTCAACTAACAATAGCACAACAAAACATCAAGCTTAATGCTTTCATTTCTAAAAAGACACCTAAAGAAGAGAATTATCACAATGGAAAAACAAATATGAGGGTAATTCTTTCAATCTTAGAGTATTTTGTAGCAGATGTCCAAAGGGCGTAAATAATCTCTATGAAAAATCACAAGTACATTACTTCCAATGAGGATAAATGCACAGTAAAAATAGTCACTGGAAGACCAGATTTCTAAAGTCTCATCAAAGATAAAAAGTAATGACAACAATTATATGATCCATCCATCCATCATGTGCCATGCCGGTAAGCGTGGGCGGTCATGTTCTGCCATCTCACTCAATCACCAGAGTCGTGGATCAGCTCCGTGTTTCTGTCTCGACCATGCCACGAGGCCAAGCTATCCAGGTACTTGCTTCTAGGTCTTCCTCTTGGTCTGTTCCCCTCGATCTTACCAGTTGTCACCAAGTTCTCCAGATCATTTCTTCTCATAACATGCCCAAAAAATTGTGACTGTCTACGTCTAATGTCTCTAATCAGTTTACGATCTTCATTTGTTTCTTGAAGAACTTGTTCATTGGTCTTTCTGGCTGTCCATGGTATTCTTTGCATTTTCCTCAGAAACCACATTTCTACAGCCATCAGATGTTTTTCAGCCTGACTGCTCATTGTCCAAGCTTCACATCCATATAAGAGTACAGGTTCTATGTAGCATCTCAACACTCTTTTTCTCGTTTCAATTGACATCTTTTTATTGGTCAGTACTTTTGCCATGACGATTCTTGTTCTAATCTCTTCAAGACATCTCCCATCAGATGTTATTACTGTTCCGAGATAATTGTACCTATTCACTTGTTGAAGAATATTCCCATTTACTTGTATATTACATTGTGGTATTTCGTTCTTCCTAGTGACGACCATAATCTGTGTCTTTTTACAATTTAATTCTAACCCTAGTTGTTCACTGTGTGTAACAACCGCATCTACTAAATTTTGCAGGTCCTGTTCATTGTCTGCAATCAAGACTGTATCATCTGCATATCTAATGTTATTGATGCATCGTCCCCCAATGTTGATTCCTTCCATATCTTCAATATTTCTGAAAATACTTTCACTGTACAGGGAAAACAGATCTGGAGACATTACACATCCCTGTCTCACACCTCTCTTAATAGGCTGATATTGGCTTACTTCATTATCAACTCTTATGGCAGCTTGTTGTTTCCAATATATGTTTTTTACAAGTCTAAGGGTTTTTTCCATCAATCTGTAGATCCTCAAGCATCCTTATCATGTTGACATGTCTCACTTTATCGAAAGCCTTTGTGTAGTCAATAAAGCAAAGGTGTAGATCTTTGTTTACTTCTATAGAACGTTCGATTACGGTTCTCAGTATATACACAGCATTTACTGTACCCTTGCCTTCTACAAACCCACATTGTTCTTCTCCTATTTCAGGTTGTATTTTCCTCCTAACTCTTTGCATGATAATTCTTAGCAAAATCTTCGTGATGTGACTCATTATACTAATTGTTCGATGTTGATCACATTCCAAGGCTCCGGATTTCTTTGGGATTGCAATAAATACAGAATTACATAATTCCTGAGGTATATTTCCAGTATCATATATTGTATTAAGCAGACTGGTAACTTTATCTATTCCATATTCTTCTAAAGCATTAATCATTTCTGTTGTGACGCTGTCTGAACCGGGGGTCTTGCCAGATTTCATATGGTTAAGAGCATTCTGAACCTCCATCTTCAAAATTGCTGGTCCTTCATTATTATTTTGAACATCATACTGTTCGTCTCTGTTATCGTCATAAAGGTTTTTCACGTAATCTGACCATACATGTAAGATCTGATCTTTTTCTATTATGACTCTTCTATCTTTTGTCTTTAGGCAGCCTGCTGATGTACTTGTTCTTTGATTAGTAAGCTCCTGAATTCTTTTGTGCATTAGTTTTGCATTTTTACTGTTGTGTTGTTCTTCAATTTCTCTGCAATTTTTCTCAAGCCATGTTTCTTTTGCTTTCTTACAAAAGGTTCTAACTTTTCTGTGAATTTCTTCATATTTGACAGGATTATTTTTGTTCTGTTTTCTTGTTTCCATTAGTTGTAAAATTTCTTCAGTCATCCATGTCTTACGGCCCACTTTCTTTACTTTTGGAATAGTTTTTTCTGCTGCACAACTGATTGAATTCTTCAGCATTTCCCATTGATCATCTACATCTTGAAACAGGATCTCTAGATCAGACAATAAATCAAATTTGTTCTTTACTTCTATGTTAAAATTATCTTGTATTTCTTTGTCAGTTTTCAATTTGCACAAGTCATATTTAGGATTTCGTGCTGTATACTTGACTTTCTTTAACTTTACCCTCAATGTGCCTATAATTAATCTGTGATCACTGTAACAGTCTGCATTTGGAACTGCTTTTTACGACTGTTAACGCATTCCAAAACCTTTTGCTAATCAGGATGTAATCTATCTGGTTTTTAATCCTGTTGTCTGGACTCCTCCATGTCCATAATCTTCTAGGATGCTGTTTAAACCAGGTGTTTCCTACAACCATTTCTTGTTCTTTTGCCCATTCTACAAGTCTGTATCCTCTTTCATTTCTCTCTCCCAAACCATGGTTGCCCACACTGCATCCATCGCTTTGCTTTCCTATTTTTGCGTTGAAATCACCCATTATGATATTTATTTCTGATTTTTTACAGTTCTTCAAAGCAGACTCCATGTCATTATAAAATTCCTCTATACTTTCTTCACTGCATTCACTTGTTGGGGCATATACTTGAATGACATTTATTTTAAAGGTCTTCCGTTTAGTTTTACTAATAGAACTCTGTCTGACACAGCCCGATATCCTTTGACAGAATTTGATGTTTGCTTATCTAATATAATTGCTACACCTCTTTGCTGTTCTTCTCCCCCAGAGTAAATAATCTTAATCCTATCCTGTCCTTATCCCTGCTCCTTTCCATCTCGTTTCCGAT
Source organism: Cepaea nemoralis (assembly GCA_014155875.1). Lineage (NCBI taxonomy): Eukaryota > Metazoa > Mollusca > Gastropoda > Stylommatophora > Helicidae > Cepaea > Cepaea nemoralis. The sequence goes on from JACEFZ010004515.1 coordinate 31,128, forward strand.
ATTCCTAATATGTTAATCTTCTCTCTCTCCATTTCTTTTTTGATGTTTTCTAATTTTCCATCTCCATTCATTGTTCTAACATTCCAAGTTCCTACCTTCAGTGATATTAATCTTTTGCACCTAGTAGCCTGTTGACGGTCTGGAGTCACCTGGTGCGCATGACTATCCATATTATATGATGGTTAAGATTAATTGGATTGATTGATTGATTGATTGATTGATTTAGGAACCGACATCACAGCATTCGGGACATTCCCATAAGCGCTCCGTCCCCATCCTCAGCAGCCAGCGAAGAGTTCCAACACTAATAGTTCCAGTAGCAATCTGATTATATGTCCGTCTCGCCTTTCCTCTGAGCGTCGAGCGTCGGCCAGATCCCCTCGTCACACCTCGCTGTCTCATTCTTACCAGACTATGGTGATCCATTTGCTCCTCCGAGGTGTACACGTGCTCCCACAAGGCCGCAACCACGTCTGCCTTGTCATGCATCAATACTCCACCAAGTTTTGCAGAGCCAGCCAATCTGTCCGCCTGTTCATTCCCCAGCACACCGGCATGCCCAGGAGAAAAGATCCAGGTGATGCTTGCTACCCGTGACCTCTGAAGCGAAGCAAGCCACTCTGCACGAAGCTTGCCTGTTCTCACCCTTCTCAGCATGCTGTCTGAGTCAGTTACAATCACAATGTGTGTATGTATCGTGTTTTCTATCCAGCGGAAAGCTGCACTGACCGCCTCCACCTCCATTCTTAAGCTAGATGTAGTGTCATCATACGCCAGGCTCTCCTGCACCAAACGCCGACCATTAGTTTTTGCCAAGAACCCCCAGGCACTTCTCCTACCTCTCAACACCGACCCATCCGTGTAGATAATCACATCATCCGGGCGAGAATTTTCCTGAATTAGTTGCTGAATTTCCACTTCCATGGCCCCTGCTGGCCACTCCCTGCACTCCCAGCTCAATGTGATTATAACTCTGCACAAGTCTGACTGCACGGCTGGCACTCTGACCTACTCCTCTCCTCGCCTGATGTTCTCCAAGGGGCACACCTGTCTGATTCGTATACTCCGCCTGAGCCATCCATGATTTCCCTCTTATCAGTCTCTGACCCTTAACTACGTCCAGCACCTCATGCAACGGGTGATCTGTGTCTGCAGCTACTCTGAGGTATGCCTTCGCTTGCATCACCTTGTGCCTACCAGCAACAGTAGGCAGACCAAGGATGTAACGCATACACACTACTGGAGTGTCTCTAGTGCATCCCAGAATGACCCGCATAGGACATGTAAATGCATGAAACAGGGGAGCTAGCAAAGGATCAAGAGGCTTTCCAATGGACCATGATGAGAGCAACTTCTGCAAGGATCTGCTACATGATGATAATGACACAAACATAATATACCACATACAAAGACATAGCTGCATTGGGTAGTGGTGTTTGTCCATCAAGTATGATGATGACCATTCACTTCATCCAGTAGGCTTGAAAGTTTGGAACCGTGAGTTCTAAGATGGCTGATAAGGTCTATTTTGGCTGGAAGTGTTCTTTGACTGTCTGTCATCTACTGATTATAGAACCTTGCAGTGCATGACAGGGGGGTCTTGAGCCTGAGAAATTAAGGCTGCCTGGCTAGTGCAGTGGCTGCGAACTGTGAAGGTTAGGATTTTCATTTTGCCCCTGACAGAAACAAATACACGCCTTACCAAAGATTCGAAGGAGAACCTGGCATTCTTAGCCATTTGGCCAGCCACTCCCCATGTTCTTTGACAATGTGGGCAAAGAATGATTGACGTTCCAGGAGGAGGATCTCCTGCGGTAATTTTTTTTAAAATTATTTTTTGTCCAGTCTTTTTTCAGTTCTTGCAGTCCTGTGTGCTTCGCAAGTTTGCATAATGATGTACGTCATGAATTTTGGTCTTTGGCGGCAGTCTCCCATGTGTCGTGATTCATTCCAAAAGCTTAGAGTGAAATCTTCAGTGTCTTTAAAGTGTTTCCTCTGGCCACCTTGGGAGCGTTTACCACAATGCAACTCACCATAAAAAATTTGTTTAGGGAGCTTGTGATCTGGCATGTGAGTCAAGTGACCAGCCCAGCAAATCTGATTCTTCATTAGTAGAGTGTAAATACAGGGCATGGATGCTATTTCTTAGACTTCAGCGTCTGGGATCTTGTCTTGCCATTTGATCTTCAGTAGCTTCCTAAGGCAGACTGTGCAGAAGTGGTTTAATTTCCTAGTGTGTAATATACTGTACTACATTTAAAGACAATATCATGGCTGAAGACACACATGTGTATGCGCATGTGTTCTCAGTGACTAGGCTAGGCCTGAAGGCAATGGCTTTAATCTCTGTGCATGTAATATACTACATACAAAGAACAATATCATGGCTAAAGAATCATATGTGTATATGCATGTGTTCTCAGTGACCTGGCTGGGCCTGAAGGCAATGGCTTTAATCTCTGTGCATGTAATATACTACACACAAAGAACAATATCATGGCTGAAGACACACATGTGTAATGCATGTGTTCTCAGTGACTGGGCTGGGCCTGAAGGCAATGGCTTTAATCTCTGTGCATGTCATATACTACATACAAATAACAATATCATGGCTAAAGATACACATGTGTATATGCATGTGTTCTCAGTGACGGGGCTGGGCCTGAAGGCAATGGCTTTAATCTCTGTGCATGTCATATATTACATACAAAGAACAATATCATGGCTGAAGATACAGTATATGCATGTGTTCTCAGTGACGGGACTGGGCCTGAAGGCAATGGCTTGAATTTCTGTGGAGGTTAGCTGATTAAGTGCTATGGGATGATCAATCGTCTTAAGCAACTTTCCATATCTGCCATTGGCTTATTTATCACCAAAATGTTGTCATGGCAAACTTGTGTCTCAATTAAAATATCAAACTAGTAGTTTTCCATAAGCTATGCGCTTTAATTTTATATACAATACAACATGTCTGCTACCATATTAACACATTTTAGGTCTTAACTGTGACACACTCCTATTTCCCATTTTGTGACAAACACTTTTGTTCGGTCCAAACATACTTTGTGTTTGGAACTGAATCTGTTAAGATTGACTAATAAATATTTGTTAATTTTTGTGCTGGGGCATGGGGTGTAAGAGGTAGCCACTACAAGTCATAATCACTGAATCTGACTGGAATAATAATTTTTGAGGTGACATTCAGTTACTTCTTTTTGTGTCACTAATCTACGGACATTAAGCGTTCTCATTATGTTAAATTCCCCAATTATTTCAAGATCGTGTTAAAACAGATGCCGATTACCTGATACAGTTTTTCCCTCCCCGCTTTACATTCTGTATATCTTGCGTTTCTGGAATCCTTGTTATCCCGGAGAACCAGGCTGCCTATTCTAAGTGCTAAGTAAACCCATAAATACCATCTTATGAGATGTGATACATTCTTCTACTATCTATTATTCAATTTGGCATCCATTTTTACGTGCATTTTGTAATTTTTGACCATTCAAGTTGGCAGTAAATCTCACACTGAAATTACGAAGATCACATTCTGTGATGTGATATTTCAATGACGGGAGATGGTAGTTTTCCTTGTCATACTCCAGCTATGACCTTTTAATATTGTTATGGAATATTCAAAGTGATTACAATGATAATGACAAGACGTTTACATTCAACACCCATTATTGTATTTATGTGTAATTTTTCATCACTTAACATGGACCAGATCGTTGATAATTTTGCAACTTTTCAATGGGACTCCTCAGGTCAGAATGGATCTACGATCATGGCCTTGCGCTTACAGACAGCTCGTGCAGTGTGGCAGACTGATGTTATCACAGCTTGATGTGATCACTCTCTCTCTCTCTCTCTGTGTGTGTGTGTGTGTGTGCGTGTGTGTGTGTGTGTGTAAACAAAAACAAAAAAAAACAGCAGCAGTTAGCTCCATCTTAGTTAGGAATAATCAACAGTTCTTATCTCCCTTGAGCATATGTGTTACCAACAGTGATGTGTGTGCCCTTTGTCATCATCATCAAGCGACGTGGGGAGGAATAATTTGCATTCCAGCGCTCAGTGGGCGCTGGATAGTGTCATTCCGTGTGGTTGTACAATGTCTCTGATGTACATCAATCCATTTTCTTCTTGGACGTCCTCGTGGTCTTGTCGCAGATGATCTTTGATGTAAGGCCAGTGATGGTAGTTGCTGATGTTGCATTCTAACGACATGGCCAAACCACTTGATCTTCTGTCTTTCAATAAATGTGGCACAAGGTGTTGATCTAACAGTCTGTCTGATAATAGCATTTCTTACTCTGTCTCAGATTGTTAAGTTGGCAGCTCTCCTCAGGCATCTCTATTTCGCAGGTATTGATTTTGCGAAGGTGTAATTTGGATAAAGTCCAGGTTTGAGATTGCTAGCATAGGGTTGGTGTGAATATGCTGTTTATTATCTGTCGTTTTGCGGACATGGGTATGTTTGGATGTTTCAGTAAGGGTGATAGTTGATATGTAAGTGCACTAGCTTTGTGACATCTGATTTCAATTTCTCTGTCCAATCTGCCATCTTCTGTGATCATACTTCCAAGGTATTTGAATTCTTTAGCCCTTTGTCAAAGGGCTAATATTTTTATTTTCCTCTTTGTTCATATTAAATGATAAACTGACACACAAACATTAATATCTCAGCTTAGACTTGAATAAGGTACCGTTGGAATTATTTTTTTCAAGAAGTATCCAACTATGCAGGTTGCATAATTAAAAAGCAATTTAGAAAATGTTTCTAAAATGTTGAATGATTTTTACAGTAGTGGATATTTACCCAGTGATATGCTGAAATCTGTATTTATAGCTATACCAAAAAGACCAGGAGCAATTGATTGTGAAGATTTTCGTACAATTAACCTCATAAACCATATCACTAAGCTTCTACTCAGAATCATAATGAGAAGAAACAAAAAGAAAATAAAAATGGAAATTAGTGAAGAACAGTATGGATTTGTGGAAGGAAAGGGCACAAACAATGCAATTTATACATTACGGACACTAATAGAAAGGTCAATAGAGAAATAGAGAGACATATATTTGTGCTTCATAGATTATACTAAGGCATTTGATAAAGTAAAACATGATGAACTGATTAAAATGTTGGAAGATATCAACATTGATGGAAAAGATTTAAGAATAATAAAGAATGTTTACTGGAACCAAGTAGCAGCAATTAAAATGGGAAATAAAGAGGGTAGTTACGAACAGATAATGCTAGGAGTACAACAGGGGTGTGTCTTGTCACCAGATCTTTTCTCCCTGTATAGCGAAGTAATAATGAGAGAGATCAAAGAGATGCCAGGAATACTAGTCGGAGGTTATAATATAAATAATATACGCTATGCAGATGACACAGTATTGGTGGCGGATAATTCAACAGACCTACAGCAATTATTAGACGTTGTAGTAACAGAGAGTGCAAGGAAAGGACTCTCCTTGAATATCAAGAAAACAGTAACAATGGTAATATCAAAGAAAATGGTGACACCAAAATGTGACATAGAAATAGAAGGAAAAATCCTTAACCAAGTGGATAATTTTAGATACCTAGGGGCATTTATAACATCAGATGGAAGATGTACAACAGAGATTAGGAGCAGAATAGGGCAGGCAAAAGCCGCATTTCAGAAAATGAAGAGTATCTTGTGCAATAAGTCACTATCACTGAATGTAAGAAAGAGAGTGCTGAAATGCTATGTAGAACCAGTTTTGCTGTATGGCAGTGAATCTTGGAATGTAAATGAACAAAGTAAGAAGAAATTAGAAGCAACAGAGATGTGGTTCCTGAGACGAATGTTGCGAATTCCTTGGACTGCCAGAGTAACTAACGATGACTGCCTGAAACAGGCTAATGAAACTAGAACATTATATACAACAATAAGACAGAGACAAACATCTTTCTTCGGTCACGTGATGAGAAGAGAGGCATTGGAGAAAATCGTAACAACTGGAAAGATCGAGGGGAAGAGAGGCAGAGGCAGACCAAGAGAAATGATGCTGGATGGATTGAGACGGTGGCATGGAGGAATATCAGCAGCAGAGTTGATCCAGAAAACCAAAGACCGAGATCTGTGGAGAGCCATGAACGCCTACGCCAGCTGGCACGGCACTTGATGATGATGATGATGATTCTATATGATGGCTAGTAAGAGGGAAAGAACGAGCAGATAGACGTGAAGGCTTGGCTGCTGTGGGGAGCGGGCATGCAATGGACTAGGATGACATCCTAAATGCCCTGAGAGGCAGGACAAATAAATGACTCAAGGAGTGAATGTGATTCTGCAACCTTGACCAGAGAGCAAGAACATCAAAACTAGGCATGTGAAACACCTGTGAAGCTAGACAAGAGGACCATGCGGGAAACTACAACAGAATAATTACTCAACACAGAACTAGACCGTGAGGGAGATAGAACAGGAGAGAGAGGATCTGTGTACTTATGGTAAATAGAGTTCGATGTGCAAGATTATGCTCAGTAGTTTGCCATTGCTCTCTGAGCGACCGGCTCACATACCCCGCAAGTTACCAATGTGGCGAGAACCGCTACCGATTCTCATGCAGGTTACATTCCTCATGTGGATATACGGGATTACGGAGAAAGACGTTAACCCCTACACCAGGGAGACTGGCAATCACTTCAATTAGTGAGAATTAAATTGGATTGTCATATCTAATTCTAATTCTATCATTCATAATCATATGTGATGTTGATTCATCATCATTCATTCATTGGCACCTTTCCGTCTTGACAGACAATAGTTTGGTACATTGTGCTTCAAAAAGGCTTAATAACTACGACCCATGGCGGTGGCGAGTGTGGCTGGTAAGGCCAATTCTTGCTGCAAATGTTTGCCCACAGTAGATGCATGTGAAAACATTTTCATTTCCACCATTGTGCACCATCTTACATCTCTCACGCTCTGTGTGTGCTTTATCTGCAATCATTTTCTCTTTTGTCTTTATTCCATTTCTGATGTTTGCCCTCCATACAACATGTTCAGCGGCGACTTGCTCCCAATGTGCATTATCTATGCCTGTATCAATCATGTCCCGCTTACATACATCTTTGTATCGTAGTAGAGGCCAACCCTGAGATCTCCTACCCGTCTGTAATTCACCAAAAAAGATGTCCTTTGGTATTCTACCATCATCCATCCTCCTAACATGTCCTATCCATCTAAGTCTACGAAGACTGAGCATGGAATACACCGTCACACAACCTGATCTTTCCAATAATTCAGTATTTGTGATTCACTACACTAGCTAACTAACCAATATCAGTTATCAGTTGGGGTATCTTCATTGCACTCCGGACAGGTCCATAGGTGCTCAGATCCCCCCCCCCCCCCCCCCCCCCCCCGAGAATATGCATCAGCGTTAGATGGCTAATCGTAGCAATGTCAGAGTTACTGAACTTTGCCCTTGAAAAAGGGGGGGGGGGGGCTGGCAAAAAATCGTTTTCCCGCGAGCTATTTAGCAACCAACGACTCACTTCCGGTTTTTGACCATGTCTCGTTTGATTCGATTTATTCAAAACCACCATGGTACAACGTCAGGAGAATCAACTCTGAAAATTGCAGTAGATGTCTTTCTGCTATACTGCAGGCGTTTGCGGCTGAGAAATTGTTTTCTCTTGAATTTCTGGAAGCTTATTTACGAATAGTAAGCTAATTTGTCTTATAACTCCTGAAGTTTAAAGAAACCTTAACTTTATGTTGCATTTTTGATTTCCCCATTTAATTTTACATATATGTGAAGAGTTTGAACAATGCTGGTGTTTGCTGGAGTTAAAAAATATTTAGCACATGAAAATGAGATATGGCCGTCATAACACAAAATTCAAGATGGCGACGCCCATACAATTAGTACTAAACTATAGCGGACCTGTATTTATTTATAATTAGAACTGGTAATTTAACTACCAAAATTAAACAGAATACAAGTGTCATTTGTAGCAGTAATGTATCCATGCATTTGTATAATATTTCAACATTTGACATGACTGAACATAATTTTGAAAGCCAGTTTTCAGACACGTCTAAACCTGTAAGTCAGTAGTGTAAGGAGTACTTTTTTTAAGCAGTGCAGCAGTACATAATTTTTTAATTTTAAATACAATATTGTAAAATATGTTATGTTTTTTTTTTAAAGTTAGTATTTAATTATTAATTGCTCACTTTTAGATACAGAACAGTTTAGTTTAGTTTCTAAACTAAAAATAGTGTAATTATAGAGCAGAATGCAGAAATCAATTATTATTATTATTAGCGAAAGTGACTGCTTAATTATGCAGCAGTTACAAACTTATTTACTTACATTAATGCATGATATTTAATCCACACAAAAAAGCTGTCACAATGCAATGAGTGCATCAAGACAATGTGAGTACATTTTTATGAATTGTCCTTTCACTAACGACAAACATTTCACTAACGACAAACATTTTACATGACATTTATTTAATATAAAAGGGCAGCTATTTATAACTGTTAATTAAGTCACAGCACATCCTATCGAAAAGTCTTAAAAGTCAAGTGCATTTTTCTCAGAGACTCGGAGACTCTCGTGCTTTGTGCGATGCTTTAGCAGGCCGCCCTGCGGAAAGAGACCAAGCCATATGGGATCAAACCCGGTGCAATGAAGTCATAATCTCGATCCTATCGACATTCTATCGAAAGAGGAGTGCGACTTTTACTTTCCTGTTACCAAAATGCACAATAAAGTATACATCTTGTCAGGTCTTTTAGCGATGTGACATACTTTTAATGAATAATAAACAATTGGTGGCCATTTTTAATTGTTAATTAGGTCACGGCACATCCTATCGAAAAATAGATAATACGTCAAGTTAGGCCTCACCACCCCGGATGCAATGATATATGGTACAATGTTGTCCGTTTAAAAATAAACAAGCCACAGTAATAGAAGGCAGAATGTCTCAGCTTCCAATTTATTGAGCCTCGATAAAAATCTCCCTCATTTCTTAGGACAGCATTACAATTACACTTCCTGATTGTAATCTACGATACAAAAATATTCATAACTCCGCTTAGAATTAACAAACACTCTTCATTGAGATACCGTTGGATTCGTCTTGTCAAGCTGTATCCAACTGTTATGATTTCATAAGTAGAAACCGGTCAAACCCCATTTTAAAATATCTCTGTATATGCTACTAATAGTGCCAGTTCTGTGCTGGTTGACGAGGCACCTCATTTTCCCAATGTACCTCTCGTGTCTGGCCGTGCCAATTCTTACTCCCAAGTCTTTCATCCTGGACAGTGATGTGGATTTACTGACGTCAAAGTCCTCTGTTCTCGACATATCTTTAAGTTTAAGGACGTTAATAAATAATCAGCACAATCCATGGGCTGGCCATCTGCCTTCGGCATAGTTGAGTTGAGTTGAATCAAGAACCCACATCACTGCACTCAGGACATTCCCATACGTGCTCAGTCCCCTCGTTCAACAGCCAGCGAAGAGTCATACTACTAATGGTTCCCACGGCTATCTGATTAAATGTTCTCCTGGTCTTCCCTCCATTTTGAGATTCTTCCAGAACCCCTGCCAATCCCCTGCAATCTCATTCTTTCCACATATGGGTTCTCAATCTGTTCCTCCGCCTTCTCTACCTGGTCCCACAAGCGCACGACCACCTCCCCCTAGTCCATAGGCAAGATACCACCAAGAAGTGCAATCCCTGCTAGCTTATCAGTCTGTTCATTCCCCCATACACCCACATGGCCAGGGCAAAATATCCATACAATTCTCACAATCTGTGACCTCTGAAGTGACGAGAGCCATTCCACATGAAACATTCCTTTCTCCACCTTGCTAAGCATATTCTTTGAATCCGTAATGAACATCACGTGTGTTGCAGTAGTCTCCTCTAGCCATCGGAATGCCGCTGTTACTGCCTCCACCTCCATTCTCATGCTGGAGGTCATAGTCTCATATGCCAGGCTCTCCTTTTTCAAGACTCGCCCATTAGCCTTAGCAATAAAGCCCCAGCCACTACATCTGTTTCTCACCACTGACCCATCGGTGTAGATGACTATGTCACCTTGATGTGTGTTGCTCTGGATCAGCTGTTGCACTTCAAACTCAGTGCGGCCCGCTGCCCATTCTCTGCACTCACGACCCAGTGTTATTATTACATTGTGCCAGTCCATCATGTCATCCGGAACTTCAACCCACTCTCTTTCACGATTGATGGTCTCTAGATCACACACCTGACTTATAGAAAGTTCTGCCTGTGCCATCCAGGACCTGCCTCGTCTTAGTCTATGACCCTTTACCATATCCATTGCTGCATGCAGCGGGTGATCCCTGTCTGCGGCAACTCTCAGGTACCATTTGGCCTGAAGGACCCTATGCCTGTCCGTCATTGTAGGTAGCGCCAGGATATGCCTCATGCATATAATTGGTGTGTCCTTTGTGTACCCCAGTATTAACCGCATGCAGCATTCTGTATGCGCTCCAACCTTTCAAGCTGGCTTTTTTATACTGTCAGCAGCCCCAAACCATACTCAATGACAGAAATTATTAACTGCTGAAAGAGCCTGTACAGCATCCTCTGATCTACCCCGGTTGCGCCATAGCCCTCAATGCATTAAGTCCCCTACCAGTCCTCACCACCAAATCCTCCACATGATCCTTAAAAGACAAACACCTGTCAAAGGTGATACCCAAGTACTTCAATTTACTCTCTCGACTAAGAGGACATCCATTCAACATAATACCTGGGACGTCTGCCTTGACGATCCGGTTAATAATCGGAATGATTAAATGATAAATCGGTTATCCAGGGAGTACCACACAACCTTCGGCAAAACTAACCAATAATCCAATTTACTATAAAGCATCAACATACCAGCTTGGGTTAATACATGATCTACTTTTACGCTGCTGCTGCACAGCAAGTTCATATTTCCTTTCAGCCATTGCTCCACTTGCAATCAAAGCGTGAGCGGCTGCCTCACATTCAGCTTGTAGAAGTCTCTGCCATTGTTTACTGTTTACTTGGCAACATTTCCCGTCTGCGCAGGGGATAATAAATCACACCGTTTTAATAACACTAGTAAAATATTTAATAATCTAGTTATTAAAAGATTATCATTATATGAAAATTATTAATGTAAATTATAAAAGATTTTATTAGAAGTTTTGTTCTGTGGTTGCCATAACAACACGGTAAATAAGAGTGAAAGCTGATTTTCACCGCAGCGCTAAAGTTATTGGTGGTATTTCCGGTTGAGCATGCGCACTAGTTTGAATGTGGACACTAGCAGACGTAGAGACAGACGAACATGAAGGTAAGTCTGTGAGCTGGTCGTCTCTAGCAGTCTTACAGTTTAAGATGTATGTCGTGGTGTTGAGTGAAACATGTAGTGAGAGCAACTTCCAGCAATTCGAAGTTTAAAGGGCTACTCAGTTTACCGTGTTTGTGGACTTAGGATTTGTTATACTGTTGGAATGCATGTTTTATTGTATTGAGTATTGTTCAGGAATGGGTTTTCATTTCTGTTTTGGATTGAATGAATCAGAACTATGAAATGAAGACTTGACCAAAACCGTTACAAATGCACAGTTCATTGGATAGCAAGATTACCGCAACACATCGGGCAAAGATAAGCAACTCCAACAAGTATTTCATGGTCAAAAATATAATGCTGTTTAGGAGAGATGATTTCTTAAATATTTAAATCTTGTACAGTGTCAGTATTTTTTTTTTTTCTGTATCAAGTGCTAAAAATAATGTTTCATTAAAGTTCAGAGCTTTGAATTTCTTTTTTTATGAAGGCAAAATGGTCCATTACTCACATTTATATGGTGGTTTAGACAGAAGTAAATGCACTAATTTTTGAACATTCTTCCTAGACTGATATAATAGTCTACACCGATTGATCTGTTGTGCAGCACACCAGGCGCTAATGGGCTTCCACAGCCCCAGCTGGAAGCGGAAATGTTCAGGAAGACAGCGGAGCTTTTGCCGTGACTACGAGCAGTTAAGCCTGGAGGTCATGGCAGTAGCAAAGGCAGTATCATGGCTGGAGACACAAATGTTCACAGATGTATGTTTTCTCAGCGACTCCATGAGTATGAAAGGAAGATCGAGATGGGCTGGTTCAGAAGGCCCAGGTCTGAGGAGGTTAAAGCTGACTAGTACCTGTTCCATTTTTTGCTGGGGCACTATGATGTAAGAGAAAACAAATGTGCAGTAAAGCTTGTAGGCTTGGCTAATATAGGGAGCCCGAGAGCAATGGACCAGGCTGATGTTTTGAATGCCCTTGGGGAGGCAAGACATCTACCTTGCATTAAGTGACTCAATGGTGGATGTGATTCTACAACTTTGACCAGACTGCAAGTCAAACAGGTTCACGCTAGACTAGAGTGATATACAGGAAGCCAGGGAAGAATAGTCAAGCAACACAGAACTGGTGTCGTCAGTTACTACACACTGAGGAGAGGATCTCAGCACTTATAACTAATATTTTGATGTGCTATGAGGATAATCTGTTGACTAACTAATTAGAAATATGTTACGAAATGTTTACTTTATTTGTTTGATGGTATTGTGCCATAGTCTCTTAATACTTGTTTACCTTTGCATTGCCATGGCAGGTCTACAGACAGGATTAACTGTTCTAATCCTCTGACTCTCTTCGATAGAAGGTCCATATCTTCTGCTTATTTACATTCTACATTGTTATGAATGGATCAAAATTGTCACATATCTCACCATTTTTCATGTTTATAATTAATTTTAAGCATAGATGTGGATCAATATGGGTAGAGGAGACAATCCTATCTTACTTTCCATTGCACCTGAAACCATTGTGGTGTTTCACCAGCTACTCTAACTGCTACATGTTGTTTGTGAGGTAATGCTTTAATTAAATGGATTAAATATGCTGAAAACCCCATGTCTCTTAGGATGTTCCACAATTGCTGATTATGAACACAGTAAAGGTCTTACTGTATTAAATTAAACAGATGTGAAGATCTACACTGTATTCTATAAACTTCCGGTAGTTTTATAGAAATTATAAATACATCCTTTGTGATCCCCAAGTTATGTTTTCATCATCCAAGTTATGTTTTCATTATCATAACATATAACAAGACTTTTGCAGAAGGATGCTATCATCATAGCCTGTCAGAAAGAATCTTGATCCGTCGCCAGTTCCCCCTGCCTCATGCATTTTCATACCCAGAGTGTCTTTGATGTCCTGTGGCCACCTCGTGTTTGTCAGTCCCTGCTTCTTTTTCCAGGAGCCATGTCTTCAGTTATTGCTGTGTCGAAATCACTGTGTTGTTTGGTGTGGCCAAAGTATTGTAGTTTCTGGGACATGGCATTGCTTATGAGCCAGTCCTCTTTGACATTCAGATCTAATAGAGTGTCAGTATTGTGTTTGTTTTATTCTTCATGGTTGAATTTCTAAGAGTGTTTCAGTTACATTTAATTTCAAAAACCTCAGTTTTGTTTTGTATTCATATTTTGCTTTCATCTTGCAGCGAATTTTCAGCCTGCCTGAGCGGGTTCATGGACAAGGTCGACTGAAGTATGCGTGGCAGAGAACACATGGCAATTACTTGGCTACTACTGGGTTTGTATCCTTCTATAGAATTTCTAGATGACAAAATAGAAGAGGAGAGTTTAAACAAGATAAGATATTTATACATGCCAGGTAAAAGAGGAAATTTTAAACAAGGAGATAAATAATTCTCCATGATAATGTAGGAGAGGAAAGTTTAAACAAGAACAATAAACTGTAGATACTGATCATTCCTGTAACACACTGGTTGTAAACAGATTTATCCTCTCATGCATACTTCCTTGCTGGAACCTCAGTTGAATCTAAACTGAAGCATTCTTACATATTTTGTTTCATTTGTAACTGTGCCTTTAGCTGGCACTTTTTAATAGTATTTAGAATATCTCCATTTTCCATTGCGAGTGTTCATTCATTCAGTAGCATGTCCTTTGCAGAACCTCGCTCCCATAACAACCTTCCGGAAAACTTCTCGATCACAAGCAAGATGTCCCGCGTCTGATACACCCATCTGGAGATCATCCGCCACATCCTGCACGCATCTTCTCTTTGGCCTTTCTCTTCCTCTCTTCCCAGGCATATACCCTTCCATTATTGTTCTCTCCAAACTGTCGTGACGTTTCAAGTGACCAAAATACTTCAATTTTCTTTGCTTTATCGTCTTTAATAGCCATCCCTCCTCAGTATTCAACTCTTGAAGTATGGATGCATTTGTTCTTTTCTTTACCCAAGATATTCTTAGAACTCGTCTATAACATTTATATTCAAAGGCATGTATGCGCTGTTCAGCTTGTTTAGTAAGTGTCCATGTCTCACAGGCGTATGTTGCAATGGGAAAGATGCATGCTCTTAAAAATCTAATTTTTGTAGTTCTGTCTGTCCCACACCATAATTTATTCATCTGTTTTAGTCTTTGAAGAGCAATGGATAGTCGCCGTTTAATTTCTTTCATTGTGTCACCATTATTCGTAATCAATGACCCAAGATATTCAAAATTTTCCACCACCTCCAATTTTCTCCCATTAATGTATATTTCTTTCTCCATAGTAGTTTTATCTGTATGCATTATCTTAGTTTTTGCTATGTTAAGATATAAGTTGTGATTTTCACTATTCAATTGTGTTGAGGCTATTAGGTTTTCTATGCTATTCTGTGTTGTGGATAGTAATACTGTATCATCAGCATATCGAATCTCTGGTATGTCATGACCGCCGATATTTAGGGCATCATATGGCTCCCTGTTTATATCATCTCTTACATTTCTCATTATATTTTCGGCATACAGGTTAAACAAATAGGGTGACAGCACGCAGCCCTGACGGACTCCTTGCTTGATGTCAAACCAATCTGATGTCTCGCCATCTATTCTAACTGCTGCTTGTTGGTCTAGATATAGCATTTTTATGAGATGTACTACATGTTAACAGGGTGTTAACAGGGGAAAATTTAATCATGACTGTAAGGTACCTACTTCTACACTATGGAATATGTGGAAAGCTAAAATGTATGAAACAGCCTGGATGTACAAATGCATGACAGAAGAAAGACACCTGGCAGTCATAACCCAGGTTGGCCTGCCACCTGATAGTGTCAGGGAAGCCTTCTTCTTTACTTCTTCTCCACCATTGGTGCATAGGCCCTCAACTAAACCACACCAAGCCATTGTATCTTTAGGTATCTCCTGCAGCTTCTGGCATATCCTCCCAATATTATTCATCTCTCTCTGTAATTCTCTTCTCCAAGTGTTTTTAGATCTTCCACTATTTCTTTTGCCTTGCGGATTCCAGACAAGAGAATATCTAGTTATATTGTTCTCAGTGAAGTAAAGGGGCAAAAACATTCGGCAAGGGGGTAATCTCTTCTGATGATCAGAAGTCTTGTGTCGTGCTTGCTCCATGGTGAAGTTAATATTACTCTGCAGTGTATTTTATGTTGTTCAAATGAGGTTATGTGACAAGCCATTGGCATACTTTGCTGGATCTGCATCTCTTCACTCAGGTCTGACAGCACAGCCAAGATTTATGATCGACATGGTGACCTCAAGGGCAACGTTAACCTGCCAGGGTGAGTATAATTGTCTGTGTTGATTTCATTGCTAATTGAAAATAACTGCCACAGACATGAATGTGTTCTTTAAGAAGAAAGCTGATTGATTTAGACACAACTTCTCTAGAAATGGTCATTCACATCTTCCTCTCATCCAGAATTGATTTATAAGCATTGTTGACAGACGTGATTGTTCGCGAATAACTGTTTTGTTTATTTAAATGATTGCTCCATCCCTTCTTCACATTTCTATGGCAACACTTGCTGTGGAATTTTTATTAATTTTTTTTGCTCTTTAAAGTTCTAAGTTTCTTTATTTTTAATGTGTAGCTTTCCTGGCATGTAATAAGATACTTTATCTAAAATAATGTTGCTCTAGTCTGTAGCATTAAGTTCCTTTAAGTCTTCTGTGCTGTTTATCTGCCGACTTCATGGATATCCTCTTGACTCTGCTAAGTATGTCATCTTTGTTTGTCTGGTTGCATTTGCTCATCTTAACTCTTACAGTCACGGACAGTTTTGCAGCAGATGTTCAAGGGAGGCAATAACCACTATGAAAAATCAAATTCAAAGTGGCTGAATACACAGCAGATGTCCCAGGGAGGCAATAACCACTGTGGAGAAATCACACTCAAAGTGGCTGAATACACAGTGGAAGTGGCTACTAGAAAAGCCAGATTTCTCTAGTATGCTCTGGCCAAATGTAAAATGTCATTACACGAGGTCTGAGATTCACAGGGAAGGGTCAGTCACATATTACATATTGTTAGGGAGTGCAAGAGTTAGTCTCCTAGATGTTTTAGTGTTGACAATTGATGAGTACATGTGTTCTGATTTTGTTTCTATCCTCCATACATTGGTGTTACTGTCTTTGACAGGTACAGATTTTCTTCTAGTGACCTGTTTTATCATTGCTGCAATTGAGCAAATTCCTGATTTGTTGAGTTCCAAGAGTGTGATCTATAGCACTGTTTGTTTTATCAGTGTTTTGTGTATGCTTATCTCTGCTGATATACAGCATCTGCATTTGATAATTTAATTGTTTTTCCCCCATACTATCAGCAGAGCTGCAAGTTGTTTACCTATCAGTGTGACATAAATACATTTACAAAAAATATTAACAATATCGACTAATCAACAAAATGTTATGAGAATTATTTCATAGATTAGATATTATCAGTGTCGACTCACCAGCAGAATACTAAAAGTGTCAATTCATGCGACAAATGTTAACAGTATTGTCATTAACAATTGGTAATAGTGTCATTTCATGGACAGAATGTTAACAATGTTATTTTATTAATGATATTTCATGAACATAAGTTAGCAGCATCACTTCATGGGTGGGATGTTAACATTTTCATTGAATTAGTAGAATGTTAACATTATTTTCTTTAACAGAATGTTATCAGTATTGTTTCATGAACAGAATGTTAGCTGTGTCATAAAGAATTACTCAATTTCCTCAGACGCTGTACAGGGCTCGGCTGGGACCAAGAGGGTGATATCTTAGCCTTGATCTGTGAAGGCTCTCATTCCATCTTCTTATGGGACACAAATACCCAGCGATTCACAGAGATAGACAGTGGTCTCAAGTAGGTTCCCAGCTGTGGTAGCACACCTTTGAATTTCTGAATTTTAACATATCTGACTAAATTTGAACTCAAGAGTTGCCCCGGAGTCATGACCCCAGGGGGCCCTTTATAGAGTGTTATAAATAGCACACATATATTGTTTAGAAGCAGTAAGTAGAGACTAGAGGACGCACTAGACAACATAACGATTGAAAGCTGTGGTTACTGACCAGGATTTCAACCTGTCACCTCCAAATTATGACAGTGTCTCACTGTAGAAACAAGAGTGAGTGAGTTAGTTAGTCGACAGATTATCCTCATTGCACATTGTAACATTCAGTCCATAAGTGCTCAGATCCCCTCCTCAGTAAATCCTTCAGCGTGTAGTAGCTCACGACACCAGTTTTGTTTTGGTTTATTAATCTTCTTTCGCTTCCTGCATAGTGTTCTTGTTTGGCCACACCTCTTTTCACTTGCAGTTCTTGCAGTCTGACCATGGATGTAGATTCAGTCTTTGATGCAAGACCAGCTAGACACCCCTTTAGATAATCACAACTTCTGGCAATGACAAGAGATTAGTAGTTTTTTTTTATTGTGTTTTCTCGCTTTGAACTCAAGCGTGGTTCATATACGTCCTACTACTTCTAATATACTGGACTGATTTTTTTACCTGTGCGTTAAATATCCTTATTACCAGTGTCCATTGCTATCAAGCAAACTGAGTCAACTTGTGAGGTAATTATAATTTACATCTCAAGTCAAGGATGAGAAATCAACATTTTAATCCAACTAACCAGTGATGTGATTGAACCCACTACTTTGGCATCATCACACCGGATGTTTAAGAACAAGCACTCTTATCCATTCACTCTTACTAACCTGATTAAATTTCACTTCATAATTGTTGATAAGAACATGACTTTACCAACATCAGAACAAGACAATTGTCATTTGTCATCATGTTATGAGACGAGGGTCTGGAGAAGGTTGCGACAATTGGGGAGACATTGGGTTGTAGGGACAGGATGAGGGATGGGAAAATACTTTATGTGTTGACAGAGTGGCTTGGGTGGTGATTAATGCAGCAAAACTGATCAAGGACACAGAGGATGGATGTATGTGAAGGAAAATGGTCGCCAACTCTTTTCAACATGGCATATGATAATATCATAATGAGATAATGACATTCTCATTGACAGTTGCAAGTTTCATTTATATTTTATATGGGGGAGTCATGGTAGGATAGTGGCTAGAGGCTCACCTGTCGGCCGGGTGGCCATTGGTTCAATCTACATGAAGTATAAAGTGGCTACCAAGAAATATCTTTTGAAGTGAACACTGACCACATCAACCACTGAGAGAAGACTGGCCTATAAAAATAATGTCTAGCACCATATGCCAGATTTGCCTTTAGTGATATTTATGTATATATGTAAGTATGTAAGTATAACATGATGGCCGGTTCTTGTAATGATAAATGACTCACCTTTACAGGGACGGGTTGTCATTCTTGTTGTGGTCTAAGGTTGGAGCATATCTGGCTGTTGGGACTGCCAAAGGAAACTTGCTGATTTACAACCACCAGACAGCAAGGTTAGTACTAGACAGGCTGTTCTCTTGTATGAAGCGTCTTCTCCTTCAGCTTTATAATCCCCCTTTCTTCATCTCTATCATTAACTCTGTCTTAAGGGCAGAAGGGCATGAAAAGCAGAATGTCAGACGGGCCTGCGAGCCCAATTCTAAACCCTTTGAAAATAAAGATTTTGTTCGTTCGTTCGTTCTTACATTCTCTCTCCCTCTATTTCTCGTCTCTTTCTGTGTTTTGTTTTGTTCACGGTGATATTTCTTCTCCGTCTGTAACTTTCTGATTCTGCGGCTATCAACATCATTTGCTGCATGTGATTGAGCATCTATGGGTTGCCTGGAATACTATGATATCCATTCTTAAATAAAATTAATAAATAAATCAAACTATATATTTATTGTCTTACATCTTTGCTTTTTGTTTTTTTTCTCTATTTCTATTTTCATAATTTAGTGTATTTATTTTAGATGTAGAGTGACATGCATCTGTAATTTTCTGGTCATCTTTTCCCTGTCTAACACTCATGCTGTCTCCATGATTTCATGATATGAAGTAGGCGAGGGGATGGTTAGAAGAAAATTAGAATAACATATATTTTTCATCTCAATACGTTATGCGATCAGTTATTGAACATTCTATAGAAGTAAACAAAGATGTACATCTTTGCTTTATTGACTACACAAAGGCTTTCGATAGAGGAAGACATGTTAACATGGTAGATATGTTTGCAGATCTACAAATTGATGGGAAAGACATTAGACTTATTAAAAACATATATTGGAAACAACAAGCTGCCATAAGGATTGATAATGAAGTGGGGACAATATCAGCCTATTAAGAGAGGTGTGTGACAAGGATGTGTAATGTCTCCAGATATTTTTTCCCTATGCGGTGAAAATATTTTCAGAAATGTAAAAGATATAAATGGTATCATCATTGGAGGACGAAACATCAATAACTTTAGATATGCAGATAATACAGTATTGATAGCAGACAATGAGCAGGATATGCAACAGTTAGTAGATGTGGTTGTTGCACACAGTGAACAACTGGAGTTAGAATTAAATTGTAAAAAGACAGATTATGGTCGTCACTGGGAAGAAAGAAATACCACAATTATACTAATTATACTAACAAATACTACAAGTAAATGGGAATATTCTTCAACAAGTGAATCGGTACAATTATCTCGGAACAGTCATAACATCTGATGGAAGATGCCTTGAAGAGATTAGAATAAGAATTGCCATGGTGAAAGTAGCCTTTAGCAAGATTAAAAACATACTGACCAATAAAAAGATGTCAACTGAAATGAGAAAAAGAATGAACGAACAAACTTTATTTTCAAAGGGTAACAAATTGGGCAAAAGACTGTTGAGGTGCTACATAGAGCCTGTACTTTTGTATGGATGTGAAACTTAGACAATGAGCAGTCAAGCTGAAAAACATTTGATGGCTGTGGAAATTTGGTTTCTGAGGAGAATGCAAAGAATACCATGGACAGACAGAAAAGCCAATGACCGGGTACTACAGGAAACAAATGAAAATCGTAAATTGATTAGAGAAATTAGACGTAGACAGTCACAATTTTTGGGGCATGTTATGAGAAGAAATGAATTGGAGAACCCGGGAAGGTTAACCCGGTCAACAAATGCCCTCAGAAGCCGGATGTGTCGGCCTAACGGCGCAAGAACGCAGCTCTGCTGTAAACAGGCACAACGCAATCACGTCCAAAAAAAAACTCCGGATGAACGCAGAAAAAGAAGAATTTGAGAACTTGGTGACAATTGGCAAGATCGAAGGGAACGTTCCAAGGGGAAGACCGAGAATTAAATACCTGGATGGCTTGGCCACATGGCATGGTCAAGACAGGAACACTGAGCTGATCCACGACTCTGATGATTGAGTGAAATGGCGAGTCAAGACCGCCCACGCTTTCTGGCATGGCACATGATGGATGGGATGGATGTAATTTAAAAAGATCTCAGAAGCAGAACATTATGTAACATCATTTGCTTGTAAAGGGAACAGTTTGCAAAGAATATTTCTAAAATTCTACAAGAGACAATAAATAAAGTGGTTCGGGGATTATGTGAGAATGACACCTGATCAACCACCAATGAGATGATACTGCCTAAAAGATATTGATATAGAGCCAAAGAAAGACCAAGATAATGATAGATAGACAACCTCTTCTCCTTCTTCTTTTTATAATTCCCCAAACAATTCTATACTTTGCTATCTCTTTCAGCTTCCTCATATCTTCCCCATTTTATTTATCTCTTCTTTGTGTTGTAAGGTCTCCATCTATTTTAATTGCTCTGTGGGTTATATAGACAAGGGACTTGAACCTCTAGGATACACTAGACAAACACGGATACAATGTCTCCAAGACCATACATCTGGCCATGGAGCACAAGCTTAGACACCTCTGATCCTTCACTTAACCACAAGTGTAGATGAGGAAAAGAGACATCATTCACATGGAGCTTGACAATAAACACAGGCTTAGACACCTCTAATCCTTCACTTAACCACAAGTGTAGATGAGAAAAAGAGACATCATTCACATGGAGCTTGACAATAAACACAAGCTTAGATATCTCTAATCTTTCACTTAACCACAAGTGTAGATGAGGAAAAGAGACATCATTCACATGGTGCTTGACAATAAACACAAGCTTAGATATCACTAATCTTTCACTTAACCACAAGTGTAGATGAGGAAAAGAGACATCATTCACATGGAGCTTGACAATAAACACAAGCTTAGACAATCTCTGATCCTTCACTTAACCACCAGTGTAGATGTTGAAAGGAGACACCATTCACCTGGAGCTAGACAATAAACTATATACAAATTTATGAATACACTTATTGGGAGCCGCAGTAGCATTATGGTTAGACACTCACCTATCAACTGTGTACCTGGATTCGATTCACAGATGGGCAGATTCAGATGTTTTAAAATTGACCAGAGCTCCCTATTAGACCCAGCCTAAAATTGGTACCAAATGGGAAGTCAAGGTGAGCGATGTATACTGACCACATCACTCAGCCCGATTGGTCTATACAAATACGGGTCTAGCACCATATACCTGATGTACCTGAAGGCGTGTAAAGGGGTTCTTTATTTACTTATTTTTACTTATTGATTCTTTCTGCAGGAAAATTTCTATTATCGGCAAACATACAAAAAAAATTACCTGCGGAGCTTGGAGCGCAGAGAATTTGCTGGCTCTGGGCAGTGATGATAAGACGATTAGTATCAGTAATGTTGATGGTGATACTTTGAGGCAGACACAGCTGAGAGCAGAGCCCTTGGACATTGAGTTCTCTGAGATGAAAGGAGATGAGCGCAGTTCTGTTGGAGAGAATACTGTATGTTTATGTTGAGTACTGGTGTTGTCCTTATAGATGATTCTTGTTACTGATAAAGTTATCTTTTATGTTAGCATTGTCTGTAGTGTGTTGTCTTTGTGGATCATTCTGTAAATGTTAGCATTGTCATTTGTGTGTTGTCTTTGTGAATCATTCTCTACATATTAGCATTGTCACTAGTGTGTTGTCTTTGTGGGTCACTCTGTAAATGTTTGCATTGTCTCTGGTATGTTGTCTTTGTGGGTCATTCTTTAAATGTTAGCATTGTCTCTGGTATGTTGTCTTTGTTGGTCACTCTGTAAATGTTAGCATTGTCTCTGGTATGTTGTCTTTGTTGGTCACTCTGTAAATGTTAGCATTGTCTCTGGTATGTTGTCTTTGTGGGTCACTGTAATTGTTAGCATTGTCTCTGGTATGTTGTCTTTGTGGGTCATTCTCTACATGTTAGCATTGTCTCTGGTATGTTGTCTTTGTGGATCACTCAGTAAATGTTAGCATTGTCTCTGGTATGTTGTCTTTGTGGGTCACTCAGTAAATGTTAGCATTGTCTCTGGTATGTTGTCTTTGTGGGTCACTCAGTAAATGTTAGCATTGTCTCTGGTATGTTGTCTTTGTGGGTCATTCTCTACATGTTAGCATTGTCTCTGGTATGTTGTCTTTGTGGATCACTCAGTAAATGGTAGCATTGTCTCTGGTATGTTGTCTTTGTGGGTCACTCAGTAAATGTTAGCATTGTCTCTGGTATGTTGTCTTTGTGGGTCATTCTCTACATGTTAGCATTGTCTCTGGTATGTTGTCTTTGTGGATCACTCAGTAAATGTTAGCATTGTCTCTGGTATGTTGTCTTTGTGGGTCACTCAGTAAATGTTAGCATTGTCTCTGGTATGTTGTCTTTGTGGGTCATTCTGTCAATGTTAGCATTGTCGTTTGTGTGTTATGTTATCTTTGTGAGTCATTCTGTACATGTTAGCATTGTCTGTATGTGTCTTGTCTGTGTGGGTCATTCTGTAAATGTTAGCATTATCTATTGTGTGTGGTCTTTGTGGGTCATTCTGCACATATTAGCATTGTCTTTAATGTTAGTTTTGTTTTTCTAGATAATTCTCACTAATGTTAACAAAATGTTAATACAAGTGTTGTCTTTCTAAATAATCATCATTATATGCCATGTTTAGCGGCACAGACAATCATGTTACTCCCTAAACATCTGTCCTCTATGTTTGATTATAAGCTCAGCCACTGATCTTTTCCATGCTACTTCTGCCAACCAGTCCAGCATTTTTTCAGTCTGTTGGCCTCTTCTCCAACTTCTTGATCTTCCCAGTTGTCACAGCCTTCTCCAGACCTTCCCATCTCATTGATCATCATCATGTGTCCTGCCACCTTCCATAGTCATTCGTGTCTCTACACATATCTCAGTCCTTGGTATTCTGGATCCACTTTGCTGTTGATATTACTCCATGCGACCATCTCAGGCCATCCAGCATTGTTTCTCTCGGACTGCCTCTGCCTCTTTACCTACTTTTCTTTCCAGTTATCCCATTGTTTTCCAGTGTCATCTCTTCTCATTATATGACCAAGCAATGTTGCTTATATTATTCTTATAGTTGTATATAATATCCTACTTTCATTAGCCTCTTTCAGACAATTTGTTTCTCTGGCAATCCAAGTTATTCACAATGTTTGTTTCAAGAACCACATCTCTGCTGCTTCCAAGCTATTCCTAATTTATTCACTAAAGTTCTCATCTCATAGTGTAACCAAACAGTGGTGACTGTCTTACCCTGATCTGGGTAATCATCTGTCTTTGGGAATGGGCCTCTTGCAGTGCTTGGATTGTGGTCTTCTAAGTCATCCATGGGATTCTTAGTTTTCATGGGAAGCACATCTCTGTGGCCTTTAGTCTTCCAAAGGACATGCAACATGTTGTAATGTCTTAATGTCATCATTGTGCTTACATTTCTGTTTAGTTTTTGTTATCATTCGGTTAAATGTGAGAATATTCTGTCTAGAGCATTAGCTTTAATGTTAACATTGTTTTTAATGTGCATATAGTTTGTAGTGCATTCTGTCCCAGAAGGTTTGGCAATAGATGTCCCCCCCCCCCCCCAAAAAAAAAAATGGGGGGGGGGGGGGGTGGGTGTCCATAATACCACTGTGAAAAATGATGAGCGCATGACTTTCAAACAGGTGAAATAAACAAAACAATGGGGGTAGCTGATGGGAAATTTCTCAGACCAAATGTAAAATGTAAGAGAACACATTGGTTGGGATTCACTGTAGAGTCCATCACACATCACATGGTGCTTGGAACCAAAAGAGTTCATGTTGAAACTGTCTTTTTAGGGTCATTGTTAGCAATATTCATATATTTTGCAGCACCATTTGTTATTTTGCATAAAAAACTAGACAGTTTGCTCAGGAGAAAGGCATTGGATACAGATTGTGTCTGTTGCAAAGTGCTTAGGGGATTATATGACTATGAAAGAAAATCAAAAGAGTCTTTAAAAATAAGTGTCAGTGACCCTATTTCCTCATCTTGATGTCATATTTGACAGTATAGTGCTAGTCCTGTGTCTGTTATCCCCAGGTGAGTGTTAATGTGTCAAAGAAGACCTTGCTCCTGTACAATATCAATGAGCCGGACAGTCCTATAGAGCTAGCATTCCAGACTCACTATGGATCCATTGTGGCCTACAAGTGGTAAGATCATTGCCAGTCTGTTGTTGGTGTCTTCTGTTTGACAGTTATTTTCTTTTCTTTTACAGTAAGTAAATCAATGAACAGGAGAAGTGGAATTGATAAGCTTTACAAAAACATAATCACAAGTGACAAAATAAGACGTTGGGGCTAGAGTTTTCTTCTTCAATACACAGACAATAGGCACTTTTACAACTATGTAACCAATATACAAAAGTTGCTTATCTGATATAGTTCCTTCATCCTCAAAGCTGTGTAACTCAAAGTGCTTTTTCTTTTCAGCTGCCATGAAGCTACTACTAGTTTGGTTTGCTTTGCAAAGCTTTGTAAATTCAGTATTCACCATGGGTGATGTTTGGTGCTGTTGTTACACTAGAAAAGTTAATTGTTTGCTTCAGTATTAAGGTAGTGTGAGATTAACATGGTAACAACAGAGATAGACATAATTAAATGAAAATATACCTGATCAAGAACTCTCTGGTGTTGACTGCATATCCACAGAGAAAAAAATAAAATTCTGCAAGTATAAGATTTCATTAGAGAAAACAACACAACAAGAAGACTTGGTTACAATGCAAAAATAACAAATATAAGTATTTGTCTTACTTGAGAATAGCTTTGGTTTTGTTGGGATCCTAGGATATGGTAAGTACATAGAGGAGTAAGCCTCAGTGTATTCCTCTATGAGGTTAGAGGTCAGCATTCTGGAATCATCCAAGGAACACTGCCTTAACCGAGTCCTTTTTATAATTTGACCATTCCATGGGTGAGTCTTGACACAGAATGTGAGTAAACAGACTTGTCGAACTTAGAGTATGGAATAACATATACAAGTATTTTTTACTCTTAATAAATGCAATGTTCTGATATTTTTCACAACTCTGCTGTTCAGGTTTGGAGATGGATACATCCTTATCGGATTTTCTCATGGATATTTTGTGGTCATTTCAACTCATCCTAAGGAGATAGGACAGGTAAATTATTGTAGAACACATAACCTTTTCTTGCATTAGGACACGTGACTTGGTGTATAACAGGCAAGCTTTACTATGACAGGTAATTTGTTGTAGGACATTTGACTTGGTGTAGGACAGGCGAGCTACACTTTGATGGGTAATTTGCTGTAGGACAGGTGACTTGGTGTAGGATAGGTTATATGGTGTAGGACAGGTAACTTGGTATAGGACAGGATAGTTGCACTTTGACAGGTAATTTTCTGTAGGACAGGTGACTTGATGTAGGGTAGGCAAGCTGCACTACGACAGGTAATTTTCTGTAGGACAGCTGACTTGGTGTAGGACAGGTAACTTGTTGTGGGACAAGTAACTTGTTATAAGATGAGATTTACTGTAAGACATGAGATTTAGTATATGACAGGTGACTTGCTGTAGGATAGGTAACTTTCTGTAGTGTGACATGCTGTATTAGTTCTAGGACAGGTGACACGCTGTAGAATAGTTATCTCGCTCGAGGAAAGATAACTTTCTAAATGTACATTTTCCTGTGATTTCTATTACTACAGAAATAAATTGGTTTGAAATGATACAGTGCATTCATTACTTAGGACGTAAATAAATAAATTAAGTGGCCTGGTCATCTGTGTTAAAATATATAGTTCAGTTGCTCCAAAATGTGTTTGGTTTAAAATTTGTGCAAGGTTTTATTATTTATATGTATCTTTGTAAACTGTTATAGCATTCTCCCTGTGTAAACTGTTATAGCATTCTCCCTGTGTATGCAAATATTGTATAAGTAAGTAGAACTTTTATGTACTGAAATGTGCAAAGATATTTAGGTGCTTTAATCGTTAGCAGTGTTGTGTACTTTCTTGATCTCAGAATTTTGGGTGACTGTAGGTTAGCATACCACTATTTCATGTCTGTTGATACGGGTTCAAATACTTGTAAGGCAAAGATTTGTATCTATTGGATATGAATTCCATATTGTAGGCAGCCCACACAACCGACTTTTGCGGAGAGTTCTTCCTAACATGATGATGAAAGGCATGATAATCACAGCAGAAAGGAAGAAGAAGAGAAAGAAAGGACATAAATATAAGAAATGTAGCATTCACATAGTCTGTTCTGTTGTTGTTTGTCCATCAAGAATGATGTTGACCATTCATTTCATCCAGTGGGGTTGAAAGTATGGAGCTGTGAGTTCTAAGATGGCTGATAAGGCCTATTTTGGCTCGAAATGTTCTTTGACAATGTGGGCAAAGAATGCTTGACTTCCAGGAGGAGGATCTCCTGCAGTGGTTTTTGTGTCCAGCCTCTTCTTCACAGCTCTCACAGTCCTGGATGCTTCACAAGTGACTGCACCCTTGTGTAATGATGTACGCCACGAATTCTGGTCTTTGGCAGCAGAATCCCGGGTGTCAAGCCGAATTCCAAAAGCATTCAGTGAGATTTTCAGAGTGTCTTTAAAGCGTTTCCTCTGGCCACCTTAGGAATGTTTACCACAATGCAGCTCGTCGTAAAAAAAGTTGTTTAAGGAACCTGTGATCTGGCATGCGAGTTAAGTGACCAGCCCAGCGAATCTGATTCTTCATTAGTAGAGTGTGAATACTGGGCATGGACGCTCTTTCTAGAACTTCAGTGTCTGGGATCTTGTCTTGCCATTTAATCTTTAATAGCTTCCTAAGGCAGAAGTGTGTGCAAGTGGTTTAATTTCCTAGCGTGTGCTGAAGTAGACAGACAGCATAGTGGACAGACAGCAAAGGCATCTCAGTGATTCAAAACTCTCAGCACACATTTGTTCCAAAAACCAGCAATTATAATTGTGATTGAAACCATAAGATCAGTGTAGTTTATTGCTATTAATGTGTTGAACTGTTATTTATACAGGAGTGTTTCCAAACTCGCAATCATAAAAATTCCCTGACCAGCGTGGCAATATCCACATCTCTTGGCAAGGCAGCATCTTGTGGTGATAACTGGTATGGGTTTGTAGTTTTTGTTTGTGTCTATGCACAGTGTTGAAAACTGTTATCTAAAACTAGTTTAATACTAGCCTGGCCTAGGGGTTAACGTCTTTCTCAGTAATCCCGCATACTCTCATGATTGACATGGTGTGCGTGAGAACTGGTAGCGGTTCTCGCTGCGTCAGTAACTTACGGGGTATGTGAGCCGGCCGCTCAGAAAACAGTGTGGCAAACTACTGAGCGTAATCTTGCCTAATACATCAACAGTAAGGGATATGCAACAACAACAGCAACAAAATTTTGACTCTTATTAAGTTGCTGTACTAGTCTAATATTTTTCACAACTCCGCTGTTCAGGTTTGGAGATGGATACATCCTTATCAGATTTTCTCCTGGATATGTTGTGGTCATTTCAACTTATCATAAGGAGGTAGGACAGGTAACTTATTGTAGGACAGGTTTCCTAATCCACACTTGTTATTTAGGTTAAGGGTGTAATGAGCCTAAGTTTGGGTTCGAAGGCCTTGGTATGTGTTTCTGTTTAGTGTTCTTCTGAGGTTATCTATCTAATATATTTTTTGTTATTCCTCTGCAAAGCTTCAGTAGCGCAATGACTTGCCTGGTGGTCAAGTGTTCAAGTCCCTATCAAAGCATAGATGCTTTAAAAATTGACCTGGATTCTCAGGTATCTACAGACATTCAGCTAAAATGGGTACCAGGAATTGTTCTTGGAAGTAAAGGCAGTTGGCACAACATATCGGCCACATCACCCATCAAGTGCCAGTTGATCTATTAAAATATGTGACCGACACCATACACCCAGTCCACTTCAAGGCATATGGAATAGTTCCTTTTATACATCATTTTCTTGGTCATCCTCTAGATATTTTTGTTGTTTTCATTGTTTGCATATATCAGAAGTTGACCAGGTTTTACTTACACAATCTGACCACAAGAATTTTTATTTGTTATCTAGCAGTGAATTTGACACATGCCTGTCAGTATTTAGGGAGCTGCGGTAGCACAGTGGTTAGACACTCACCTGCATGCCCAATGGTCATAGGTTGGATCCGCATTGGGGCATATTAAAATTGTTTACAATTGACCTGGCTGTCCCAGACTGACCCTAGCTTAAAATGGGTACTCGGAAATGTCTTGGCAAGTGACACTTCACTCATCGAAGTGCTGTTTGGTCTATAAATACATCGATCTAGCATCATAAGCCAAACATGTCTTATTGCTGTGATATTTCTGATGTCTTCATCTCACATTTTGTCACTTCTAGAACATTATCAGCTTTTTTCATGCTCTGTCATAGCACTGCGAACAATTCATTCCCATTGTCTTAGGCCAATGCTTGAATGCTGATTGTTCTGGTAACTTTGTTGTAAACACCTTAGGAATTTGTCATGTAAAGCTCTCTGCTCAAACCACATAGTACAAGCACAATTAAACATCCTTAAAGACTGGGTCTCTTACATGGATGTTTGTTTTTATTTTATCCACTTAATCATAGGCTCGGGTTCTGACAAGGATGTCTGTTTTCATTCCATCTGTGTGATCGTATACTGAGATTTTGACAGGGATGTCTGATTTCTTGTATTTATTTAATCATAGCCATCATTAAAGAAAAACGGATTAAATGGTTTCACAAGACTGATGAATCTGACAAGATTGCCCTGATACCATCTGCCACAAAGAGCTACATTGAAGAAATATAATCGATACAGAGCAAGGGGAAGACAGTGTCAAACATGTAGTCATAGTATTAAGAACAACCATAGAGAAATAATACCAACTTGCAAAGAGCATTAGAAAGAGTGCATAAACATAAAAGTTCTTTACATATTGTTGTGACTTCTGTGTTTAAAAACAACAATAACACAATAATAATAATTAGAAAGTATTCATATTACTCTTGGCATTATGAATATTAAGTATTTGTATTTCTCTTGGCTTTATGTCAACAGTATCAAAATCCATGACCTATCTGACCTAAAAGAGATGTATGCAATCATTAACTTGGAGGAGGAGCATGGCCTGGACCTCATTTCCTGGAGTGATGATGGCCAGTTGCTTGCAGTGTCAACTCCTAAGGGAAGCCTTCATGTCTACCTGGTCCGTCTGCCAATGTTGTCCTCAACACATCAGACCCGCCTGGCTTACCTGACATCATTGCTTGAGGTGACCATTGAAGACAATGTTGCCCAGGTAATGTTGTTACTATAAAACTGTTTTCTTTTCTATGTATGCCTTTTTGTTCATAAATGTTTATATATACATGTTGTAATGTTTGTTATCTTGGCATACGTAAGACAACTGAAAAACCCATTTACACCAACTGGCACTCGAGAAGTGATGTGGTTAATATCATACTGGCCACCTTTAAAGACATTTTCTGGTGCTCTTCAGTTGGGTTGACCTGGGAGCCCAAGTTGTTTGGGTTTTTTTTCCACAAATCTGCCTTGATGCAAACTTGAACCCAAGACCGTTAAGCTGGCAGGCAAGCATACTAGCCACTGCATTACTGTGGCTCCCGTTTTCTTGGCATGCAATGACAATTTGATGTCTAAAATGGGATGACCATTCTTGCCTTTTTTTTCTCACAGATGTTTTTACTTGTCACAGTGTTCTCCGCTGCCTCTTTTCTTATCACATGACTAAAGAATGATGTCTCTGTCTTATAGTT
Source organism: Cepaea nemoralis (assembly GCA_014155875.1). Classification (NCBI taxonomy): domain Eukaryota; kingdom Metazoa; phylum Mollusca; class Gastropoda; order Stylommatophora; family Helicidae; genus Cepaea; species Cepaea nemoralis. The sequence goes on from JACEFZ010004515.1 coordinate 61,630, forward strand.
GTATATAAATAAATAAATGTTTTGCATATCCTTTACAGGACATCGCTGTCAACATCAGCATCTTTCAGCTGATTGTTGATTTCTTGGCAAGATTACGCTCAGTAGTTTGCCATTGCTTTCTGAGCAACCGGCTCCATACTCTCATAAGTCACTGGCGCGACTTGAACCGCTTCCAATTCTCATGCGCTCACGTCAACCACAAGAGTATTCGGGGTTACGGAGAAAGCTGCTAACTCCTTTGGCCAAGGAGACCAGCATAGTTGTATATAATGACAGTAAAATATGGCAGACAATAAATTGTGCAGCTTATTGTTTGTGTCTTTGTTTAAATTTATGAGTGGAAAACATTGCTTTGAATCTGATTTTTGCCAGGATGAGCCCATAACGATTCAGGTAGAGGTGGAGCCTTCCTTTCTAGCAGTTGGACCATACCATGTAGGTGTTGGCATGAATAACAGGGCCTGGTTTTACCTGTTAGGAGATTCAGGTGAGTCCACTCACAACAGTTTCATTCAGTTTGTTCATCTGTCCACTACCTTAGTTCATTTGTTGTTTATTTGTGCTCCTTTTGCAGAGAAGTCAGTATTTTATGGGCGACGAAGTAGCTCAGGGGTTGTGATGTTATCTTTGGTTCGGGCACACCTGATTTGATTCATGACATGGACTGTGGATATTTAGAAATAAGGAGTTGGGTTGAGTTGAGTCAAGAACCAACATCACAGAACTTGGGACACTCCCATACATGCTTCGTTCTCATTTGTAACAGCCAGCTAAGAGTTCCAATACTAATAGTACCAGTAACAGTCTGACTATGTGTCCCTCTGACCCTTCCTCGTAGTCCAGATTGTCAGTCATATCCTCTGGCCAGGGGTAATGGATAGGACATCTAGCATGCTTGAGCATAGTTGAAACACTCAAAGATCCATAAGCCGTGACCCGTAAGCACAGGGCACATGTTGCAAGTCCCTCACCACCTGAAAACTTAAATAAACAAGCCAAATTTGCTGCTGGCCAGGCTACATTCAGAAAACAGAAAACCTACCCACAAATGAATATTTATAGTATTTGTGATCCCAGTGTACACACATTTGGATCTTGGTCAGTGCTACAGGGTTCATGCGCTTGGGCTGAGATTCTCCATATGTGATCCCAGTATACACACATTTGGATCCTGGTCAGTGTTACAGGGTTCATGCACTTGGGCTGAGATTCTCCATGTCTGATCCCAGTATACACATTTAGATCCTGGTCAGTGCTATGGGGTTCATGCACTTGTGCTGAGATTCTCCATGTTTGATCCCAGTATACACACATTTGGATCCTCCTGTTCAATGCCATGGGGTTTCTGCACTTGTGCTGAGATTCTACGTGTGTGATCCAAACATACCCACATGTGGATTCTGGTCAGTGCTGCCAGGTTCATGCACTTGTGCTGAGATTCTCCATGCATGGTCTATGGGAGGAGACTGGAGCACTGTGATATCTGTGTGCAATGGAAGTTATCCTTAACCACAATGAAAGCAAGTGTTTTTTCTAAATGTGTTTCATTACAAAGTCTGTGTAATATGAAATTATTGTTCTTAATCCATTCAGTTTTGCATGGAGATTATCAGCTGATCTCATCTGGTTTCTCTTGCTTTGTCGTAGGAGAAGCATAAACAACGAGAGAGTGCCCATTTATGGGCTTCATATGGGCTTCCCTATGGACTCTGTTATTCCTCTGTCCATTGTTTATGTGGTAGTCTTCTTCTGGTTCCATTTGGTCTGTTCATTATTGCTTATTGCGGTATACTGTCAGTTGGTTGCCAAGGTATGTAGCTGAGCCATTTCACGCGTTGTTTTCTAACGAAGCCTAGCACTGCTATAAGCCTCACTTTAGTCCTGATTTCTGATTTTCCCTGTTCGTGATACACTGAGTATTCTTCTCAGGAATCTAATTTCCATTGTAATTTTTCTTTTCACTTGTTCAACTAATTTCTTATGTAGTTACTTGTGGCTTATATATTGTTTACATTTAATCATAATTATTTCCTGTTTTTGTAGTTTTATTTTTGTTGTTTGTTTTTAAATTATGATGACTTTAAACATTGTATTATGGGGAATATTTAAAAAGTACAAGCTGGACATAACGAAAGATAGGGTTAGTTAATGGTAATGTATCTAATAAAATGGACAGTGAGAGTTACTGCCCTTAGATATTACTCTACTAAAGCACAAGCTCAAACATATTGGCCCTGATTTCTGGCCTTCCAACATTTGAGGGTTAATGAATGAAGTGTACTTGTTTGTAACAGTGCATGAGTGATTCAGTGTTACATTTATCATTGAGAACTCACCTACTGGATTATTTGTGCAGGCCCTGAACTGATGAAAGACAACAGAGAGTACCTGGGTACTGTCCAGTCATTATGCCTTAATGCAGACTATGCTGCTGTTTACTTTGAAGGAAAAGTTCAGTTACACATGGTAAATATGGATGGTGTTCTCAAACCCTCATACTGTTGATGTTTTCTATTGAGTTATGTCATTTTGTCTAGCTGGCTGTTTGAAGCAGTTATGCCCCTTTGTCTAGCTATTTGACCAGCTATGTCCCTTAGTCTAGCTCTTTGCTGTGTAAGTGTAATTGTAGTGGGCTGTCAATACAATTTTCTAGAATGAATCCACAGACCGGCACTTTGCTTGACATACCTATTCACTTTATCTGTGTAATAATGACAATGAATAATATTTGGGGGAAACAGAACGAAAAAGATCAGCTTTACAGGCCACTATCAAGTGGCAGAGTGGACATTGTGGCTAAAATGCCTTCATCAGAAAAGAATAACAAGAGACGCTAATACAATTACATTAACAAATTAAGGGCACTTATCTAATATAAAAGTGAGTCCTACTCCAGAGAAAGTGATTGGCCTTCAGCGTGTCCAGGACCGAGATTATCCACTGAGGAACAGATAGCATTAGAGACTTAGTGAATGTTCATCTTCTCATAGGATAACAGTTATGGATGTGACTATGTTGTTATCATTTTCTGTTTGCCTTTAACTTGAAAAGCACTAGGTTCAAACTCATCTGTGGAAAATATTTACTTATAAGGGCCCAATAATGTTATAATTCCCCAAGTCTCTGGGTAGTAAATCAGGTACCTAGCTTTCTCAGACAAGGGCAAAATATAGGAGGCACATTGTGTACCTTAAACATTTTCACCAGTAGGAAATTGTTTAGAGTACTTCATATTGCCACTGCCTTAGCAAAATTTCATAATTAGGAAAACTACCTCTCAACAGATGCTTATAAAATCATGTTTCATCACAGTGAGACAGAGTGTTGAAGTGCTGCATAGAACCTGTACTTTTGTATGGATGTAAAACAGTACAATGAGCAAACAAATTGAAAAGCATGGCATGGTCAAGACAAGAACACAGAGTTGATCCATGACTCTGGTGATCGTGTGAGATGACGAAACATGTCCGCCTATGCTGATCGGCATGGCACATGATGACGATGATGACCACTCAACAGATTATTTATATGTTCACATGAAACTAAGCACTTATGAAGGTTGTTCTGTTTAAACCTATATATAATTATTCTGTACTAGTTAATCAAGGTGAAGCATGTGTGCTGTTCCATGTTGTTCATTAGATTGAGGCTGATAAGGTGGAGACAAGTGACGAAAGGGAATCCAGACTGTTTCCAGACTCAGATCAGAAGAACTGCAAGATCACATGTCATGCTATGACAGCAGACTTTCTCATCTACGGCACATCTGTAAGTCACAGTTCTGGGGAGTATGTCAGCCTGCTAATTTACTGAGTACACCTTGTAGTCTGTGTATATATAAATGATGTCAGCCTGCTAATTTACAGAGTACAACTTTGTAGCCTATGTATATAAAATGATGTCATTCTGCTAGTTTACTGAGTGCATCTTTCAGTCTATATAAATAAATGATGTAAATCTTCTAGTTTGAGTACCTATTTTAGTTTATATATATATATATATATATATATATATATATATATATATATATATATATATATATATATATATATATATATATATATAATGTCAGCCAACTAGTGAATTGGGTACATCTTTTAGTCTATGTAATATATATATATATATATATATATATATATATATATATATATATATATATATATATATATATATATATATATATATATAGATGATGATGATGGTGCCAGTCTCCTAGTTTAGATACAAATGTTTTTTGATTTAAGAAGGATTACATCCCATTCATCCCTTATTCATTCATTGGGTCAATCACTGATATAGTCATCTGATTATGTCCTATATGCACTTTTAAAGATCATGTGTGAGTGAGTTGGTGTAGATATATATTTTATATATTTTTAATATAATTCTCCTGATAGATGTGTCTTCCAGTCTAATTTTTCACCTTGAAACATCTCTTTGCTTGACTTCAGTGGTCATAAATCACAGCAAACTTCTTCATAATTTTTCCTCTCTGCCATTTGTGTTTTCTTGTATTCCAATAATCATTCTAATTCCAGTGTGATGGATCATCATCATCATCATGTGCCATACCATTTGGCACAGACTTTCATGGAATCCATACGAATCTCAATCCCTAGTGTTCTGAGAGTTCTGTTGATGATATTCTCGAAACTAATATTGCAGTCCATCCAGCATTATTTCCTGCCTTTTCTACCACTTATATTTCCAGTTTACATGATGTTTTCCAGTGTCTATCTTCTCATTACATGAGTAGACTACACGGTTTGTCTCCTCTTGACTTTTAAGACTTTTGTTTATAATGTTCTACTTTCACTAACCTTTTTCAGGCACTCATTAGTTACTCTGATAGTCTACGGTATTCACAACATTCATCCCAGCAACCATATCTCTGTCTCCAGGTGCTTCTTGATATGTTCGTTCATGTGTCACGACTCCCTGCCATACAGTGTGATGAATCGGTGTGAATTGTATAAATTGTCTGGACATGGTTTCGAGAAAATGTATTATTTCATAGGACAGTTTGTTTTGTCTTCCCATTTATTCCATTTTGTCTTAAAATTTATATACCCTTTATTTCTCTCTGCTAGCTTGGAGGAATCCACTATTTCTTTATTGAGGATTGGAGCTTTGTGGTTGAGCATCGTCACAGTGTAGGCATCCGCAAGCTGTTCCCAGACACCACAGGAGCACATGTTGTGTTTATAGATGAGCAGAGTGATGGATACTTATTCAGTTCAGTAAGTGACATTTGATACCCTTTTGTGAACATGCATGGGGAATGCAAAGAGAATCTGTGAGATCAGATGCCCAAAGAAAAAAGTGTGAATGTATGACTTTTAAAGATGCAACATATGCTGTACTGCATGTTAAAATATCACACTTGCACACTATGACACACTTGCACTAGTTGATCATGTACAGTGTGATTGGGACAGACACAGTTCAGTTATTTATTGAGGAACTTATTGTTTGTGTTTCCAAAGATTTCACATTGTCGTTTTATACTCAGCACAGGTTGCAACATGATGCTCTCATAAAATTCTGAAACATGATGCTCTCCATATAACACGTCTTATAATGTTCAGCTCTCCTTACGACATGTCTTATATTGTTCTCCATACAACCATCATGAAAATTCTCATCTTTTTGTGTGTTTTGCTTTGCTATTGATGAGGATTGCCTTCTCTGCACACAGATCTCTCCATAAGCTTTTTAGTCTCCTCCCAGAGACCACACATGGAGAATTCCTGCAATGTTCAGTCTGACATCAAGACTGTACCATAAGTCTTCCATTGAAATATAACATGTGCTGTGTAGTTTAAATTCACATCTACTATGTACGGGTCGGTTTATATATTGTTGATAATATTTCTGGTATCTAATCACAGAAGCCACAAACATTAGGCTGCACGACTTATTGTCTGGCATAGTCTGTTGCATTTTGTCAGGTGCATACTGCAGAGTTATATATCATATGAAGTGAATGGTTGAATCATATTGTGGCTGAAATATATAACACACAGTCTCGGAACAGTCATAACATCTGATGGGAGATGCTTTGAAGAGATTAGAACAAGAATCGCCATGGCGAAGGCATCCTTTTGCAAGATTTAAAACATGCTGACCAATAAAAAGATGTCATTTACAACGAGAAAAAGAGCATTGAGGTGCTACATAGAACCTGTGCCTGGGAAGGTTAACCCGGTCAACAAATGCCCGCTGAAGTCAGATGTGTCGACCTAACGGCGCAAGAACACAGCTCTGCTGTAAACAGGCACAACGCAATCACATCCACACAAAAAAACTCAGGATGAACGCAGCAGAAGAAGAAGAAGAACCTGTGCTTTTGTATGGATGTGAATCGTGGACAGTGAGCAGACAAGGTGATAAACATATGATGGCTGTGGAAATGTGGTTTCTGAGGAAAAATGCAAAGAATACCATGGACAGACAGAAAAACCAGTGATCAAGTCCTGCAAAAAACAAATGAAAATCATAAACTGATTAGAGAAATTAGATGTTGACAGTCAAAATTTTTTGGGCATGTTACGAGAAGAAATAAATTGGAGAACTTGGTTACAACTGGCAAGATCAAGGGGAAGAGAACAAGGGGAGGGCAGAGAAGTAAATACCTGGATGGCTTGGCCACGTTGTATAGTCGAGACAAGAACACTGAGCTAATCTCTGGTGATCGAGTGAGATGGCAGAACATGACCACCCACGCTTACCTGCATGGCACGTGATGATCATGATGATAACACACAGTCACTGATACTGTCCAAATGTGGACATTGTTGTATGTAAATTCACAAATGGAATACATTGTTTTGAGTTTCTGGTATTACTTGTTTCTGTAGGCTGATGACACTGTGATAAGTATTGGTGACTTTTCTGCAACAACTCAGGGTGTCCTCTGGGAAAACTGGCTGCCAGATAAGGTGACATATTGGCTTCATCATTGTCTAGTCCTATTTGGTATCACCATTATCATCACCTTCACCTTCATCGTTACTCTAGGTTTCCTCAGGAGCAGGATGCCATCATTACAAATGTCACAGTAAGCAGTGTAGAGAAGACTGCCTCACTCCTAACATGTACCAAAGATGAGGCAGGTTCTTTCATCTGTTATGCCACCTGCAAGATAATACTAAATCTCTGATGGCACTACTCTAGTCTGTTTCCAAGTCTCCAATCCCTGATGACACTCCAGTCTATTTCCAAGTCTCCAATCCCTAATGACACTCCAGTCTGTTTCCAAGTCTCCAATCCCTGATGACACTACTCCAGTCTGTTTCCAAGTCTCCAATCCCTGATGACACTACTCCAGTCTGTTTCCAAGTCTCCAATCCCTGATGACACTCCAGTCTGTTTCCAAGTCTCCAATCCTGGTGACATTGTTCCAGTCTGTTTCCAAGTCTCCAATCCTGGTGACATTGTTCCAGTCTGTTTCCAAGTCTCCAATCCTGGTGACATTGTTCCAGTCTGTTTCCAAGTCTCCAATCCTGCTTGTTCCAGCCTGTTTCCAAGTCTCCAATCCCTGATGACACTACTCCAGTCTGTTTCCAAGTCTCCAATTCTGGTGACATTGTTCCAGTCTGTTTCCAAGTCTCCAATCCTGGTGACATTGTTCCAGTCTGTTTCCAAGTCTCCAATCCTGGTGACATTGTTCCAGTCTTGTTTCCAAGTCTCCAATCCTGGTGACATTGTTCCAGTCTGTTTCCAAGTCTCCAATTCTGGGGACATACAGGGGACTCAACACCAGAAATATCAACTAGAATCGCACTGGCATCTAGTGCCTTCAACAAACTGTCAAACATCTGGAAGTCAAAGACACTCAGCAAACACACAAAACTTAAAATCTTCAACTCTTGTGTGATTCCAGTGTTAACGTATGGATGTGAAAGTTGGAAATCAACGGTAGCTTTAGATAAAAAATTAGACAATTTTGAGAACAAATGTCTTAGAAGACTTCTAAACATCCACTGGACAGACTTCAGAACCAATTCGCAAATAGACAAGAGACTAAGCAAGATACAGTATCCAATTTCATAAGAAGACGCCGTTGGAACTACATCGGCCATGTACTCAGAATGGACAAGACAAGACTCCCCTACCAAGCCCTCATATGGTCACCGGTAGGGAAAAGAAAACGGGGAAGACCAAGAGAGACCCTGCGTAGAACCATCATTAGAGAAGGCTCATTCAATGGCCAAGTAAATATCCAAGATCTACAACAGATAGCAGCGAACCGCCAGGCATGGAGAGACAGGACTTCTGCCCTATGCGCCGCCTTAGGCTCAAGAGGAAAGACTAACTAACTAACTAATTCTGGTGACATTGTTCCAGTCTGTTTCCAAGTCTCCAATCCCTGATGACACTACTCCAGTCTGTTTCCAAGTCTCCAATCCTGGTGACATTGTTCCAGTCTGTTTCCAAGTCTCCAATCTCTGATGACACTACTCCAGTCTGTTTCCAAGTCTCTAATCCTGATGACACTACTCCAGTCTGTTTCCAAGTCTCCAATCCCTGATGACACTACTCCAGTCTGTTTCCAAGTCTCCAATCCCTGATGACACAACTTCAGTCTGTTTCCAAGTCTCCAATCCCTGATGACATTTTTCCAGTCTGTTTCCAAGACTCCAATCCTGGTGACATTGTTCCAGTCTGTTTCCATGTCTCTAATCCCTGATGCCACTACTCCAATCTGTTTCCAAGTCTCCAATCCTGGTGACATTGTTCCAGTCTATTTCCATGTCTCTAATCCCTGATGCCACTACTCCAATCTGTTTCCAAGTCTCCAATCCCTGATGACACTACTCCAGTCTGTTTCCAAGTCTCCAATCCTGGTGACATTGTTCCAGTCTGTTTCCATGTCTCTAATCCCTGATGCCACTACTCCATTCTGTTTCCAAGTCTCCAATCCCTGATGACACTACTCCAGTCTGTTTCCAAGTCTCCAATCCTGGTGACATTGTTCCAGTCTGTTTCCAAGTCTCCAATCCTGGTGACATTGTTCCAGTCTGTTTCCAAGTCTCCAATCCTGATGACACTACTCCAGTCTGTTTCCAAGTCTCCAATCCTGATGACATTGTTCCAGTCTGTTCCAAGTCTCCAATCCTAGTGACATTGTTCCAGTCTGTTTCCAAGTCTCCAATCCCTGATGACACTACTCCAGTCTGTTTCCAAGTCTCCAATCCCTGTTGATACTACTCCAGTCTGTTTCCAAGTCTCCAATCCCTGATGACATTGTTCAAGTCTGTTTCCAAGTCTCCAATCCCTGATGACACTACTCCAGTCTGTTTCCAAGTCTCCAATCCCTGATGACACTACTCCAGTCTGTTTCCAAGTCTCCAATCCCTGATGACACTCCAGTCTGTTTCCAAGTCTCCAATCCTGGTGACATTGTTCCAGTCTGTTTCCAAGTCTCCAATCCTGGTGACATTGTTCCAGTCTGTTTCCAAGTCTCCAATCCTGGTGACATTGTTCCAGTCTGTTTCCAAGTCTCCAATCCTGCTTGTTCCAGCCTGTTTCCAAGTCTCCAATCCCTGATGACACTACTCCAGTCTGTTTCCAAGTCTCCAATTCTGGTGACATTGTTCCAGTCTGTTTCCAAGTCTCCAATCCTGGTGACATTGTTCCAGTCTGTTTCCAAGTCTCCAATCCTGGTGACATTGTTCCAGTCTTGTTTCCAAGTCTCCAATCCTGGTGACATTGTTCCAGTCTGTTTCCAAGTCTCCAATTCTGGTGACATTGTTCCAGTCTGTTTCCAAGTCTCCAATCCCTGATGACACTACTCCAGTCTGTTTCCAAGTCTCCAATCCTGGTGACATTGTTCCAGTCTGTTTCCAAGTCTCCAATCTCTGATGACACTACTCCAGTCTGTTTCCAAGTCTCTAATCCTGATGACACTACTCCAGTCTGTTTCCAAGTCTCCAATCCCTGATGACACTACTCCAGTCTGTTTCCAAGTCTCCAATCCCTGATGACACAACTCCAGTCTGTTTCCAAGTCTCCAATCCCTGATGACATTGTTCCAGTCTGTTTCCAAGACTCCAATCCTGGTGACATTGTTCCAGTCTGTTTCCATGTCTCTAATCCCTGATGCCACTACTCCAATCTGTTTCCAAGTCTCCAATCCTGGTGACATTGTTCCAGTCTATTTCCATGTCTCTAATCCCTGATGCCACTACTCCAATCTGTTTCCAAGTCTCCAATCCCTGATGACACTACTCCAGTCTGTTTCCAAGTCTCCAATCCTGGTGACATTGTTCCAGTCTGTTTCCATGTCTCTAATCCCTGATGCCACTACTCCAATCTGTTTCCAAGTCTCCAATCCCTGATGACACTACTCCAGTCTGTTTCCAAGTCTCCAATCCTGGTGACATTGTTCCAGTCTGTTTCCAAGTCTCCAATCCTGGTGACATTGTTCCAGTCTGTTTCCAAGTCTCTAATCTCTGATGACACTACTCCAGTCTGTTTCCAAGTCTCCAATCCCTGATGACATTGTTCCAGTCTGTTTCCAAGTCTCCAATCCTGGTGACATTGTTCCAGTCTGTTTCCATGTCTCTAATCCCTGATGCCACTACTCCAATCTGTTTCCAAGTCTCCAATCCCTGATGACACTACTCCAGTCTGTTTCCAAGTCTCCAATCCTGGTGACATTGTTCCAGTCTGTTTCCAAGTCTCTAATCCTGGTGACATTGTTCCAGTCTGTTTCCAAGTCTCCAATCTCTGATGACACTACTCCAGTCTGTTTCCAAGTCTCCAATCCTGGTGACATTGTTCCAGTCTGTTTCCAAGTCTCCAATCCTAGTGACATTGTTCCAGTCTGTTTCCAAGTCTCCAATCCTGCTTGTTCCAGCCTGTTTCCAAGTCTCCAATCCCTGATGACACTACTCCAGTCTGTTTCCAAGTCTCCAATCTCTGATGACACTACTCCAGTCTGTTTCCAAGTCTCCAATCCTGGTGACATTGTTCCAGTCTGTTTCCAAGTCTCCAATCCTAGTGACATTGTTCCAGTCTGTTTCCAAGTCTCCAATCCTGGTGACATTGTTCCAGTCTGTTTTCAAGTCTCCAATCCTGGTGACATTGTTCCAGTCTGTTTCCAAGTCTCCAATCCCTGATGACACTATTCCAGTCTGTTTCCAAGTCTCCAGTCCCTGATGACATTGTTCAAGTCTGTTTCCAAGTCTCCAATCCCTGATGACACTACTCCAGTCTGTTTCCAAGTCTCCAATCCCTGATGACACTACTCCAGTCTGTTTCCAAGTCTCCAATCCCTGATGACACTACTCCAGTCTGTTTCCAAGTCTCCAATCCCTGATGACACTACTCCAGTCTGTTTCCAAGTCTCCGATCCCTGATGACACTACTCCAGTCTGTTTCCAAGTCTCCAATCCTGATGACATTGTTCCAGTCTGTTTCCAAGTCTTCAATCATGGTGACATTGTTCCAGTCTGTTTCCAAGTCTCCAATCCTGATGACATTGTTCCAGTCTGTTTCCAAGTCTCCAATCCTGATGACATTGTTCCAGTCTTTCCATGTCTCCAATCCTAGTGACATTGTTTCAGTCTGTTTCCAAGTCTCCAATCCTAGTGACATTGTTCCAGTCTGTTTCCAAGTCTCCAATCTCTGATGACACTACTCCAGTCTGTTTCCAAGTCTCCAATCCTGGTGACATTGTTCCAGTCTGTTTCCAAGTCTCCAATCCTGGTGACATTGTTCCAGTCTGTTTCCAAGTCTCCAATCCTGGTGACATTGTTCCAGTCTGTATCCAAGTCTCCAATCCTGGTGACATTGTTCCAGTCTGTTTCCAAGTCTCCAATCCTGGTGACATTGTTCCAGTCTGTTTCCAAGTCTCCAATCCTGGTGACATTGTTCCAGTCTGTTTCCAAGTCTCCAATCTCTGATGACACTACTCCAGTCTGTTTCCAAGTCTCCAATCCTGGTGACATTGTTCCAGTCTGTTTCCAAGTCTCCAATCCTAGTGACATTGTTCCAGTCTGTTTCCAAGTCTCCAATACTAGTGACATTGTTCCAGTCTGTTTCCAAGTCTCCAATCCTGGTGACATTGTTCCAGTCTGTTTCCAAGTCTCCAATCTCTGATGAAACTACTCCAGTCTGTTTCCAAGTCTCTAATCCTGATGACACTACTCCAGTCTGTTTCCAAGTCTCCAATCCCTGATGACACTACTCCAGTCTGTTTCCAAGTCTCCAATCCCTGATGACACAACTCCAGTCTGTTTCCAAGTCTCCAATCCCTGATGACATTGTTCCAGTCTGTTTCCAAGTCTCCAATCCTGGTGACATTGTTCAAGTCTGTTTCCATGTCTCTAATCCCTGATGCCACTACTCCAATCTGTTTCCAAGTCTCCAATCCTGGTGACATTGTTCCAGTCTGTTTCCATGTCTCTAATCCCTGATGCCACTACTCCAATCTGTTTCCAAGTCTCCAATCCCTGATGACACGACTCCAGTCTGTTTCCAAGTCTCCAATCCTGGTGACATTGTTCCAGTCTGTTTCCATGTCTCTAATCCCTGATGCCACTACTCCAATCTGTTTCCAAGTCTCCAATCCCTGATGACACTACTCCAGTTTGTTTCCAAGTCTCCAATCCTGGTGACATTGTTCCAGTCTGTTTCCAAGTCTCCAATCCTGGTGACATTGTTCCAGTCTGTTTCCAAGTCTCCAATCTTTGATGACACTACTTTAGTCTGTTTCCAAGTCTCCAATCCCTGATGACATTGTTCCAGTCTGTTTCCAAGTCTCCAATCCTGGTGACATTGTTCCAGTCTGTTTCCATGTCTCTAATCCCTGATGCCACTACTCCAATCTGTTTCCAAGTCTCCAATCCTGGTGACATTGTTCCAGTCTGTTTCCAAGTCTCCAATCCTGGTGACATTGTTCCAGTCTGTTTCCATGTCTCTAATCCCTGATGCCACTACTCCAATCTGTTTCCAAGTCTCCAATCCCCGATGACACTACTCCAGTCTGTTTCCAAGTCTCCAATCCTGGTGACATTGTTCCAGTCTGTTTCCAAGTCTCTAATCCTGGTGACATTGTTCCAGTCTGTTTCCAAGTCTCCAATCCTGGTGACATTGTTCCAGTCTGTTTCCAAGTCTCCAATCCTGGTGACATTGTTCCAGTCTGTTTCCAAGTCTCCAATCTCTGATGACACTACTCCAGTCTGTTTCCAAGTCTCCAATCCTGGTGACATTGTTCCAGTCTGTTTCCAAGTCTCCAATCCTAGTGACATTGTTCCAGTCTGTTTCCAAGTCTCCAATCCTAGTGACATTGTTCCAGTCTGTTTCCAAGTCTCCAATCCTGATGACATTGTTCCAGTCTGTTTCAAAGTCTCCAATCCCGATGACATTGTTCCAGTCTGTTTCCAAGTCTCCAATCCTAGTGACATTGTTCCAGTCTGTTTCCAAGTCTCCAATCCTAGTGACATTGTTCCAGTCTGTTTCCAAGTCTCCAATCCCTGATGACACTACTCCAGTCTGTTTCCAAGTCTCCAATCCCTGTTGATACTACTCCAGTCTGTTTCCAAGTCTCCAATCCCTGATGACACTATTCCAGTCTGTTCCAAGTCTCCAATCCCTGATGACATGCTCAAGTCTGTTCCAAGTCTCCAATCCATGATGACACTACTCCAGTCTGTTTCCAAGTCTCTAATCCCTGATCACACTACTTCCAGTCTGTTTCCAAGTCTCAATCCTGGTGACATTGTTCCAGTCTGTTTCAAGTCTCCAATCCTGGTGACATTGTTCCAGTCGTTTCCAAGTCTCCAATCCTGCTGACATTGTTCCAGTCTGTTTCCAAGTCTCCCATTCCTAGTGACATTGTTCAGTCTGTTTCCAAGTCTCCAATCCTAGTGACATTGTTCCAGTCTGTTTCCAAGTCTCAATCTAGTGACATTGCTCCAGTCTGCTTTCCAAGTCTCCAATCCTGACGACCTTGTTTCAGTCTGTTCCAAGTCTCCAATCTGATGACATGTTCCAGTCTGTTTCCCAAGTCTCCAATCCTAGTGACATTGTTCCAGTCTGTTTCTCCAAGTCTCCAATCCTAGTGACATTGTCCAGTCTGTTCCAAGTCTCCAATCCCATGTGACATTGTTCCAGTCTGTTTCCAAGTCTCCAATCCCTGATGACATTGTTCAAGTCTGTTTCAAGTCTCCAATCCTGATGACACTACTCAGTCTGTTTCCAAGTCTCCAATCCATGATGACACTACTCCAGTCTGTTTCCAAGTCTCCAATCCCTGATGACACTACTCCAGTCTGTTTCCAAGTCCCCCCCCCCCCCCCCCCCCCCCCCCCCCCCCCCCCCCCCCCCCCCCCCCCCCCCCCCCCCCCCCCCCCCCCCCCCCCCCCCCCCCCCCCCCCCCCCCCCCCCCCCCCCCCCCCCCCCCCCCCCCCCCCCCCCCCCCCCCCCCCCCCCCCCCCCCCCCCCCCCCCCCCCCCCCCCCCCCCCCCCCCCCCCCCCCCCCCCCCCCCCCCCCCAAAAAAAAAAAAAAAAAAAAAAAAAAAAAAAAAAAAAAAAAAAAAAAAAAAAAAAAAAAAAAAAAAAAAAAAAAAAAAAAAAAAAAAAAAAAAAAAAAAAAAAAAAAAAAAAAAAAAAAAAAAAAAAAAAAAAAAAAAAAAAAAAAAAAAAACTCCAGTCTGTTTCCAAGTCTCCAATCCCTGATGACATTGTTCCAGTCTGTTTCCAAGTCTCCAATCCTGGTGACATTGTTCAAGTCTGTTTCCATGTCTCTAATCCCTGATGCCACTACTCCAATCTGTTTCCAAGTCTCCAATCCTGGTGACATTGTTCCAGTCTGTTTCCATGTCTCTAATCCCTGATGCCACTACTCCAATCTGTTTCCAAGTCTCCAATCCCTGATGACACGACTCCAGTCTGTTTCCAAGTCTCCAATCCTGGTGACATTGTTCCAGTCTGTTTCCATGTCTCTAATCCCCGATGCCACTACTCCAATCTGTTTCCAAGTCTCCAATCCCTGATGACACTACTCCAGTTTGTTTCCAAGTCTCCAATCCTGGTGACATTGTTCCAGTCTGTTTCCAAGTCTCCAATCCTAGTGACAATTGTTCCAGTCTGTTTCCAAGTCTCCATCCTAGTGACATTGTTCCAGTCTGTTTCCAAGTCTCCAATACTGATGAAATTGTTCCAGTCTGTTTCCAAGTCTCCAATCCCGATGACATTGTTCCAGTCTGTTTCCAAGTCTCCAATCCTAGTGACATTGTTCCAGTCTGTTTCCAAGTCTCCAATCCTAGTGACATTGTTCCAGTCTGTTTCCAAGTCTCCAATCCCTGATGACACTACTCCAGTCTGTTTCCAAGTCTCCAATCCCTGTTGATACTACTCCAGTCTGTTTCCAAGTCTCCAATCCCTGATGACACTATTCCAGTCTGTTTCCAAGTCTCCAATCCCTGATGACATTGTTCAAGTCTGTTTCCAAGTCTCCAATCCATGATGACACTACTCCAGTCTGTTTCCAAGTCTCTAATCCCTGATCACACTACTCCAGTCTGTTTCCAAGTCTCCAATCCTGGTGACATTGTTCCAGTCTGTTTCCAAGTCTCCAATCCTGGTGACATTGTTCCAGTCTGTTTCCAAGTCTCCAATCTCTGATGACATTGTTCCAGTCTGTTTCCAAGTCTCCAATCCTAGTGACATTGTTCCAGTCTGTTTCCAAGTCTCCAATCCTAGTGACATTGTTCCAGTCTGTTTCCAAGTCTCCAATCCTAGTGACATTGTTCCAGTCTGTTTCCAAGTCTCCAATCCTGATGACATTGTTTCAGTCTGTTTCCAAGTCTCCAATCCTGATGACATTGTTCCAGTCTGTTTCCAAGTCTCCAATCCTAGTGACATTGTTCCAGTCTGTTTCCAAGTCTCCAATCCTAGTGACATTGTTCCAGTCTGTTTCCAAGTCTCCAATCCTAGTGACATTGTTCCAGTCTGTTTCCAAGTCTCCAATCCCTGATGACATTGTTCAAGTCTGTTTCCAAGTCTCCAATCCTGGTGACATTGTTCAAGTCTGTTTCCAAGTCTCCAATCCATGATGACACTACTCCAGTCTGTTTCCAAGTCTCCAATCCCTGATGACACTACTCCAGTCTGTTTCCAAGTCTCCAATCCCTGATGACACTACTCCAGTCTGTTTCCAAGTCTCCATTCCTGGTGACATTGTTCAAGTCTGTTTCCAAGTCTCCAATCCCTGATGACACTATTCCAGTCTGTTTCCAAGTCTCCAGTCCCTGATGACATTGTTCAAGTCTGTTTCCAAGTCTCCAATCCCTGATGACACTACTCCAGTCTGTTTCCAATTCTCCAATCCCTGATGACACTACTCCAGTCTTTTTCCAAGTCTCCAATCCCTGATGACACTACTCCAGTCTGTTTCCAAGTCTCCAATCCTTGATGACACTACTCCAGTCTGTTTCCAAGTCTCCAATCCCTGATGACACTACTCCAGTCTGTTTCCAAGTCTCCAATCCTGATGACATTGTTCCAGTCTGTTTCCAAGTCTTCAATCATGGTGACATTGTTCCAGTCTGTTTCCAAGTCTCCAATCTCTGATGACACTACTCCAGTATGTTTCCAAGTCTCCAATCCTAGTGACATTGTTCCAGTCTGTTTCCAAGTCTCCACTCCTGGTGACATTGTTCCAGTCTGTTTCTAAGTCTCCAATCCTAGTGACATTGTTCCAGTCTGTTTCCAAGTCTCCAATCCTGATGACATTGTTCCAGTCTGTTTCCTAGTCTCCAATCCTGATGACATTGTTCCAGTCTTTCCAAGTCTCCAATCCTAGTGACATTGTTCCAGTCTGTTTCCAAGTCTCCAATCCTAGTGACATTGTTCCAGTCTGTTTCCAAGTCTCCAATCTGTGATGACACTACTCCAGTCTGTTTCCAAGTCTCCAATCCTGGTGACATTGTTCCAGTCTGTTTCCAAGTCTCCAATCCTAGTGACATTGTTCCAGTCTGTTTCCAAGTCTCCAATCCTGGTGACATTGTTCCAGTCTGTTTCCAAGTCTCCAATCCTGGTGACATTGTTCCAGTCTGTTTCCAAGTCTCCAATCCTGCTTGTTCCAGCCTGTTTCCAAGTCTCCAATCCCTGATGACACTACTCCAGTCTGTTTCCAAGTCTCCAATCTCTGATGACACTACTCCAGTCTGTTTCCAAGTCTCCAATCCTGGTAACATTGTTCCAGTCTGTTTCCAAGTCTCCAATCCTAGTGACATTGTTCCAGTCTGTTTCCAAGTCTCCAATCCTAGTGACATTGTTCCAGTCTGTTTCCAAGTCTCCAATCCTGATGACATTGTTCCAGTCTGTTTCCAAGTCTCCAATCCTAGTGACATTGTTCCAGTCTGTTTCCAAGTCTCCAATCCTAGTGACATTGTTCCAGTCTGTTTCCAAGTCTCCAATCCTGATGACATTGTTCCAGTCTGTTTCCAAGTCTCCATAAGTGGATGGATTTGGCTGGGTTCGCACATGACTATGAGAGTCTGGAAGTCTCCAATCCTAGTGACATTGTTCCAGTCTGTTTCCAATTCCAATCCTAGTGACATTGTTCCAGTCTGTTTCCAAGTCTCCAATCCCTGATGACACTACTCCAGTCTGTTTCCAAGTTTCCAATCCCTGATGACACTACTCCAGTCTGTTTCCAAGTCTCCAATCCCTGATGACACTATTCCAGTCTGTTTCCAAGTCTCCAATCCCTGATGACATTGTTCAAGTCTGTTTCCAAGTCTCCAATCCATGATGACACTACTCCAGTCTGTTTCCAAGTCTCCAATCCCTGATGACACTACTCCAGTCTGTTTCCAAGTCTCCAATCCCTGATGACACTACTCCAGTCTGTTTCCAAGTCTCCAATCCTGGTGACATTGTTCAAGTCTGTTTCCAAGTCTCCAATCCCTGATGACACTATTCCAGTCTGTTTCCAAGTCTCCAATCCCTGATGACACTACTCCAGTCTGTTTCCAAGTCTCCAATCCCTGATGACACTACTCCAGTCTGTTTCCAAGTCTCCAATCCCTGATGACACTACTCCAGTCTGTTTCCAAGTCTCCAATCCTGATGACATTGTTCCAGTCTGTTTCCAAGTCTTCAATCCTGGTGACATTGTTCGAGTCTGTTTCCAAGTCTCCAATCTCTGATGACACTACTCCAGTCTGTTTCCAAGTCTCCAATCCTAGTGACATTGTTCCAGTCTGTTTCCAAGTCTCCAATCCTGGTGACATTGTTCCAGTCTGTTTCCAAGTCTCCAATCCTAGTGACATTGTTCCAGTCTGTTTCCAAGTCTCCAATCCTGATGACATTGTTCCAGTCTGTTTCCAAGTCTCCAATCCTGATGACATTGTTCCAGTCTTTCCAAGTCTCCAATCCTAGTGACATTGTTCCAGTCTGTTTCCAAGTCTCCAATCCTAGTGACATTGTTCCAGTCTGTTTCCAAGTCTCCAATCTCTGATGACACTACTCCAGTCTGTTTCCAAGTCTCCAATCCTGGTGACATTGTTCCAGTCTGTTTCCAAGTCTCCAATCCTAGTGACATTGTTCCAGTCTGTTTCTAAGTCTCCAATCCTGGTGACATTGTTCCAGTCTGTTTCCAAGTCTCCAATCCTGGTGACATTGTTCCAGTCTGTTTCCAAGTCTCCAATCCTGGTGACATTGTTCCAGTCTGTTTCCAAGTCTCCAATCCTGATGACATTGTTCCAGTCTTTCCAAGTCTCCAATCCTAGTGACATTGTTCCAGTCTGTTTCCAAGTCTCCAATCCTAGTGACATTGTTCCAGTCTGTTTCCAAGTCTCCAATCTCTGATGACACTACTCCAGTCTGTTTCCAAGTCTCCAATCCTGATGACATTGTTCCAGTCTGTTTCCAAGTCTCCAATCCTAGTGACATTGTTCCAGTCTGTTTCCAAGTCTCCAATCCTAGTGAAATTGTTCCAGTCTGTTTCCAAGTCTCCAATCCCTGATGACACTACTCCAGTCTGTTTCCAAGTCTCCAATCCCTGTTGATACTACTCCAGTCTGTTTCCAAGTCTCCAATCCCTGATGACACTATTCCAGTCTGTTTCCAAGTCTCCAATCCCTGATGACATTGTTCAAGTCTGTTTCCAAGTCTCCAATCCTGGTGACATTGTTCAAGTCTGTTTCCAAGTCTCCAATCCATGATGACACTACTCCAGTCTGTTTCCAAGTCTCCAATCCCTGATGACACTACTCCAGTCTGTTTCCAAGTCTCCAATCCCTGATGACACTACTCCAGTCTGTTTCCAAGTCTCCAATCCTGGTGACATTGTTCAAGTCTGTTTCCAAGTCTCCAATCCCTGATGACACTATTCCAGTCTGTTTCCAAGTCTCCAGTCCCTGATGACATTGTTCAAGTCTGTTTCCAAGTCTCCAATCCCTGATGACACTACTCCAGTCTGTTTCCAAGTCTCCAATCCCTGATGACACTACTCCAGTCTGTTTCCAAGTCTCCAATCCCTGATGACACTACTCCAGTCTGTTTCCAAGTCTCCAATCCCTGATGACACTACTCCAGTCTGTTTCCAAGTCTCCAATCCTGATGACATTGTTCCAGTCTGTTTCCAAGTCTTCAATCCTGGTGACATTGTTCCAGTCTGTTTCCAAGTCTTCAATCCTGGTGACACTACTCCAGTATGTTTCCAAGTCTCCAATCCCTGATGACACTACTCCAGTCTGTTTCCAAGTCTCCAATCCCTGATGACACTACGCCAGTCTGTTTCCAAGTCTCCAATCAGTCACATCCAGTCAGTAACATTGAATTCTCTTAGGCCCAGTTCCACACTGTCTCATCTTCTTTTTTATACAGCCTGTTTGTTTTGTACCTTGGATTTCTTTAGTAAAATTTATATGTACTGGGTTTGAACATTTAGAAGGTGTGATTGTCGCCAACTGGCTTGAAGTAGCTCCCGGGTGGACAACCACTCAGCCAAATTCGTTTTCTCCTACTGGGGTTTTAGTTCTGGGTGCAGTTTGAGATCCCTTACATCTGTCAGATGGGACTAATTACCACCCCAGATCCCAGAGAGAGAAAACCTGGAACTAAGTGTCTGTTATGCTGATTTAAGACACTGTCCCTGATACTCAAGAAAACAGCCAAGAAGTGGCTCGTTGAAGATAGAATATATCTATATAGTTTTGGCTGTACTTGGTATCACCAGAAGTGAGAAAGGAGGAGTTAAGACTATGCAACGTAATCTGGTTACTTATGACTGCATAGGCAAGATACCTCCCTGACATAGATTCCTACTTCTGGACAATATGTGTGAACCCCCACTAAATGATATCAAAATGTGTGTACTTATTTAAGCTACACAAACATTTATCAGACATTTAGAATTTATAAGGACAACTGAGTTTAAAATACAACAACTGTGTTTATTATTTCTAGTCTTGATGATCATATGATGATGATGATGATTATATTATGGTATACGTAACTTAAGAGGTCACATAGGTCATGCTTCCCCCAGTGAGACGCAGTTCACTGTCAGATTGAAGGAGTCCAAATTGGTCCCTTCACAAGGCTAAGTCACTTCCTGATATGGGTTGTTGACTGTCCATTGCTCCTAAGAGATCTGGAATGAAACGAACGGAGATGGGTAGTATCTACGTCTACACATCTCAAACACATATGTCTATACATTCATATAAACATACATTCAAGTCATAATATATGATGGTATGATGATATATGATGGCATGTTACATAAACATATATCAGTTCTAAATAAATAATATATATATGTATATATTCATAAACTCATTTAGAACATCTATAGCTCAAAACATACATCATTCACATACATTTATGTAATGGAGTGTTTCCCATATAAGTTCACCTCACTTACTCTTCCCTTTCTGATTCATTCATACTGTCTTGTCGGAAGGGCTGGTCGCACAGTCCTGTCGAACATTAAATGCCTTCCCTGAATCTGTCTGGGATATTGAATGTCCTAAGTCATGTCTGTCCTCATGCAGACATCATGCAGACAAGGTGAACTGGTGCCATTCCTCAAACCAAGTGGTTTCACCACAATCTTGGTAGGCACTCAAAGTGTTGGTCCAAATAATCAATGTTAATTGGACGCTATCAAGAGACTGGTAGCTCTCAGGAATTTCTCCTAAGTAGTCAGTCTCCCCAATGTTTAACATCATACAGGATGAATCTAAATGTATCTCCTGTACATGAATAAGCCACACGCTCATGTAGCTTGGATAATGGATTTCTCCAAATTATCACATACAACAAATCAGACAACCAAGTGGTGAATGAAAGAAGAAGATAGTTCTCAGTGAAATCGTAAAGCTAGAACTGGAACATTAGTACAAAGAAAATCCACCAGTGTAAAGTTTGGGAGAATATGTAAAAACAGGAAACTACACAAGCCTTCAGACTAGCAGACAAACTAATGGTATTACCTGGGTTTTATAGTTTTGGAAATTCCATCATAATACTTCGTACAGAAGTCCAACAGAACGAAATGTTAATATTTCTCCAGTAGGTATCCTTTTGCTATACGTGAGTTTGCGTCTGAGGATTTGCTGGCCATGCATGTAGTTTTATTCTCTTCATCCCTGGCTAGTTTCCACGTTGGCTAATTAATATATCCCCTATTAATTAACTCCACCTATTTTCCACATGGACTGTAGTTATTTCTGCCAATCAAATTGACCGAGGCCCCGCCACGCCTGAAACAATGAAACATGCTTTGGCGGCAATGCAGTTGCGTCATTACATTCCAATCTGCGTTAACACCAGCCTTCCTGGGTTGCTGGCAAAAATGTGTCAGCCATGTGTTCCTACTTTGCCGCTGTATTGCAGTGAGGTGTTAAGTATCTGGTCCTAATTGCTCCTTTGTGTTGGCAACTCAGACGTTGTCCCGTCTCCCCAATGTCTGGACTTATAGATAGGTGTTAGGCCTGCATTATATTGCCGTCTTTGGATCACACGGGTTTTCCCCTGAGTAGCACTGCGATGTATTATTTCAGACGGGTCTGGCTGACCCTCTTATCTCCCATTCTGCCGTGGCTGTTTACACGTTAGGTCATGTTAACCGTAAGGTGTTAGGTGTCAGTCCCTATTCCAACCGCAGGATTGTAAACTAACACGCCAATCTCCACTGACTGGCTCGGCGATGTATCAACGTCGTCTTTCTCTTCCCTGGTACTGAAAACAGTGAGTTTTCAACCTTTGATAGCGCCCGCCGACTGGTGCCGTGGTGTCTGGGTTTTACGTTTGATCTGTACATCAAAGCTTTCTCAGACCTAGCATTACAGAAATGATGGGGCGTGCGTGGTCAAAATGTAATTTTCTCTTGTTTTCAATCTCTGTTAGTTTTTCCTTATTCCTTGGTTGGGGACTAGATTATTTTCTGGTGGACAATTATTCTTTTACTTAGAGAATGATAGAATAATTCTTGTGGGCTCTTTAACCCTTTACAAGGCGTAGCGTCCTTTACCGGCCGGTCTCTAAATACGAGCGTAACGGCCGATTCCGGCCGATACTATTATGCATTGTAAAAATGCGATCTCTCGGCTTTCCGACACTTCCGTCGGCTACTTTCACTTTCGCCCATAGCTTGACAACGTGGCCGCCATTTGTAAACGCGCTACAATGACTTTGAACGGACTTTTACGGACTTGTTTTGATAGTGTTCGGGAGTTTTACGCTGTTTTTCAAAATGGATTTCGGCGATTCTTCAAGTGATAGCCGAGATTTCGCTCTGTTCAATTTAAATGACATTAAAGGGCACGAAGTTGATTATTAATCGGAGCTAGATATCAGTGCAAAGCGTTACTTTGCATTAGCAGTCGTGAGTCGGACTTTAAAGTAAGTGATTATGATTCTGAAAATGTGTTTGTAAATTGCCGTATAGATGACGGAAAATCACAAACAACATGCCGTATTTCGTAAATATTTGTGTTCATATATGGATTACCGGCAACAATCACGTGAGTAACATATTCTGCATGCTTTTCCCTTCATTGTGTTGTTTATTTAACTAAAATCGGTTGACTAACACCTTGTTTGTGATGTTTTTACTAACGCGACCCGAAATTTTTACAGAACCTGAAAAAATCTTGCCCGTTCAGGGCTACAAAACGGACAAGCGTCTGCCCTGTAAAGGGTTAATTCCTTTCAAACTTGTGTAATTCTGATGCTGCCGGGGCTGTCCCGTCACAGTGATAGTGTAATGACTAGTGCACTTGTCTGTCAGCCTGAAACTCGTAGCTTCACATGCACTTCATGATGGGGTTCTTGTGTTGCCATCATGGCTCAAGTGGTTGACTCAGCCTAATAAAGCAGATACCATAAAAGATTCAGAGACAAGTAAATCAGCATGATTCTGACCACATCATCCCAGTCACAATTTGTGAACTTATTGTGGCATTGCTTACATAAGTATAAGAACAAGGCATGTAATGATATAGTAGCCACCAGAAGGGAGATCACTCAGAAAGCAATGATTGGGTGACCACCCTGAAAGTAATCATGTATTACAATAGAGACTTTGGTAGTGGACATACATTAGAAAGGTAAAAAAGTAAACAGATGTAGAATAGAAACCTGACAGTAACTTTGATACTGTAACAGTTGATGTGCTTCTGCTCAAATTTGACTGATTGTTGAGCTGTTGATAGTTAATGGATGTTCTAGTCTATGTGATATTGTACAGTTGAAATCACAAGTCTATGTGATATTGTACAGTTGAAATCACAAGTCTGTGTGATATTGTACAGTTGAAATCACAAGCCTATGTGATATTGTAAGATAAATCACAAGTCTATGTGATATTGTACAGTTGAAATCACAAGTCTATGTGATATTGTACAGTTGAAATCACAAGTCTATGTGATATTGTACAGTTGAAATCACAAGTCTATGTGATATTGTACAGTTGAAATCACAAGTCTATGTGATATTGTACAGATAAATCACAAGTCTATGTGATATTGTACAGTTGAAATCACAAGTCTATGTGATATTGTACAGTTGAAATCACAAGTCTATGTGATATTGTACAGTTGAAATCACAAGTCTATGTGATATTG